>OY978526.1:63837764-64437764 GCA_963854835.1 Megamerina dolium | reverse complement strand
GCGGTGATGTCAGCTCTGTATTTTTCGAGGACATCAACCAGCTGGATAGAGGCACCCTCCCTATAAAGGGATCGGACATTCCAGGTGCATATCCGTAAATCGTGGTCCTTTTTTCGTTTGCGGGGGTCATCAACAAAAACGGTAGTCCTTCTCCGAGGCATATTTGTTTTTTTCATTGGGGGGGTTTTTATGTGGCGGGTCCCAAACCCAACGCACAACCTCTAACCGAGGAGATTTTCGCCACTCACTTCAGCCGCCTCCCAGCGGGTGCCAGGAAGACGTTGCCCGGTGGTCGCCACATGGAGGGCCCCCATTAATAATAATGAAAGCGCCATCACAGAGTAAGCAGAGCAAGCTATATGACTACCCCTCATTAACAAATAAAGGTATCATCACATAGCGCTCAGATCAAACTACATGACAGCCAGTGAGTTGACTTGCGATGAGTTCAACAAGGATTGCGCTAGCCCCACCTGGTTGAGGCAGTTAGACACGTTACCTTGCGAAAACACCACCAGACCAAGTTATAGGTAGTTTTAAAAGGGATTTACGAAACGAAATTTTTAAGATAATTCCGAAGCATAGTATGGGAGAAATATAATCCACACATTAAATTTGGTTGTCCTACGTTCAATAGTTCGTTAGTTATAGTGGTTTAAATTTTCTTAATATTCGCAACTTTGTATGGTAGCCCCATTAACAAGTAGGCGTGGCAAGTTGATTTTTTGCCATATTTTTTCCAGATTATTAATCTAAATGTCAATTATGGATCTTCCAGACAGACGATTTCCGAACTTACAGCGGTTTGAATTTAAAAGAAATTTAGTAATATGGAGGCTACTATAAAGGTTGTGTCGAACCCATTTCCTGTGAGTCTAGTTGCTAATCCATATCTTAAAACTCGTTGTTCTACGCTAAATGGTTCATAAGTTATGGCGTTTGAAAGTTTTTGTGTAATTCCCTCGACTTTGTATGTGAGCCCAATAAGAAGTAGGCGTGGCACACTGATTTTCTGCCAGATTATTTTCGACTACGATATTTATCCAAGTGTCAATTATGGTTATTCTGGACAGAAGATTGTAGAAGTTACAGCTGTTTCAATTTAAAAGAAGTACAGACACTTTGTATGGGAGCTACGCTAAAAAGTAGGCGTGGCTCACCCATTTTTGGCGAGGTTATATAATAATATAATATATGTGCCAAATATTGTTGTCCCAGAAGGTATATTAAGGTAGTTATAGCTAGTTAAAGATTTTGAAAATTCCGAGGTTAGTCGCTTTGAATGCTTGGTGTGAGCGTGGCTATAGACCGATCATGCCCAATATCAATCCCCTCTGTACCCTTGGATCATAGGTTACTTGTGCCAAATTTCGTCAAAATAGCTCAATATTTGTTATCGTGCGAACCAGCCAGGTGACAAACAGACGGACGGACGGATGGACATCGTTAAATCGAAATTTTAAGCGACGCTGATTACCAATATATATATTTTTCTATATCTCCGGAGATTCCTTTAAGTGGTTACAAACATCTGACCGAAATGAATATACCTTGCATATTGCAGTACGCAGGGTATAAAAACTATATGTGTTAATGGAGTCCTTCTGTTTTAAGAGAGTTAGTATATACACGTTGTAGTGTGTTGCGGTTGATTCATTGAATTAATCAACAATGTTATGATAATAATTGTTAATCAACAATGTTATGATAATAATTGTCAATCTTTATTGGTAATGATCATGAGCTTAATGATGATGTTGATGATGATGGTAATGATGATGGAAGTTGTGATGATATTCATAATATAGCTGGCATGACAATATGATAAGCATTTGATAAGATATTGAGATAATCTCATGATTATGATGATGCTGATGAGTTGTTATACGTATGAAATTAATTGTGGTAGTTATTATTATAATAATTACGAAAATTATGCATATGAATTTAAAAATAATTCTAATTCTCTGTTGCTAGTTGTTGTGGCGTCATTGGATTTAGCAATATTTTATTATTAGCATCACGTTTTCTGAGATACGTGAGTACCATATAATAAACTCATGTATTTCAGAAAATCTCCTATAATCAAAAGCAAGAAATATATTATTACTAACAACAATTTAACTAGAGAACCAATAAAATTGGAAAAAAAATTATAGACTGTATTAACCGTATTGTACATATTTCTTAATGGGTGCCGTGGCTAAGTGGTTAGTGCGTTGGCCTTCTGATCCGTAAGTTATGGGTTCAATCCCCGACCGTTACATCTTTAATTTCGAAAAGGCTTTTCTTTCAATTGGCGATTCTTCCGGCAGTATCAATTTACCATGAAAAAGCTTCTAAAAGAACTCTGTGACAAAGCTCAGAAAAATTTATATATCTTAACCATGTATTATATTCCATAATTTTGGAATACATTAACCTATTATTTGTGGCTTTAAAGACCATACCATTTTTTGGTAAACACGAAAAATTTACTTTTGGAACTAGCATGGGCAAAAATTCACCAAGTAAGAAGGTAGTGTTCGCTAATGTACAGTGTCGCTGGAAAAATTTACAATAATTCTACTTTCTATTGCAATTTAGAGTCAAAGAATTTCTTTAGAGAATTATATAACTTAGTATTGCCACCCGTATTCAAATTTTTCATTATTTTGCAAATTATTGTTTATTCCATAAACAACATAAGTGCATAAAAAAATTATAAAAATTATTTTATAATTAAACGCAATGAAGCTGCTTTAAATTACGCAGTAGAGTTGTTAATTAAAAATATTTATTAGAAATCACAAATAAATTGAATAGGGCACACTTATGAACGAACGAATCTCTGGTATTTTTACGGTATATTTTTATTTGTGAATAATTATAAGTAACACTGTCGTTGAGTTCTAATCGTATTTCAACAATATAATTTGCAAACATGAAAAAGAAATGAAAAAGAAAATAATATAAATACAAGAGATTTCAATCGCAGCAACAACAAAATTATATGTAGATACATATGTTAAATCAAGAGAATAAACCAATGATTGAATTAGTAATGAGTATAAACTAAAACGAACGATATACCAAATAAACATACCGGCAAAATGAGCATCCAACGAGCAATAAACGATGCGAACAAACGAATGAATATTTCAACGAACGACAAATGGTGTTTTTTGGAAAATAAAATCAACAGCATTCACTCAAGTGTCAAGTTAATGTTTAAATGTTACTCGTTACGGTAACATCACATCACAGCACAGATCAGACGACACGCAACATCGCAACAATTGGCTGGTGCACATAGATGCTGGCCAAAATCGAAAGATATACAGATTTGTAGTGTGCAGTACGAGTATAATAATATCAATTTGTTCACATCATGCAAATAGAATGCGTGCGCCGAATATTCTAAAGCAATAGTGATAATAATTACAATACAAAATACAGTGATTATTTATTTATGAAGCGTGAACAAATTTACGCATATCGCATGCAGTTAACTTTGATTATACATATATCGCGGGTTGCGTTATTAATTTTCTGCTGTCCTTTTCGTTTCTGCTTTAATGCTTATGTTCGTATTTTTTGTTTATATTGTGTTGAAATATTTTTGATGTAATAAATATTGCCCAATTCATTTAATATTAAATTATAATTGGCAAAATATAAAAAAAAGCATAAACTCAATTTTTTTCATGTAAAACATAAGTTCAATATTGTGTATACGCAAGAGTGTTCTACTTATCTTGAATGGGATATTTCTGAAAAAAAAACAAATAAGATAAAAAAAAACTAAAAATTTTTTACATTGTTTATCGTGAACATTGGAAAAATTACATATTAATTGTGGGCCTATTCAATTTACATGAAAACAGTGAAAAGAAAAAAATTTAAAATGCGAAAATCTTTATCATTGCCATTGGTGTTAGCAGATAATTGCAAACCTTTCAGTAGTGCTAACAATTCGAAACAACAACAACAACAACAAGAGCAAATTTTAACACTAATTGAAACATTAATTATTTTAAATGATAGTATTTGACAAAGGCTTGTCATTGTGATTTACTTATGGGAGCATATTGTGTCATCACCATTAATGAATGTTGAAGTTGAAGCATTTCGATTTTCAAAGTAAGAGTTCGTACAAATAATTTGTTAGAAAATAAGTTAATTATTTTATTTTATTTTATTTTTTATAAGTTGCATATTAATAATAAGTTGCAATGTTAATAAATTATGTTAAATTACGTGTGAGCTATAAGCAAAATGTAATCCATTCGGTAACACCAAAGTCCATTTACCTTACACTACAGACAGACAGACAGACAGACAGAAAGACAGACAGACAGACAATCGTGGCTAGGGGCGTAATTTTTATCTGATAATTTCCATTGTGATTTCATATTTTTGTTGATAAAAATGGTGTTGTATACCAATTTTCAGTTTGATGGCTTTATATTTAAGTGTAGAAGGCATGAAATCATCTGTTAGAAAGCATACCTTTGTATGCAACGTGGGCGTGAATATGATCTGATGATTACCAGTTACGAACTTTTTCAGTTTTATTGCTTTCTATTAATGGGCAAAATGTATGAAAACACCCGTTCCAAAACCCACTTTTGGATGGAAGGTGGGCGTGATTTTGATCGGATGACGCCCATTCATGAACTTATATTTTTGTTGATAAAAATAATGTTGTATGTTCATTTTCGGTTTGATTGCTTTATATTTATATTCTGAAAGTACGAAAGCATGCGTTCGAAAGAATACTTTGTAAGAACGGTAGGTGTGATTTTGATTTCATGATGCTGTTGTGTTGGTAAAAATAATGTTTTTGGCAAATAATTTCAGTTCAATGGGTTTGTATTTACGTGCAGAAAATACGAAAACATCCTTTCGGAAACATACTCTTGCATGAAAGATGGGCTTGTTTTTGATTAGATTATGTTGATATTTAATCACATATTTCAATTCAGTTGCTCTATATTTACGTTCGAAATGACTAAAAACATATGGAAGATCGCTGAATTTTTCATTGGACCATGCTCATTTTCAAATACACTAGTTGTTTAATAAAAATATTCTTATATACCGAGTTTTAGTTGGTAAGCTCTATACTGATATAAGCAGTTTTTAAAAATATGAGCATTTTTTCAAGGCGTATTTTTCTACAAGAGGCAGGCCTCGATTTTAGCCGATTACACCAATTATCAAACTCATCCATTAGCAGCAGTAATAGCTTTGGTTGTTGCTTTGTATCAAACCACAGTTCATATTTTATAACACAGTGTTATCAAAATCAAATTAAATTAAACAAATTCATAACTAAAATTGTATTCTATTTATAAGTATACACAAATATTGTACTAAAAGTTTTTCGCGTAGTCATCATCTATGTATTTTGGGCATTTTTCATCAAATAATATTTATCTCGTTAGGTATTTTATTATTCGTTAAAAATAGTTGTTATTAATTTTTATGTACCCACATACATATAGTTGTTTGTGGCGAATTTAAATTGGCTTTAATTATAATATTCTGATGAAAAAAATAAAAAAAAAATTGATTTATATCGATAAATAAATGTTTGTGAATAGGAAAACATAATTTTGGAAATTAGTGAATTATGACAATAAAATTGTGATAATTAAAATTATATGCGCAATTACTGTCTAATTTGTGAAAGTTAATTTCAATAGCTAGTTTCAAGTTAATAGAATAATGGAGATAATGAGAATAACTTATTGCTAAATCATGTCTTAATTTGAAGTTAATAAAAATATTGTATATGCTATCAATAGTCAATAGTATCAATATTACACCATATATTGGGAGACATATGATTAAAGGATCTTTCAGTTAATATGCCAAAGTATACTTCAGTTAATATGCCAAAGTATACTTAATAAATCTAAAAAAAAGGGAAAACATTTAGATGTTTGCAATAAAGAAACCCTAAATTTTATGTAATTTATTTTCGATTTACGCGATTTTGATTTATCGCATATTTTTACTAACTGTGTTGTTTGACAAAATTATGTTTAAGTAAATTTCCTATTCATAAAGAAATTATTTCTCATTTGCAGTTCTTTGCTCCGACCACACAGTCTTATCGGAAGAGCTAGTAACGAGCAAGCCATTAAATCAGCATTGTGAATCGATAAGATCAACTCAATACTCAAATTTTCACAAAACTTATCGCAATTCTCAATAGGAAATTTTTGAAATATTTTCAAATATAAAATTGACAATCGAAAACGGAAGAGAAATTCAATTGATTATAAAAATGATTGTTGACAAGAGTGAGAATATTGGCGAACATGCTTGGACGAAATTACTCGATGATAAGGAATGTAATGGGGCTATGATTGTGAAAATGTCAAATAATGATAATACACAATTAAATGGCGATGTGAAAAACGCACAGAAATGCAATGCACTCAATATGGATCAATTGATGTTGAATACGGGTGATGCTGATTGTGGTGGCATTGGTGTTGGTGGTTGTGGTGATGGTGTTATTGGTGGCACAGCAAATGGTGAATGTAATGTTGGAAATGGTACACAATTGACGCGTAAAGAATCAATACTCGGTTCATTCCATAGACATCTAAGAAGATCTTTGAAAGCAGTAAGCGAATCACCTGGACCAATTACACGGTAAGTGAATATGCAAATCTGTTTCGATTAAAAGAGTACCTATATACTGAATCACAGTATTTTTATTAGGAACAAAAAAGGGGATTTTTATGCTTGTTTAATATTAAGTACTTAAGTAGCAATAAATACGAGTATATACTTATTTAAACTTTAAAATTGATTTGAATTGAATCGAATAAAAATAAATTTTATATTTTTATTTTGAAACTTATAAATATTAATTTTTGTTTAGATTAAAATGCATACTTGCATATGAGTTCTTCATAAAACTGATATAGATCCTTACTTAAATACAACAAAGTCGTTAAACTCACGTTAAACTTGTTTGCACATTCATAACATCGAAAACAAATGATCAAATGAAGAATATTGATATTTTTTCTTATAGATTTTTCATTTAAAATAACAAAAAAACTGAAACAACAAATGCAACCTTCACTTCAAATTGTATTTAGATATTCTAAATTTTAAAATTTATTCAATTGTTTATTGAGCCATACAGCAACAAAGAAAAATCTTCCCCAATGCTAGTTGTAAGTGTAGAAAAACAAAACCAAATAATGAATATGGGCATTTCCCAGAGAAGGTTAACCAAAATTGAAAAAAAAAAAAAGAATTGAGAAATTGAAAATTATTGTTAATTTGTTTTAATCTTAATATAGCTTAAATACAGGAATCTAACCAGGAGAGGTCTTCTTAATTCTTGTTGCTAAATTGTCTATGTGGTTCATATGAGTAGTGTTATTGCAATAGCAATGTAAGTCATTTCTTGCCCATATCTCGATATATGATGCAGAGCAGAACCCACGGCTTTTATTTTTAACATATTGGACAATTTTCTATTATAAACTATGCTTAATATTTTATGTTTCTTTTAAATTCAATAAAAATTAATCAAATTAATAATTCATTTCATTAATGATATATTGTAATATTTGTCGCGTTCAAAATATTAGGTCCGCTATATTGCACAGAAAAAACAAAATGGAAACTTTCAAAATGCTAGATATTATTCGATTAGATAATATTAAGTTGGCTTAAAATTAATAAAAAAAAATTAAGAAAATGTTGTACGTTTATCGAATTATTTTAATATCTTGAAATTAAATCCTTTACTATATATTGTAGTACTCATCTAATGCTACGTAAGAACCCTAATTTGTATCACTTCCTTTATTTTGTCTTTATTTTTCTTTATATATTTTATTATATATACGAATGTCACGTATACCAGAAAATGCCCGTAAGTGTTTTTGAAATACATTGAAATAGAGGTAATAAACTACAAATGATAAAGTGTGACTTTCACTAAAAACATTTTTCAAAATAAAATGTTTTATTATAAATATATGTATTCTATATGAAAAGTGGGCATGGTTTTTATTAAATTGTTAAGTGTGCCAGATTTGTGTAAATAAAATTAATGAATTTAGAAGATTTCATCATGTTTATAAAATCTCGCGTAATACATACAATGCTTGCAGTTGCATCATGATTTTCCGTATATTTTCTAATGTTTCTATTTTTTGTATTCTGTATTAGAAATATAGTACATACTATTTTACAGCGAGTTCAATGTTTAGTTTATTTTCAGTTTATTTTTATACCGGTGGCAAGATTTACGTATGTGTATGTTCGCTAGTATGCATTCGAATATTACAATGAATTCAAATTTAGCCTTACGGAAAAAAACATTAGTGAACTGAGGTTGTTATACGTACATATATGATACTCTTACCAGGCACTAGGTAATTTTAAGCTTCGGGCTGGGCTAAAATATTGTTAGTGGATGTTTCTTATTTTTTATATGAAAATTGAAAATTTGGTTTTATCAAACTTCAAATAAAATAATTTCTCCAGCTCGAATAAATTGGTGACAACAGCAAAGCGATGACGATTTTTGTTCCATAACCATTTTCTAAACCAATAAGCTACTTTGTGTATATTTTGGTCATATTATCAATGTATTGTATTGTATGTATTGTATCACTTAACTAATGAGTATGTTATCGCAATCCAAAATGTTATATTTTTTTATTTAGGTTAGCGTCCTCGATTTGAAAATTTGGGCTTAACAACCCTATAGGTACCTAGATAATATATTTCATGATACATTTTCTTCTCTCAAATATTAAACATTTTCACACGAATTCCTTTTTTCAGACATTTAGGCTATATAACATCGAGTAATTTTATTTCTGCAGCACAAATATTTCTTATGATAAATGCGAATAGAAAAAAGGTGGGCTGAAATAATTTTTTTTCCGGTGAAAATGGTGAAAATGTTCAATACAAAGCCCTACTTCAGGATTATGGTCAATTATGCTCAATTGCTATTTTACTTATCATTGTAAAGGGTTATCCATTTTGCGGTTTCAAAAGTAAATGTAAATAAAACACATATAAAATATTTTTGATCATGATATTTCTTTTTTATTATAAAGTTTGAACGTTGACATTATGTGTGAAATACTACATCATTTAAATGACCACCACGCGAATTGTTGCAAGCATCGATTCTTTTGAGGTAATTTTCGACCACTTTTTGACACATATTGGGCGGTATCTCAGCCATAACGTGACGAATGTTGGTTTTTAGGTGCTCAAGAGTTAAAGGTTTATCTGCATAAACACGGTCTTTCGCGTAGCCCCACAAAAAAAAAGTCAAGCGGTGTCAAATCGCATGATCTTGGTGGCCACTTGATATCGCCACGACGAGAAATTACGCGGCCAGAAAATTTCTCTTGCAATAAAGCCATATTCGCTCGAGTTGTGTGGCATGTGGCACCGTCTTGTTGAAACCACATATTCTCTAAGTCGTATTCTTCAATAGCAGGCAAAAAAAAAGTAGGTTATCATATGACCATAACGCTCCGAATTGACGGTGACAGTCGTTCCATCGTCGTTTTCGAAGAAGTAAGGTCCAATCACACCTCCGGACCAAAGAGTGCACCAAGCAGTGACTTTTTGTGGATGTAGTGGCCTCTCTTCAATTACTTGAGGATTCTCAGAACTCCAAATACGACAATTTTGTTTGTTAACATACCCACCGAGTGAGAAATGTGCTTCGTCGCTGAAGAAAATTTTGTTCGAAAAATCGCCGTCCACCGCTTGTTGTTCAAGCACCCATTCGACGTATCTACGACGTTGTGAATGGTCAGCTGGCTTCAGTTGTTGTGTGAGCTGGATTTTATATGGATGTAGGTGTAGATTCAAATGCAAAATACGCCATACTGTGCCGTAAGACAGTCCTAATTCCTGAGAACGACGAGGAATCGACACATTCGGGTCTTCGGCAACACTTTCACTTACAGCAGCGATATTTTCGGTGGTATGAGCGAAACGATGATGCACAGGCCTTACAATATCTGTAACCGATCCAGTCTCTTCATATTTCTTCACAATTTTGCCAATTGCTTGCGTAGTTGGACGATTATGTAAACCATAATCTCCTCTTAAAGCACGATATGTGGCTGTGCCAGAATCACCATTTTTGTAGTAGGTTTTTACAATTTTAATGCGTTGTGCGATAGCTAAGCGATCCATTTTCGCAAATGTCAGACTTTGAACTGAAAAAGAAAGAAATTGTTTTAACAACTCAGTTTGACAGATGTCGAATTCTAGCCCTATACTTTTGAAACGGCGAAATGGATAACCCTTTATTATACAAGTCGTCTTCAAATTAAGAAATATAACGTATATAAACGTTAAAGTGGCTGCTAAAATTATTAAATTCAATTACAAAATACAAAGCTTAGTTCGAGCTCTAAAGTTTTAATAAAAGTGGTTCATTCAATATTTTTTATTCATTTATTAATTAATTTTATTTTATTTAGCTATATTTTTAAGCAATGAATTATATTATTGTGTTGTGTTGAATATATTGATATTTGTTATGAAAGAAAATTTCAATTATTTTAAATTAAATCACAGTGGGTGGATAATTGAATATAACTTCCTCTTTTCTTCTCTCTTTGCAAAATTTGTATGGCTATTGTGTTTTTGATATTATTATGTTATTGTCCATTTATAGTATTATATAAGTGATTATATATATGTATTGCAGCGACTGTGTTTAAAGTATTTCTCATTTTAAGGGGGGAGAAAATTTAGTTTAATATATTAAATATTTGCAGCTATTCAGCTTCAATTCAAATATTTATATTAGCATGTTGTGAATATATACATACTCATACTTATTTCAATGATATCAACTGAATTAAACCAACTGTATTTTTCAGATTTTCTTAGCGAAAATTCGTTTTCCACTACAATACAAATTGTTTTATTGTTTTATTGTATTGCTGTATTATTGTTAAGAATTTGTTTTTAAATTTTAATAAAATAACGGAGGTAATAATAGGTAATAATAATATGAAATTCTACAAAGTATTTACAAATTCTTTCAGTTAGTTTTAATATGAATGCGCAAATACATACCTACTATCGTTTAGTATCTAGGTTTTTTCTATATCTGTTTCTATGTTTATATTGCAATTCTAATTTTGTTGTTTTCCTTTTTTTGTGTTACTATATTATACACACATTAAACGAATTTAAATATTGTAATTTTTAACATAAAATAAATATGTGGCACTTAAAGCAAAAAAGGGTTCTTTGGTCGAGCTTCTCTTCCATTACTGTTGTACGTGTTAAATTTTGGGCAGTATTAGAAGGGACCTAGTTATTTTTTAGCCGGTTCCAAACGGCAGAACTTTTTCCGACATCACTTTTTCTGAGCTTTGTGACATATTTTATATAGAAGTTTTTCAATGGCAAATTGTTACTGCTGGAAGAATTGCCAATTGCTTGCCGACAGATGGATACCGTTCAAAAGAATAATCTTTTCGATATTAAATTTGTTATGCTTCAGTCGGGGATTGAACCCACAACCTACAGATCAGAAGGCCAACACTCTATCCAGTGAGCTACGGCTCACTCATTTTTAACATAATCTTATATTATGTTAATGATATGGTGACTTAAAATAATATATGCTTAATTTGAATAAAATATACATACATATGCATGAAGTTAAAATAAAACAAGTATCGTTTTTTGTTGTTGTACATATATTTAAATATATAGGTAAAATATATAGGTACATTTGGAAAAGAAAAAAATTCCATAATGATATCATTAGTAATTAATTCATAAAATAAGTATGGGTATTTCTCAGCAAGAATTAGCTGTAACTGAAAAGAATTGATAATTCAAAATAGCTACCAAATTTATTTTAAACAAATATATATATATAAAACTTCAATACATGATAGATAATAAAATATATAAGCACATGGGAACATTGTATGCTACAAAAGATAAAGCGAAAAAGACCATGTAAAATCTCAAATATTCAAAAACGTTTAAAGGAATTCCTTTTTTTCAGATATTTAGGCTCTATAACATCGAGTAATTTTCTTTCTGCAGCACAAATATTTCTTATGACAAATGTGAATAGAAAAAAGGCGTAAAAATGGTCAATACATGTACCTTCTTCAGGATTATGCCACAGTTGCTCAATTGCAATTTTACTTATCATTCATGCAGATTTAAATTCAAATATCGTACTAGCCTTATAACTAATCGTAATTGTGTATGACAATTAAAATTTCACTTGCACTTAGCCGTAGAAAAGAAAGCACGACATTTAGTCATGATTATTTTAGAAAATTTTATACATAATTAAAACGAAACAAAATCCATAAAATCATTAAAATAATTAACAAAAAATTGGCAATATTTTTACTTAAAAAAAAAAAAAAGGAAATAAAAACAACAATAACAACAACCATCACAATGTTGAATTTTGAAAATTTGTCTCAAAATTGTAACAAAAATGGAAATGATGCTTTTGACTAAAAATGTATATACAATATATGATATTCGGTAAAAAAAAAACCCCATGGCTCGTAAACGTATGGAAATGGCTTGTTGAGTAACACCTAACTGTTCGGCAAGCATTTTTTGCGATTGGGTGTCGTCCTCATCCAAAAGAGCCTGCAAATCATGATCCTCAACTTTTCTGGGTCTATTTTCACGCGTCTTGTCACTCAAGTCAAAATGGCCTTCTATGAACAGACGAAACCAGTCTCTGCAAGTGGTTTCCGATAGGGCACTGTCACCATAGGCCTCCACACCGTGCATATGTGATGCTGTGCCACAGGAGCGTATTTAAACAAAGACCAGGAATGACGATGTTTTGAAATATGTTTAGAAACAAAGTTACTTTCAAGCCAAAAAATATTGTAGTGCAATTTCTTAGTTACAAAATATCGTAGGTTTAAGATTTCAATTTAAGTCACATTTAGTTCCGCACATTTACACTGGTATACAAGTAATAGGAAATATAAATAGCTATTGAATTGGCATTTCTTTTCTGTAGTGATTTAAGTTTTCTAAATTAGGCAATTTCATTATAGGAGTTTCTAGGTATATATTTTTTTAGTAAAGAAAAAAAATAGTTATCAGTTAATAAAAAGTTATAGTTAATACATAAAAAAAAAAATTGTGAATATACAATAATTAAAACTGTTCTCAATTTTTAACCGAATCGAAGGCAGTTAGGAGTTACATACTCCCCTATTTTATGAGCTTTAGTAAAAAATGCGTTTGTGAAAAAATTAAAGCGAGTGGTGGGCCAAAAGGTTCGAAATCGAGGTTGTTATTAAAAAATTGCAGAAAAACCGATTAATAAGCTCACATCTTCCCAGGATTCGCTCCTAGATTGATATGGGCTATAAGTTATACTAACTATTTTTTCAAAGATACTTAACTCTAATCGCTAATTCGTTAAATTAATACAGTGATGCTTTTAGATGGCTAAAATATTTGACTGACCCCCATTAATTTTGTCTTCAACATTTGTCATACTTACCTCTTATCTGCAACCCTTAGTGTGATGAATCCCTTACAAAGTGAACATAAATATATGTGCCTCAATGGAGTTGAAATGTATGAGAGTTCCCCATTAGTTATTCTAATAAAAACTTTCCTTCTCTCTACTCCGTAGGATAATTGTATAAAATTATAAATTTTATAAAATTCATAGCGCCTAATGATTCACACTGATTTATTCCAGCATCTTAAGTAATATGTTTACAACAAATATTGGCAATAAGCCAATTTCTAGATTTATTCTATTGTAATTAGGTACAATAATACTATAAATTTAATTGTATTATAAAAGCTGTAAAATTGAACAAATATAGTGATAATTTTATGATTAGTGAGCAAACAGACGACGTGTCGGGGGCGATGTTGTCATTAATCGAAAATAAATTAAAGAACAAAGATTTATTTTTCGTTTATTTGAATACTAAACGATTTAAATAGAAAATGCATTGAATCATGAAATCATTAGTATCAAATTCAAATAACGAAATTGGCGCAATATACTTATACTCATAAAACGAGTATAGAATTCGTCGAATTGCCATAATAGTATGTTGTTTTTATTTCAATTCGAACATTGCCTTTGATGGTACGAGTATATACATTCTAATTTATCAAATTTTGTTCAAGTGCTTGTGAGATGGTGAAGGTGATAGTGGTGACGATGATGGTTGGAATATAACACTCAAACACTCAAATAGCAAGCAAAAACAAAACAAAGAACCGAAAAAGAAAAGCAAAAGCACAATAATAATGATCATCACATTTCGTCAAAATACCTTTATGACCAATATACTACATATATTTTAATATTCACAATATACATTAATATCACATACATACGAGCATGTATATTTACTAAAATGTAAATTGTTGGTCTCTGTGAACTTGATCTGACTGTTTGGCGATCACAGTTGTTCACATTCATTATTCACATATGAATGTGAATAATGAATGTGAATGATAGATTTTATAGCTGTTGGTGGTCGGTCAAGCGTTTGGCTAGCAACATTCTTTTTCCCGTCTCTTTGTCCTTTATATGAATGAAATTAAATTATTATTTAAAAAAAATCTAGAACTGGCCGGTCAGCAACATTTATGGATAGATTTTATCTTTATATTAAAATATAGGACGGGAGTGTCGCAGAGGTTGGGAGCGCATTTTCAAATACTGGTGAACACAACATTAACATTGAACAGTTTATTAAGATGGCGATGGTATTTTGGGTCAAATTTTGAGTTTACAGAGAACTTTGAATTAACTTTGAATTTTGATATTATTCTTTGACTTATTTTAATGACATTTAAAATTATCGTATAGTCTTATTTTTGAAATGTACATTAAATCATTTTCTACTTAGAACCTTCTACTTGCCAACACTTTAATTCTATTTTCTTCGGCGAAAATTTAACTGTTTACTTTATTTTCCAAGGCTTTTTACTTTGCGTAACTGATGTAAAATTATATGATTTTATAGCTGAAAATCAGAGTATGTCTCCAACATTTCCCCCATTCACTTACGAAATATTTTCTTATTTAATTTCCATTAGTAATATAATAGAAATTAATAAACAAAAAAATTACAATCAAAATAATAATAGAGAAAGGAAAAATACAACAAATTAAATTTTATGTTCTTTCTTGCATGGAATAAAAATCATTAATCAATTCTTGGTTTCATTGCAAATAAT
Organism: Megamerina dolium; assembly: GCA_963854835.1. Taxonomy (NCBI): domain Eukaryota; kingdom Metazoa; phylum Arthropoda; class Insecta; order Diptera; family Megamerinidae; genus Megamerina; species Megamerina dolium. The sequence goes on along the minus strand of OY978526.1, from coordinate 64,422,527 downwards.
GAAATTAAAAGATATCTACGACTAGATCAAGAATCTAATTAAAAAACAATAGGATAATGATGTGAAACTTCACATTCAAACTATATTGTTTGAATAGTACTATAGACATTGAGGTGGGTTACATTTAAAGGATTTCACAATAGCTCCCCAGGAACAAGTCCTAGAGCACTGAAGAGTATTACTATCTCTCATTAATTGACTTCTCCAATATTTTCTCTAAACATACTTACTCCTTTCATTCACTCTTTAGGAGAGCTTCTCTAAAAAATGCTCGCGAAAATACATGAAAATCGATAAAGTACCAGGAATCGCTCGAAGATCAGTGAATTGTAAGTCATACTCCCATTAATTTATTGGTGCGAACATTTCTTTCTTACCTACATAATTATCATAAAAACACATGAAAATCGTCACATTTTGACTCGTTCTAATGTACTTGCTTATATGCATATGTATTTGTTCCAAAGACTGGTATTACTCAGTTTTAAACTGAACCTGGTGTCTGCTGATAATTAAAATCAATTTTCTTTTGTAATATTGAAATGTCTTTAGAATATATGAAAAAGAGTGTTGCCATATTTACGTATGTAGGTAGAAAGAAACCTGATTATGAATGAATTGATTGAATAAAGCTAATAAAAAACTAAAAAAAAAAAAAACAAAACAAAATGATTTAATATGCAAATTCATAATGAATCATAATATCTATGACTATGCGTAACGGGGTATACCTATATGTATACCTATATGTATGTATTTAACCTGATTACATGTAATTCTCTCTTCTGTATACAAATTTTTTGTTTGTTAAGTGATATCTTGATACCTTTTTCTACCTGTATTCTACAATTCTATTTAACAAACAGTGTCTTTATAATTCAGGTAAGCATATGTTTGAAATCTTTTTTTTCTTAGAGTATGAATCATAATAATAATTATAAAAGAGTCGAAACAACCCGAAAATATTTTGAATGAAAAAAAAAACGAAAAATTAATAATAATTCATTTTTATATTGAATATGTTTATGAATAAATGATGTAATCTGTTAATTTCATTTTTATATGAAATATAATAATGTATAAGAAATTTGAGATATAATTCTAAATAATTGTTGTTAATATTTAATATTTATTATTAAAATTTAATATTTTTCAATTTTATATTGTATTACGATCAAGTGGGAAATTATATTTTTTTTCAACTCATCCGTCAACAGCAATTAGTTCTTTTGCGCCAATATTTTCACAAAAATATATGTCTTTTAATTTTTAGAAAATGTAAATTTTGTTGTGGAGTTTCTGGACATTGATTTGATTATTTGACGATTTTTTGCCAGCCAACAAACAGAAAAATGCGGAGAAATGACAGAGGAATGTAATTTCTGTCATGCATCGGTTGTAATTCGCAAGTCTGTAAGCCTGCTGTTAAATGTGGTCCCGACTTATCAGTATGATATGATGTGAAGATAAGGAATACATGTTAAAAGTACAATTTTCTATAATATTAACATTTTCGGTATTTCAAATAAATAAGGCATTGCTTTAACACGATCTTGCCCTTTGGGGTTATCACTTAGTATTTTCGATGACAGACAATGAACTTATTCATGAGCATTACTCATTGCATTTAGTATTTTATAATCCGAGAAGCAGTTTGTTGTTTGATTTTGTTTGAGTTTTGCTTTCTTAACAATTGTTTTATGAACTAAGATCCACATTTAAGGCACGAGTTTGAACAGCTTATTTTTAATATGTCTTTCAACCTAATTGGAAAAACCGATTTCAGTGGCAGAATTTAGTGCTTTTCGTGAATTTTTTTTTTAATAGGAAAATAATATTGAAAAATTGTGTAAACTGGAATTTTGTTATGAAGCTTTGAAAAATAAACTTTAAGAAGAGTTTTACTAACCATTTATAGAATAAAAAAGTTGTTTATTCTATCTAGACTCTCTGATTTGGTTTCCCCCTATACATACAAAAACAATTAATTCTAAGTTTAAAATAATATATTAATTTTCTGCATAATTTTGCTGAAAATAAATAACGAAATGTGTGTGTGACAAGTGCTGACAATTATGAGCAATTTGTTACAATTGTTGACAATTGTGTTCTTTTTACATTGTATGAGTGATTGTTTGTGAATCGAAATTGAAAATAAATAACATAAACAAATAATAGTAGAATATGTTGGAGAGGAAGAAAAATGTAGTAGAAATTACTTAATAAATTTTAATAATTGCCTTGCAACCAGTTGTAAAAAATTATTTAACAATTTTTAATATGAATTGTTTGTTTACTCATTCAATTCTTTAGGGTTTATTGTTATTTTTATTCTTTTATTATTGACTTATTGATAAATTTGGTTATTATGTGTACATGCAATAACAATTCATTCATTCATTCGTTATTTATATTCATTAATAAATAAGTAAATAATTGCAACAATAACAACAACAACACCGAACATCAATATATTCATTGTTAACTCACTTTACTGGCATACTTTTTTCGGAAATTTTTAGCTCTTCATATTTTTTTCGGATCTTTTGGTTAGAGAAGAGAACAAAAAATCTCCTTACAGTCGCCTGGGGCCGACCAAATTATACCCTGCATATGTAGATATATATATATAAAAATTTTACTAGAATATCCATCTTTTCCTTTTTTTCCATCTTTTTCCTTTTTGAGAAACAATTTTTGCATAAACTACTAATTTACACCCGAAATATGGTTGACTTTGACGAAGTACTTTGTATGTTATGAGGGGAGCTATATAATAAGTGGGCGTGGCTTACTTCTTTCTTGTAAATCCAATTAATTGTTCAATCTTAATCCACACTTTCAATCTGGTGGTTCTACGCTGAATAGTTTGTAAGTTATGGCGGTTAAAATTTTTGTTTAATTTCCTCAACTTTGTATGGGAGCCCGAATAACAAGTGGGCGTGGTACGCTGATTTTTTGCCAGATTATTTCCGACTACGATATTAATCTAAGTATCAATTATGGTTATTCTAGACAGAAGATTGCCGAAGGTACGGCTGTTTCAATTTAAAAGAATTTCAGTCATTTTGTATGGGGGCTACATGAGCCTAGTTGCTCGTACAATACTAATCCACACCTTAAATCTCGTTATTCTATGCTGAATAGTTTGCAAGTTATAACCGGTAACATTTTTTTTAATTTCCGCAATTTTGTATGGGAGACCCAAAAAGGAGTGGGCGTGTCACACTGATTTTTTGCCAGATTATTTCCGACTACGATATTAATTTAAGTGTCAATTATGGTTATTCTGAACAGAAGATTGTAGAAGTTACAGCTGTTTCAATTTAAAAGAAGTACAGACACTTTGCATGAGAGCTAAGCTAAAAAGTAGGCGTGGCTCAACCACTTTTGGCGAGGTTATATAGTAGTATAATATAAGTCTATGTGCCAAATATTGTTGTCCCAAGTGGTATATTATGTGAGTTATGGCAAGTTAAAAATTTTGAAAATTCCGAGGTTAGTCGCTTTGAATGCTTGGTGTCATGCCCAATATCAATCCCCTCCGTACCCTTGGAGCATAGGTTACTTATGCCAAATTTCGTCAAAATAGCTCAATATTTACTCAAGTTATCGTGCGAACCAGCCAGGTGACAGACAGACGGACGGACGGAGGGACGGACGGACGGACATCGTTGAATCGAAAATTTAATCGACGCTGATCACGAATATATATCTATGTCTATATCTCCGGAGATTCCTTCAAGTGGACACAAACATCTGACCGAAATGAATATACCATGCATATTGCATTATGCAGGGTATAAAAAACGAGAATTGAGAAAATAATAAAATAATGAAATATTTTATTAAAAAAGACTTATATGTAATCTATGGTTGTTGTCTTAATTATTATTATCACTATATGCATTTTCACCTTTTTATAAGAGCCAATCAAGCAGACAGACAACAATTAATAGCCATAGTGATAATCATACAGTATAAATTAGGTTCTTTACAGGAAAAAGCAACAATAACAACAAAAGTGCTGATATATAATTTTTACACATACATGTACATATATACATCCGTATAAATCTACCTATGTATATATTAAGATGTATATATGTACATACAAGTATGTACTTATATATACAAATATGAATGCGTGCGCTTGCTTAAAAAATGTTGATTAAGTTGGAAGCGATGATAATAAAAAAATACAAAAAAGCTACAGCACCACCAACGTCTTTTTAGTCATAAAAAAGGAAAAAGAAAATATTTTTAATGCAAAAATACGTTAAAACGACTAAAATCAAGCAAAATCAAAAAGGACAGAAAAAGAGTAAACAGGCATATGCAATAACAGCAACGTTGTTGCCACTACCACCTTAACAGTGTTATATACCTACATACATATGCACTTTTTACTGGCAGCAATTGCAACAACAACAATAACTACCGCAAAAATAAAAGCAAACTATAAGAAAAATGCCGGCAACACGAGCAGCCATGCATATGAGTATTGGCAGCTGTCAGCCAACAAGAGAATAATAATAACAACAATAACATAACAGCAACAGCCATACAGCAGCAGCAATATGGCAGTAGCAGCGGTGGTGGCAGCTAAAGCATGTAATATGAATACATATTTATGTATATACGAGTAGGTATATACACTGTCGGATAAATAAATATTAGCAAGTGTAGTTTATTGGAAAATATGGGTAAACATCTTGGTATCGGAGGTAGGAGTGAATTTTATCCGATTCAACCCATTTTCGATTGTGTAAATTACAAGTACCGAGTTATAGCTTGATTAATCTTTATTTGGATGAGCAAGTGTGAAAACAAGCATACGGAAGCATACATTTATGCGGAAGTGGGGCGTGATTTTTATCCGATTCAGTATTCATTGGTGAATCTGATCTTGTGTACCAAGTTTCAATCTGACAATCTTGTCCTTTCGTGAGCAAAGAGTGAAAACTCACCTTCCACAATATACTTTTGTATGGGAGGTATGCATATTTTTTACTTGATTTCGACCATTTACTAATATACCAGTTATAGATGACTTTTTTGCGTACTAATTTTAAGGTAGAGAGTTTTATATTTGCGTGCGCAAAATGTGAAGAGAGCACATATTTCTATAGAAAAGAGCACAACATTTTGTTATAAAACAGGTTTCTTATTATTTTATCCATCACTGTACATTTGTGCTACATATATAGTTGTCATTTGTCGCGTTGAATGCGACGATTTTAAATAATTATCAAGTTCTTATTGTTGTTGCAATTGCTGTTGCTGTTATTTCTTATTATTTTATTGTATTTGTTTGATTATCAGACAAGACAAGTCAGTCAGTCATAGTCTTTCCTCTCTGCCACATTTTTCTCTTCATTTTGTGGTTGTCGCTTGCCAGTTGGTTAATAAAAAAAAATACAAAATTGAATTTATCAATCTGCTGCTGTTGTTGTTGTTGTTATATACAATCATGCTATTTATTGTTGTTCTTTGGTTTGCTGTTTATTTCATTTCACATTTTATACGTTCATATGTCGTCTCACATGTGTCAAACTCGACCGTGTGTATATGTGTGTGTGTGTAAGTGGTTATATGTATGTGTGGTTTTGTTATACGTACCAGTATGTATTAGCGTATCGTTGTTTAATTCTTTTGGTTGTTTTTCATTGCGTACACAACACAATATCGTACTTGTATTTGTCTTTTTGTTTGTATGGGTTTGTGTATGAGTAAGTTTAACAATAAAAGAAACGAACATGTTGTCTGCCAATTTCAGTTTTAGTCGAAACGTTGAAGTTAAGTGTTAAAGACGATTGCGCGCGCGCAAATTTTTCTATTGCACATAGTAGTGGAAGACTAAGCGATAGCGAGTGGCAGAAAGAGAGACGGAGAGAGAGAGAAAGAAGAAGAGTAGAGCGTTTTGGCAAAAGGCAATCCACATACGAAAAATATATGGCACTACATATTTATGCAAAAGCACAACTTATTTAAAAGTAAAAGCATATAAATGACATTGCCCAGTTGTGTGAAAAATAAAAAAAAAAATTAAAATATTTCTGCTATTCATTATAAACACCTTGTAGCGAGTACTACGAGTACACTTGCAAACTTGCAAATAAATCAACGACTACAATAATAATAATATAATATTTCAGTGCCAAATACAAAAAATTTTCAATTGAAATAAGTATAAATCACAAATGTGATAAGTTAAATTATAAACAAATTAATAATTCGCTATGCCTAATACAAAAAGCACCAGGTTAAGCGTGCTAGTACTATGACGGATATAAACAATTTCTAAAATTCAGCAACAGCAGCGAAAATAATCGAGAATTTACATAAAGAAAATAACAACAAACGATTCGAAATAACATTAATTTACAATTAGTGATACTTCTCCATATATTATCAAGAAACACAACAAAACCAACAAGAACAACACCATTAAAATTATGCCTTCATTTGTGTATTTTAAAATAAAAACCATTTTTGCTTATCCCACCACAAAAAGAACGCATTTGTGATATTTTCCTCGAGGAAAATTGAATAAATCCAATCCAATCAAATCAAATTAATTATTAAATAATTATAAAATAATCAAAATTTCTGAAGGGTTTTACTTTCAATATATCGTTAAAAAAAAAAATAATAATTTTAATAAAATTAGTATAGGGAAAATTAAATAAAAGTATTAATTAACACTCGAAATTATAAATTGTATCAATTATATAAATAATAACAACCATTTTATAACATCTGCTACAACAATCGTAAATATAACCAGGCGCACAAGGTCAATCAAAAGTTGCAACGTTGCAGTTGTCGGCACAAGAAAAAAATAAAAACAAATAGATTTAAAAAAAAATTGTATGTATAAATACATATATAAATTAATTAAATAAAACGTAACATTAAAAATAGTAAAAATACACAAAACTAAACATTGAGTGAGAGTGAGGTGTGGGAAATAAAGCAAAACAAAAAAAAAAGAAATAAATAATAATAATCATAAGACCGTCTGGTGTATATTGAATTTGACTTTTTTTTCTCTAATTATTTTGTGATCCATTCTGTTTCTATACAATATTTTATAACAATATTTAATCAAATTTTACAACAATACAATCAACTTATCAACAACTGTAGTGCAAAAATAAGCAACAAAATTAGTCGCAACGGCAGCAACAGTAACAGTAGCGGCAGCCTCTCTGCTGTAGTTACAGTATTTAGTAGTACAATGAAGCGTCTAGTAACATGGGAACGTGATCTGGTCGAGGCGATGTATGAGTAAGTGCAACAACAAAAAAAAAAAAATAATAATAATACAAATAAAATAAATAAAAAATTAAAATAAAAAATAATAGAATATACTTTAATTATACAAAATAGGGGAAAAAACCAAAAAATTGACAGCAAATATATAGAGGAAATGAAAAGTGAATTAGTACTAATGCTTGTGTTTAAGTTTTTAAATAGATATTTTAAATTATAATTAAAGTTAATAAGCTGATAGCTGTTCCTGGCTGTTCTCGTTTTTATTTTTTAATATTATAATTTGAAATTTTGTATAACAATAATAATAATAATAATTAATAATAATAATTTGATAACAATATTAACTTTTCTTGTGTGCAGTGATGGGTTAAGAAAATGGTTAATCAATTGCCCTATAACTGCCGTAACAATAATGAATAGTGCCTTCGCAGATACTAAACATCTTTTTTCCTTCTTCAAAGGCCTTTAATTTTACTGATATTACTCGTTACTAATATTACTACCTCAAGCACTGTTCAATATAATGAGCCGCTTTCAGAGCTATTGTCTTCTGAGTCTGCAATTATTTCAGTTCAATACAGTAGAATAGAGTTTAAGGCTGCGATCAGAAGTTTTCTCCTACACTCTATTGATTGATACATTTTACTGATGATTGGCTTCAATTTACTTAGTGAGTCTGTGGCCTACACTGCTTGAGTTGCTAGAGATTGGAGTCAAGACTGCACAACTTTTTTGGTAGACAACACTTCCTAGTGGAAGGTGACGTTCTGGTCGAGTACAACACTAAACCCCTAAACTAAAAAATCTTTAAACAATTTTTAACACATTTTTAAATTTTGACTTACCATTAGATGGCTTTTATAAGGTCATATGTCACATTTAACAAAAAAAAATATATATATCTATCTATCTATATATATATATATATATATATATATATATATATATATATATATATATATATATACATATATATATGTATATATATATATATATATATATATATATATATATATATATTTTTTTTTTTTTTTATTTATTGAAGTACATTTAATTAAATGGTAGAGAACTTCGCCTGTGAGTAAATTCTTTGATTTCAATGACTGAAGTCGCGAATAACTTTTTAATTTTCGCTAGTATTCTCAAAATTTAACCTTCGGCTTGGAATCACAGTTTTAAAACCATTCAAAATTCTTCACTACGTACTAGATACTATTCAATTTTTGGGGCCACTGGGGATTGGAGGAACCAATATCATTCTGAAAGAAACTACATAATAAATAAATTAATGTATATTTTGAAGTATAATACAATGCAATATAAAAAATCGTCAACTTTTTAAACATTTTTAAACAATCATTATTGAAAATGTGTTAAAAATTTAATTATACAGCTGATAGCGCATACATATGTATATGCTACATACTTTTGTGTACTTATAAATAGATGTTATTAAAAAATAATATCGCTTAGTGATTAAGTCCGAAGTTTCAATTTACACTCATATTTATTGCATATATATTCAACAAAGTCATTCTCTAATATATTTTATAGAATAAGTAAATATATAACAAAATATTAATTACACTGTTCTACCAGCAAAAAAATAAAAACAAAGGAAATATATAGAATGTGATAACTGAATTTAGGTTAATTTTAGGTCTTTGCGCTTGAATCCGGAATTTGTTTGTTTTATTTTTAGAAGAAGGACTTAAATTTGAGAGAAAGTTAAAAACTCATTGTCAGAATATATGTTTTTGTTTTTTTTTGCGTCATTGAGAGCCTTAGGAAATTGACGTATTCGTATCGCTAAACAAATCAATGATCCATAAAATATATTTTGATATTAATATCACCTCCATACACATGTAATTTTATAGCATTTTAAAAATAGAATATACAACTTTGTATGTATTCAACTCTAAAAATGTTCAGTAGAAATTATTAGTAATTTAATAATAAATAGATAATAGAATAATTTATTTTACATAAAAACAACAGCAACTTTAATAAGATTGTAAGTTTAATGCTTTTATTTTATTTGATTACTTCTGGTATAGCCATACTTAAAATTCAGTGAAGCTTTGCAGCAATTGTAGAGAATAATAACATACAATTGCGCTCTTATTAATATTTTTATTCTCACAGTCCTTTACTTGGATATGCGTATGCTATTATTGTTCTTACCGTAAAATAATTTATTTGAGGTTGCGATTATTTTCAATAGATTATACGCTTATTTATTCGATGGAAAAAAATCCCGAAGTAAAAAAAGAGTACCTTTTGTGAAAATTTAGACAGAATATTTTTTTGATCGAAAAATGAAATGATATATTGAAAATTAATGTTACCATTAATTCAAATTTTTCAATAAATGTGATTTACAGAATTGCATGAAGATTCATTAAAAATAATACAACACTTTATCCAAGACAATTAATATCCTTTTGTACAAATATTTGTCTAAAAAACTTTGTTTAAAGATATGACTTAAATAAAAAAGGCTATTTTGTTTGTTTGGACAACATTGCTTCAATCACACTTTTAAATTTCTATTACATTATCATAATACTGCTACATACATTTTCTTCTTCTTTGTATTTGTTTTATCTTTTCTTTCATGCTCCATTTATAAGTGATGCTAATGGCTTGATATGAGTGTTGAGATAAAAATACAAAACATTCAAAACGAAGCTAGTTTTATTATATTTTTTAATAAGTATTAATATTAGTAAATGTATTCTACGATATATGTAAAAAGCAAAAGTTGAACGAGCTTTGATTTTTGTAGGTCGTTTTTGTTGTTGCTTCTTTTGTTCACAATTTCTTTCATTATGTATAGCTTTGTGTACTACATACATATACATATTATTATATCCAGTCAATTTGTGTGTCCACAACAACACCAACAGTAATTATGAACAGATTTTTATTTGTTTGTTTATTATTCTTTTTAATTGACATTTTTCTTAACTTGACTTGTCGTATCTAATACTTAATGCGATGTGGTTGAGTGTTAGTGTAAAATAAATATACGATCATTTCATTCATTAACTAATTCATTCATTCATTCATTTGAATCAAATCAAGTGTGTAACTGGAATTAACTGGAACTGAAGCATTTTTACAAATAATTTACAATAGAATAAGTAAGAATTTGGATACATTGATATGTGTATTAATGTAGAAGCGAAAGTGAGAAGACGACTATGACGCTACTACATTTCAAGCGGAGACATAAATTGAAATGAAAGTCTGATATTACGTGCATGTATGCATATATGTATATAGTATGTATGTAGCTAAACACATACATGTACTTAGTTAGTTACAAATATGTTGTAATATTGTGTAATTTTTAATGAAGCGATGTTAATTCATCATCATACATAAGAGCATATTTACAAGTATATATATGTAGAAGTAACAATTAAATACTGCTATTATTAAATGTAATTAAAAAGTTAGTCATTTTCATTGCGCACAAAACGAAAAAAGAATAATTACTATTCAACAGAAATATATATAAATATGACTATATAATCGCATAATAACATATTATAGAATCGATATGCTATCACTGCTTCATAAAATTTTATTAAAAGAGTTTCTTCATTTAAACACCATCATGACTAATATATGATACATAGGTAAGATAGTCATTGTTATTAAAAATTAAAGTGATATGATGTTTATTACGAACGCTGTTGATTCAAAATATTCACACATATATGTATGTAGAGTGATGAAGAAAAAAATGTAGCCAACAATAAAGGTGTGTTGAAATGCATACATAAAATATAAAGCAAAAAAAAAAAAAAAAAGTAGGAAACAACTTTTATTACATCACAAGCAAGTGAGCATATATTTCCATGTCATATCTTATCAAATTACTATCGACAGCACCTATCATAAACTTAAATACACATTCATGGAATAGTGACGTCATTGAATCAACAAATCAGCTGCTAGGTAATAAATAGAGTAATACAGTAGTTTTGTTTGTTTGGTGGGGTTTTAAGACTAAGACAACCAATCCAATACCTATAACAACAACAATAATGTTAATAGCAAAATTAGTAATAAAAAACGTAATACATTTTATGACTTTTAGTACAATGCAAAATAATTGTTGTTACCCTCAAAATTCAATTGGGCTAGTAACACAATATTTGGCAAAATACTATAAAATATATCTACGTACATAAGTGTATACTAGTACATACTAAATATAAACTTGCGTATACAAATACCCAGTTGAAAATTAATCGCGAGCGACAATATCATCGGTGATGTACTAAAGACAAAAAACTAATATTGGAAGGTCTCCAATGCCTTCTTTTAGGTCTTTCAATGGACTGCATTAATGTCGAAAAATATTTGCAATCTGCAAACTTATTTTTATGGGTAAAAATATTCAAAAATATGTCTTTATTCAGAAAAATTTGTCGAAGCCGCTATTTTGTTTCGATATCATTGCAAATATAATTTCAATACTGTAAAAAATTTAAATTCATACATTTTTTGTTCGACATTATTTAATTTTTTGCAATAATATCGAAAAGAGCAAAATGCTTTTGGGGCCAATATAAAATTTAAGATGTCGATTTTTCTGAAATTCCATTGTCTGACTATTCCTGCATAAATACTTTAAAAATCAAATCTCCATGTCTTGAGAGCATCGGGGTATTTTTAAATGTTTTTTATACCCTGCATAATGCAATATGCATGGTATATTCATTTCGGTCAGATGTTTGTGTCCACTTGAAGGAATCTCCGGAGATATAGACATAGATATATATTCGTGATCAGCGTCGATTAAATTTTCGATTTAACGATGTCCGTCCGTCCGTCCGTCCGTCCGTCCGTCCGTCCGTCCGTCCGTCCGTCCGTCCGTCCGTCCGTGAAGGAATCTCCGGAGATATAGACATAGATATATATTCGTGATCAGCGTCGATTAAATTTTCAATTTAACGATGTCCGTCCGTCCGTCCGTCCGTCCGTCCGTCCGTCTGTCTGTCACCTGGCTGGTTCGCACGATAACTTGAGTAAATATTGAGCTATTTCGGTGAAATTTGGCATAAGTAATCTATGATCCAAGGGTACGGAGGGGATTGATATTGGGCATGATCGGTCAATAACCACGCCCACACCAAGCATTCAAAGCGACTAACCTCGAAATTTTCAAAATCTTTAACTTGCTATAACTCACATAATATACCACTTGGGACAACAATATTTGGGACATAGACTTATATTATACTACTATATAATCTCGCGAAAAGTGGTTGAGCCACGCCTACTTTTTAGCGTAGCTCTCATACAAAGTGTCTGTACTTCTTTTAAATTGAAACAGCTGTAACTTCGGCAATCTTGTGTCTAGAATAACTATACTTGACACTTAAATTAATATCGTATTCGGAAATAATCTGGCAGAAAATCAGTGTGCCAGGCCTACTCCTTCATGGGTCTCCCATACAAAGTCGAGGGAATTAAACTAAAATTTTAAGTTCCATAGCTTACAAACCATTTAGCCTAGGACAACGAGATTTAAGGTATGGATTAGTATTGTACGAGCAATTAAACTCACAGGAAATGGGCGTACCACGCCCACTGTTTATCGTAGCCCATATACAAATTTTAAATTGAAACAGCTGTAACTTCGGCAATCTTCTGTCTAGAATAATCATAATGGACACTTAAATTAATATCGTAGTCGGAAATAATCTGGCAGAAAATCAGTGTGCCACGCCCACTCCTTCATGGGTCTCCCATACAAAGTCAAGGGAATTAAACTAAAACTTTTAAGCGCCATAACTTATAAACCATTTAGCGTAAAAGAACGAGATTTAAGGTATTGATTAGTATTGTAGGAGCAACTAGACTCACAGGAAATGGACGCGCCACTCCCACTGTTGATAGTAGCCGCCATACAAAATGACCGAATTTCTTTTAAATTGAAACAGCTATAACTTCTGCATCCTTCTGTCTAGAACAATCATAATTAACACTTAGGTTAATATGGTAGTCGGAAATAATCTGGCAAAAAATCAGCGTACCACGCCCACTTCTTATTGGGGCTCCCATACAAAGTTGAGGAAATTAAACAAAAATGTTAACCACCATAACTTAGAAACTATTCAACGTAGGACACCAAATTTAAGGTGTGGATTAACATTGAAAAATTAATTGGATTTACTAGAAAGTGGTAAGCCACGCCCACTTTTTATATAGCTCCCATACTAAGCCTCGGAATTATCTTAAAATCCTTTTACTTCGTCAAAGTCAACCATATTTCGGGTGTAAATTAGTAGTATATGCAAAAATTGTTTCTCGAAAAGTGGAAATAAAAGAAAAGTTGGATATTCGAGAAAACTTTTTATATATAAATCTACATATGCAGGGTATAGTTTGGTCGGCCCCAGCCGACTGTAAGGAGATTTTTTTTTTATTCCGTGGATAAAAGTCAAAACAACATTAACATTCAACAAGGTAACTCACAGTCGTACCATTCTAGATTGCATTTTTCTATTTATAGAATTGAAACATTGGTTGAAGTCTTTGCTCCTAAAGTGTTTTACTATATTCATAAAAATAGCAGTTTAAAGTATAGTTGGATTATTATATGGAAATAATGAAATTCTCTCATGACACTTTTCCAAATTGTATTTATATTTTATGCTGGGAAGAATTATTTTAAATTGTCAATAATATCCGTATAATATCACTGTAACGAAGACAGCGTCACTCATGATAAATTTTCTTCTAGGTGGTTTTGTACGAATTTAAGTGCGAGTCAGTATATAATATGTATACATAAATGTTATATGCTATATACATAGTATTATGTACGAGTACATACTTGCAATGAAGCATAAAAATCAGTTTTGATGTTTTAATTATTGATCATAAAACAATTAAATTCCGTTAATTTATACGAAATGCGATTGGAAAAAGTTAATGGTAAAACGGTATGAACCACTGATAAGAGAAATTAATATTTTATTTTCTTGAAGTACATTTTTTGTTGTAGCAGTTTTAGCATTTAATAATACTCAATGCTGTAGTCGATTTTTGGTAAATTATTGTTCAAGTTCAATTATATTTTTCAAACACCGAAATAAATATATTTTTGAATATATATAATAGCTATTGGTCCCACAAATTAGCATATTTCGTTATCAATAATATATAATGAATGCATAGGGTCTTGCAAAAGAGCATATACAAAATATTATTGCATAGATTGCAATAACAATAACAAAATAGTATTGCAAATATATGCAATACGCTTTTAGTGTTGCATACTTTCAAGAGCATAGTAAACTTCGCAAAATTTGCAATAATATTGACTAGACTATGCATCGGATTGTAAATTCTATTTCTTATTTGATGCCTCAAATTTGATATATCAAAAAATCTAAATTGATCCTTAATGGGCTTGCACAGTAAACTTTTATAAATTTTTTGCTATGAGTTGATTAAAATATATACTGTTATTTTGTAGTTGGTATGCTACAATGTAATGAATTTGTTTGTAAATATTTTTAATATGCTATATTTGATGTGATTGTACAATATTATAAACTTGTGCAGTAGCTCAGTGGTTAGTCGCCTTCTGGCCTTCTGATCTGTAGGTCGTGGGTTCGATCCCCGGCTGAAGCATAACAAATTTAATATCGATTTTTCTATCGAACGGTACCCACCTGTCGGCAAGCAATTTGTAATTCTTCAAACAGCAACAACTTGCCATGAAAAAGCTTCTAAAAGAACTCTGTGACAAAGCTCTCACAAGGGTTCTGCCATTCGGAACCGGCTAAAATAAGTAGGCCCCTTCTAATGCTCTCCAAATTTAACACGCACAAGAGTAATGGAAGAGAAGCTCGGCTAAAGAGCCCTTCGGAGCTTTAAGTATTTATATTATATTTATTTATTTTATTTTACTATAAATTTTTATTATGTAGCTAATTGACATTGTATTAGGAATAAAGTTTCATCGTATTTTCGTTTATAAGTAACATAAAAAAATGCAATTAAGTATATGCATTAAGCAAATGGGATTTAATTTAATACGTTCACTCTTTCTATACGTTTGATTTATTTACATACATATATGTATATTAAATTCTTCAAGGTAAAGGCTAACGCAAACAAGAAAAAAAAGTTACTTACCTACCTATCTAAATGCTTAAGTTCATTGACATTTTATTACAAATTAGAGTCGCCGAGAGCGAGAGAAAAACATTCAAAATATAAATAATATATTGTAAATTAAAAACGAATGAGAGGAAGAGAGTGCTGCAAGTAGTAGTAATAACACACACAGTAGTACTAAATATTGTCGTTGTTAGTGTAATTTTAATATGCTTTTTTGTCTATATTTTTTTATGTATTTCAAATTTAGTTACGAACTGTAATGTTTTAATGACATATGAAATTAATATCATACAACAGTTAGAGAATGAAAAATAAAATAGAAATAAATATATAAAACTGAAAATAGAAATAAGAACAATTAAATTTATAACATAAAAAACAATTAAAGAAATATTAGAAAATTATCATATTAGTTTATAGTTTTGGTGATGGCGACTTAGAAAATGTTAACAAATAATATGTTTTGGTGTTATTCATTGCACACGGCATGTATGTAATTCATCCAAAGTATATTTAATATTTAGTATTTACATATGTAGCATGCATGATATATACATTGTATTTATGTATAATACTTATAATTAAATTATTTTGCATATATGATTGTATTATACTTATACAATAGATATGTATCTACGTATAAGTGTGGTGACAATAATTGCGATTGTGATTTAAGTGCCAGAAGATTATTAGCATTATTTATTCGTTCTGTCATTGTTATAGTTGTTGTTGTTACGGGTAGTATTGTGATTGTTGTCGTATTACGTTTTTATTATAAAAATAGCAATTTGATGATTTCTACACTATGATCTTATTGGCTAAAAATTTGATTATTGTATATGGGTTATATTTCTTTGCTTCTTCCAATTAGTTATTTCGTTGTTTAGTATTTTTACCATACTTAACTTGTGAATCTGGTCAATAAACATTCATCTGCGCACCTGTATTATTTAAAAATTTCTAAGGAATCTTCTTTGCAGATTAATTTTTGACCAGCTGTTGTATTTAAGGTGATAGAGCAACTAGTTGGTGAATGTGTTCTTTGAACGTAAAAGCAAAGAATCAAAGATTTTTGTAATACTCAACCGGAAATGATGTATTTTATTGTTAAGGATTACAACGTGACTTGCAGGATAATTGCCGTTATTATAGAGCGATCAAGCTGAAAAATGTTGCATATTGTCACCCGGTACATATCCTTCCATAAAATATGTATAATTCCATTTCAATTAAAAAAAAATAAAGGTTTTACTTCAAGCATGGGATCTACTTTTAAAGAGTTAAGAGATTTTAGGTGGTTCCATTTTTCATTTACTTTACGTACAAGATTAGTGAAACAGATAAATTCTAAGAGAATGCTATTTTAACTTCAGAGAACATGTTTTTATTAACATATTAAACTATATCAGAGAACTAAATAATTCATATTATCATAATGTCAATTAAATAACTTTAAACCTATGTATATCGTAACTAAGTTGACTAAATTTAGTTTTGCATATTTACTCCAATATTTGAATATTTATGTTTTGTCTGCTCTTACAAAAATATTTTGTTTCCTATATTGGTTTAATACTACAGCACTGCATCATTATATCCACTCCTCATCCCTAAAGGAATATATTAAAGACTTAAAGCTTTAGCATGCTAAGTTTGCTTACTCATACATATCTATTTTATATACTACATATATTATACAACAGTTGTTACACTACACTTCGATTAAATGCAATTCCATACACGTTTGATGGAAATTTCACTTTTATTGGGCTTGTCTTCGTTTTTGTTTATACATGTATTCATTTATTTATTTTTGCCTTGAGGACTGAAAATTTGCCGGTGTTGACAATGTGTGTCTATAGGTAAATTTATATATGGGTACAACCACATATGATATTATAATTCATTGGACAAGGAATACAAGTATGTAGTATATGGTATATGATATATTTTATACATATATTTTATACATTACAGGCACATATATATATATATATATATATATATATATATATATATATATATATATATATATATATATATATATATATATATATATATATATATAAACACAGTCCAGACTGCTAAATCAACAAAAATAAGTCAAAATGTGATTGATTTCAATGGAGCTTCTTAATAACTTGGGTTAATGCTTCATTCTGTGTACATATGTATACAGATATAGAAAAATAGAAAAATACACTAAATTATAATAAACTATAATAATCTAACATTTTCTAAAAACTATATTTGTGTCGTCTAGATAAATGTATTAAAATTGACGTCAAATAATATACAGAAATAATTGGAACTATGACAATTTTTTGTACTCGTGCATGTATGCACTGTACTATTTCACTTGAGTGCGACATTATACAATTATTATAATAATTGAATATACGGTTTTGGCTAAATTGTACACAAATATGTCAAGTACATATCTAACGTAAATCTGTGAATTTTAGTGCAATTATTGGTCAAAATTTTAAATATCACATCTCATTTATATTTGGTACATATTCTTGTATGAACATTCATGCACGTAGTGAATGCATTTTGTAAAGAAAAAAAATGGAAAGAAAAATTACCATATTTATATATACATAAGTCTTTGTTGCATTTGCCTGGCAACCAAGATTTTTATAAATGCCCAAATCCATTTGAAATACCGTATCTCTGCACAATAAACGAATATGATGAAAAGTTCAAGTGGTTAATATATTCATGCTGAGTTATTGAATAAAATATAGTTACTAATAAGAACGAAACCATCTTGAAAATTATTTCCATTTACTTGTATAATTTTATATAAATATATTAAGAACAACTTTTTTACAAATTACATATAAATTAAAACATTTTAAAAATCAGAGATTGACCATGATTAACGCTGTGAATACTTTCATATTGATATATAGCTACTATTCTATATATGTGCCTACACACAAATACGATCTGCATTTGTAGAAGTGTGAAAAAATAATTCATAAAAGTCGCATGACAACAGCATTATGTACCCTTTCATAGTTGAGTTTTTTGAGTGACAAAACTCAGAACTAACTATGAAGTGAATATCTCAAGAGCACATGTATAGAGGCAAACTATACACGTACGTAGCGTAAATATATATACTTGTAGTTAATGTTTTTAAGTGGAATTAATAAAAAATATTTGTATTTTTTATAATTCTTTGTGTATTTTTTTTTTGGGTTTACAGCTCGACTACGCTGATATTTTTTATCAGATATCTGGAAATTTCGAATAATTTGTTATGAAAAAAAAAAAAAATAAATTTCATTGCCTCGGGCTTTGAATTCGAAAATCACGTTTTTTTGAAAACCTCAAATAATAGGAATTTCTGTTTTTTGAACTCTTTTTAAATTATTAACATTTTTTCTATCGAGTTAATTTATTGATTGATGATAGTATTAGATAACTGTTTTTTTTTGCAAATTCAAATAATTGGTATTTCTGTTTTCTGATACCTTAAAAAAATATTGGTGTACCGGTTTAAAAGATTTCGTTTACAGATCCCGCATATTTCTGCTATTTTTTGTAGCAATTCATTTAATGAAATACTTTTAGTATTCGATTACCGGTTTTTTTCATTGCCTGATAAGTATTTTGAAGTAACTAGGGGTGGCTGAATTCTAACCTGAAGGCCAGCTTGCTTTTTCTGTTTCTTCATTTCAATGTATATAGGAAATCGTCGATTTAGGGGAAAATATGAATTTCGTTTGGAAACTTATTTATGAGCGGATTGAGCTCAAAATTTTTGTGTAATAATGTTTTCCTGAAGAAGAAAGATAGTAAAAGTTTCAAAAATGAGAATTAAAAAGGAAATATACCGTTTCAAATTTGTTGATATCTGTTTAAAAAAATGAAGATTTTGTATATTGATTATATTTTTATACCCTGCATAATGCAATATGCATGGTATATTCATTTCGGTCAGATGTTTGTGTCCACTTGAAGGAATCTCCGGAGATATAGACATAGATATATATTCGTGATCAGCGTCGATTAAATTTTCGTTTTAACGATGTCCGTCCGTCCGTCCGTCCGTCCGTACGTCCGTCCGTCCGTCCGTCTGTCTGTCACCTGGCTGGTTCGCACGATAACTTGAGTAAATATTGAGCTATTTCGATGAAATTTGGCATAAGTAATCTATGATCCAAGAGTACGGAGGGGATTGATATTGGGCATGATCGGTCAATAACCACTCCCACACCAAGCATTCAAAGCGACTAACCTCGAAATTTTCAAAATCTTTAACTTGCTATAACTCACATAATATACGACTTGGGACAACAATATTTGGGACAAAGACTTATATTATACTACTATATAACGTCGCCAAAAGTGGTTAAGCCACGCCTACTTTTTAGCGTAGCTCTCATACAAAGTGTCTGTACTTCTTTTAAATTGAAACAGCTGTAACTTCTACAATGTTCTGTCCAGAATAACCATAATTGACACTTAAATTAATATCCTTTTTGGGTCTCCCATACAAAATTGCGGAAATTAAAAAAAATCTTACCGGTTATAACTTGCAAACTATTCAGCGTAGAATAACGAGATTTAAGGTGTGGATTAGTATTGTACGAGCAACTAGGCTCACAGAAAATGGGCGCACTACGCCCACTGTTTATCGTAGCCCCCATACAAATTTTAAATTGAAACAGCTGTAACTTCGGCAATCTTCTGTCTAGAATAACCGTAATTGACACTTAAATTAATATCGTAGTCGGCAAAAATCTGGCAGAAAATCAGTGTGCCACGCCCACTCCTTCATGAGTCTCCCATACAAAGTCAAGGGAATTAAACAAAAACTTTTAAGCTACATAACTTACAAACCATTTAGCGTAGGACAACGTAGGACAGTGGGCGCCATGCCCACTGTTCATTGCAGCCCCCATGCAAAATGACTGAAATTCTTTTAAATTTAAACAGCTGTAACTTCGGCAATCTCCTGCCTAAAATAACCATAATTGACACTTAGATTAATATCGTAGTCGGAAATAATCTGGCAGAAACTCAGTGTGCCACGACCACTCCTTCATAGGTGTCCCATACAAAGTCGAGGGAATTAAACTAAAACTTTTAAGCTCCATAACTTACAAACCATTTAGCGTAGGACAACCAAATTTAAGGTGTGGATTGATATTGAAAAATTAATTAGATATACCAGAAAGAGATACGTCACGCCCACTTTTTATATATCTTCCGTATAAAGTCTCGGATTTATCTTAAATATTAAAACACCCATAACTTACTAATTAATACGCCTAGGTCAACCCATTGCAACCTATGTAGTTTAGTATTATAGGCAGAAATTGATCCTCCAAAATTGGTGAGGTACGCCTGCTTCTTAATGTAGGTCCTACACAAAGTAGTGGAAGAAAAGGATGGATATACGAGCAAACTTTTTATATATATGTCTACATATGCAGGGTATAATTTGGTCGGCCCTAGCCGACTGTAAGGAGATTTTTTATTAACAAATCCACTTCAAATTTGGAGTGGAGTAACATTTTGTTGAAAAATTTAGATATAAAGGTTTCATTATGATTGTGTGAAAACTGATGGTATGCTTTGGTTATGCAACACCAGTTTGTGAGCAAAAAGTTGCAAAGAGACATTTTTAAATATTGTATATTAATTGAAAACCATGAGCAAACCAAAACTAATAAAATGGATATTATACATCAGAAATTATCGCTTTTTAGAAAATATATGAAGTCCAACAGTGATTAGAACAGAAAATCTTGCAAAATTCCAATAAAATTTACTGAAATCATTTATGCTTATGATCGCGTGCTGTAAATCGTGAATATTTTTTACTAGTATGCACGTGAATATATGTATGTATTATACAAAGAATGCTGAAAAAAAAAAAAAATAATAATCGTGATTTCATATTTGTCCAAAAGTAACCACATACGCTAAGCTATCTTCATAATTCAAACTATAATCTATGTATGTATAGCATGGAGTGATATTTGAAATTTAATTTTACACTCTAATGATAACTATTCCATTGTTATATAGTAGGTGATATTTTGATGATACAAATGTATATATTTGTTTGTAACCGTTGTCGTCTAACATAATTAAAATGCAAGTCACTTTCACGGTACTGATTCACTTACGACACAATCCACAGCAATGATGTCTAAATTTATATTTAGAAAATATCTATATGTGTGTGTCTAGCTAGCATCATGCTAACAAACAAAAGCAAACCAGTACGAGTACAAGTAACTGCAAAAGAGCACAATGTACATTATAATTTAGCACATAACATATTATACAACAGCTATACTTTAATAAGAGAGTATATAATATTGTATGTAGTATATAGAGACATATGGGTATTTCCTGGGTTACGGATGTGACATTCGTATGCATAATATATGAAGAAGAGCAAAGACAATTGGTTGTTCTGTAGTTTCAAGCTATCAATGTAAAGTGATACGGACGCTCAGGTGTGCTCAGGAGCTTAGACTAGACAACAACGAGCGCCAACTCCCCTAAACCCAAATATACATGTTACATGATACATGTTTGAAGACATTTTCGGAGAAAAGCCCATATATATAATTACAAATTATCGTGAATATCTACCTATATCATTTTTGCTATAACATCAATAATGCGACGAGAAGTCATTGACAAAGGAAAAACCATGTGAAAAAAATAAAAAAAAACATTTTGTTTGTTAATAGATAAATGAAATAGAGGAAAAATGCTGCAGACAGAAATGAGAAAAATTATTTTATCTATATGCATATATTGGTATATGTATTTGTCTTTATATACTTCACATACATGCTTATAGCCAAATTATGTAGAGATAATGCCAAAACAGATGGTAGTATTCACTTGGTGCTACAACACGTCGGTTTATTATTTGATCGTAGTGAAAATTGTTGTAATAATATCTAAATACGTAGTGAAGAAACTAAATTACAAAATATGTACAATATACTTAATGCCTTCAAAATTATATGTAAATATATTAAAGGATTTATCATTTAATAAGATAAGAAGCGAGAAAGTACCACACACATAAAGTCTGGAATACTAGCAGCCTTCTTCAAAGTTACACAAAGCAAAAAGAAAAAAGAAACTGAAAAATATATAAATATATTATTAAAAAATATTTTATACTAAAAATATCACAATAATATAGCGCTACCTAGCTAGTTGCCCTTCAGAAAAACAAAAAAATTATATAAGCGCCAAAAAAAGGAAAAAAAAAAGAAAAAAAAAGAATAAATTGCTTTTGCAACAAAAATGTTTTTTTGTAATAAACGTATTTTGTGCTTTTGCTTCAATACTAAACGTCAAAATTCAAATTTACGTTTGAATAATACCTATACTACACGAGAATACAATAACAAATATTCTTAAATCAAAAACCAAAGCAAACAGTTTGATGTTATTCAACTAAGAACAAATGTTTATTATTGAAATTATAAAAAAAAATCCAAAAAGAAAAAAAAAATAATAAATATTTGTGTTTATGATCATTTTCATTACAATTGTGTTTTTTGTATTTGCATTAATAATAAATAATAAACAATAAAATTATGCCCGAGATCAGACGTAGTCTAAGCCGTCTATCAATGATGGTTTTCCGGCCGATGCATTCCAACGAACAAACCTGGCGTAATGAATTACTAAGGTACACATACATACACATACAGATACAAACAAACATATTACAACGTCAGAAAGCAATAAAAAAAAAGAAGATATATTTTTAAATATGCATAATGCCGCATAGCAGCAGTGGCAGCTTTCAATAAAGCTTACACTACATAAAAGATAACCGCATCACAAGGTTACAAATAATAAAACGAGTAGCTTTTCATGTGTAACCATACAATATGGACATATGTTACATATAGCAGATAGTACATAATACATCTGGTTTTTTTTTTCTCAACTTTGCATGGTATTTATTATAATTTCTGCGTCTTCTTCATCAACATCTTCATATGTGCTTATTAGTTTTTGTTTGTCATTGTTGCTTATTGTTTGTTTAATGTCTATTGTTGTAATTAAAACAATTTTACACAATTTGTAAATGAGTCGTTTTTTTCAAAGCATCGTATTTGCATGTACATACGTACACTTACGAACGAACGGCTACATTTTATTAAATTATTGTTGATTGCATGTTTGGATTTATACCTATAAGTAATTAAATAATTAAGTCCATGGAAACTGTTATAATTTTATGGCGGTCATATTTTTTATAAATTTGTTTTTCAAAATTATATTTTTCTTTCTCCACAGAGGCATGTTTAATTTACAAGTACATCTATAAGTATTAGTAACGAATAACTTGAAGATTATTATTGAATACTTTAAAGTCGCTCTAATAGCTCAGTTGGTTTCCTAATTATATCTGTATGCCATTAAAATTATAATTAATTTCTTGCTGCAAAAAAAAAAAAAAAAAAAAACTCATACAATCTAAAGATCTTCCTAACGCCGACTTTTGTGCATTGTGAAAAACTATAATTGTGTGCACATTATATTCATATATTGTATTGTATTTACTCTTAAGTACAAGTAATTGATGACCTTTTGGAATTTTCCGCATATTTACCTACAACATTTATTTAATACTTACATTTTTCCATTTAATTAATTCATCTACTTATAAACAACCTAATTAGATAAGACAATGACATTACTGTTCTCCATGTATTCAACACCAAGTTAGTCATAGTTAATTAATACATTTTAGTACAATAAATTTTACTATCTTGTCATATTTGAATTAACACATTACGATTTAATAAATAATTATATTAGTGAATTGAAAAAATTTTAAACATTTTATTTACGTATTGTATCGTATTATATTTTAATCTCTCTGTTTAATAAAAATGTAGTTTATAAAAAATATGGACATGTGCGCACATTCTAAAGGTTGTTGAAACAAAAATCAAAACTTGTGTAAATTGATATTACAGATATTACGCACTTAATTAATTAGATATAAATATATTCGTTCTGTAATCAGACTATCCATATGTACATAGTTTCATTTCGGTAGCTTAATATTTTCATGCAAAATGTATGAAAGTTCATATTCATCAGCACACGTTTGTATGGCAGATAGGAGTGGTTTTTATCCAATTACGCCCATTTTATAATATATTCATTTTGTGATTGTATTTACTTAATATATTAAGTTTTAGTACGATTGATTAATATTTTTAGTCGAAAAGTGTGATAATACATATTCAACTACATACTTTTGTATGGGAGGTGAAAGTGATTTTTATCCAATTATGCCCATTTTTCATTGTAATAAATTCAGGATAAGACTTGGTCTACATATCAAGTATACGATAGCTTAATATTTTTATCTGAAAAATGTGAAAACATACATTCAACAACATTCTTTTGTATGGGTGATTCATCTTAAGCAGGTTCTCTTCTCAGTCTAAAGTTGAGAAAATTGTTTGTGGTCAAATTGAAATTTGTATTAGATATCAAAATAGAAATTAAAATAATTCCCAAGCGTTTGATTTTAGTCTTTAGAACTATGTATATTAGATATCGAGATTCTAGATTGAAGGCTTTTCTCAAACATTTGACTTTTTATACTTTGGTGCTAGTTAAGAGCTTAATTTTGACTATAAATATGAGCCAATATTATTTATTTATAATAGCACGATTTATAAGCAGATAGTGTTAAGGGAATCACACGTGCTCTATCGTATAGAAATAACGATTTTGTGATCCAAGCGTCATCATTATGTAAAGGGTTATCCATTTCGCGGTTTCAAAAGTATAGGGCTAGAATTCGACATCTGTCAAACTGAGTTGTTAAAACAATTTCTTTCTTTTTCAGTTCAAAGTCTGACATTTGCGAAAATGGATCGCTTAGCTATCGCACAACGCATTAAAATTGTAAAAACCTACTACAAAAATGGTGATTCTGCCACAGCCACATATCGTGCTTTAAGAGGAGATTATGGTTTACATAATCGTCCAACTACGCAAGCAATTGGCAAAATTGTGAAGAAATATGGAGAGATTGGATCGGTTACAGATATTGTAAAGCCTGTGCATCATCGTTTCGCTCGTACCACCGAAAATATCGCTGCTGTAAGTGAAAATGTTGCCGAAGACCCGAATGTGTCGATTCCTCGTCGTTCTCAGGAATTAGGACTGTCTTACGGCACAGTATGGCGTATTTTGCATTTGGATCTACACCTACATCCATATAAAATCCAGCTCACACAACAACTGAAGCCAGCTGACCATTCACAACGTCGTAGATACGTCGAATGGGTGCGTGAACAACAGGCGGTGGACGGCGATTTTTCGAACAAAATTTTCTTCAGCGACGAAGCACATTTCTCACTCGGTGGGTATGTTAACAAACAAAATTGTCATATTTGGGGTTCTGAGAATCCTCAAGTAATTGAAGAGAGGCCACTACATCCACAAAAAGTCACTGCTTGGTGCGCTCTTTGGTCCGGAGGTGTGATTGGACCTTACTTCTTCGAAAACGACGATGGAACGACTGTCACCGTCAATTCGGAGCGTATATGATAACCGACTTTTTTTTGCCTGCTATTGAAGAATACGACTTAGAGAATATGTGGTTTCAACAAGACGGTGCCACATGCCACACAACTCGAGCGAATATGGCTTTATTGCAAGAGAAATTTTCTGACCGCTTGACTTTTTTTTGTGGAGCTACGCGAAAAAACGTGTTTATGCAGATCAACCTTTAACTCTTAAGCACCTAAAAACCAACATTCGTCACGTTATGGCTGAGATACCGCCCAATATGTGTCAAAAAGTGGTCGAAAATTACCTCAAAAGAATCGATGCTTGCAACAATTCGAGTGGTGGTCATTTAAATGATGTAGTATTTCACACATAATGTCAACGTTCAAGCTTTATAATAAAAAAGAAATATCATGATAAAAAGTATTGTATATGTGTTTTATTTACATTTACTTTTGAAACCGCAAAATGGATAACACTTTATTTATAGTAATACTGCCTATACATAAGTATGTAGATAGTGTTAACGAGCTATCAGAGTGTTCCATTGTATAGAGCAAACAATTTTTGTAGTATTCTGCAGGTATTATAGGCAAGAGCTATTTAATTCAATGTTTTATGGCTTAGAGTGTTTTATCTCAATGAAGATATCAATATAAATTCTTTGTCATCGCAGACAAATATATAATAGTGAGTCATAACCGGCATGTCGAAAAAATATGTTCATTTATTATCTAAAACAAATAATGTTTAGATAAAAAATACCTCAGTTATTCACGTGTTATTTGAATATAGTACCTACTAAATTTCATTGGTAACAACACAAAAGATAAAACGTTTATTAGTACCAATTTACTTATAAATAAATGAAACAAAATCGGTAATGAATACTGATAATTTGTAAATATTCAAATATAATACTAAATATAAGTACATATGTATGTTGATCATTAAGGAGTAAAGACAAAATGAAGAACAAATAAATGACTTGCTTAACTGACTGTTGAATTCAATAGCAGAAATTAAATAATATTGTTTTTCTTTATTTTGTTTATAATTTGCGAAATATATTTCCAATTTCAATTTTAAAAAATTATGTAAAATTTATGCATGCAAGAAATACATATTAAACAATTGGTATTCGTTGAGCGAAAAAGTAAAAAATACGCTGCAATTACTATTCTCATATACAACGAATAGGCGTTAACAATGCCAATGATGATGATGAAAAATGACAAAAATATTATGAACTGATACATTGCTTTGTTATGGATGTGCACCGCCAAACGTCTGTCATATACTTATTTTCTGGTTTAACAGAATTTATAAATAATATAATTTTTTGTAAAAAAATAAATAAATAAATATGATGAATATAGATAACATTATTTACGTAAAAATAAATAAATAAATAAATATGTGGCATTTATAGCCTCAAATAGCTCTTTGGCCTAGCTTCTTCTATTACTGTTGTGCGTGTTAGGTTTGGACAGAATTAGAAGGGGCCTACCTATTTGTTACTGTTGGAAGAATTGCCAATTGCCAAGGTGGGTACCGTTCGAAAGAAAAATCCTTTCGATATTAAATTTGTTATGCTTCAGCCGGGGATTTAACTCACGACCTACAGATCAGAAGGCCAACACACTAACCACTGAGCTACGGCAACCACATTATTTACATACGATTGATTAATTGTAGAGCATTTAAAAGACAAATGATTAGTAGAATAAGAAATATGTACACAGTTAAAAAAATGGTATATTGAATACCATTTCTGAAATACAAAATACACCACATATCGCACAAAAATCGGATTTTTTTGTTTATCTAATAAAATGACAAAAAATTCCTGAGTGTCATAGATTTTGGTTTGCTATCACCTCAACGATAAATAACAATTGGCTGTCATTCGATGACTGAAAGCCGTATTAGAGACTTCATTATTTAGACCATTGTAAAACTTTTCATAATCAATTTTTTTATAGCGAATATATAATAGCTTGGAAATTAAAGTGGATTTTCTTTATCTATACGTATATTTTTTTTAAGTCCAGAAAATTCCAACTTTATTACAATTCATATTTTATATGCGAGTGGCTATTTCATAATATTCGTAATTTCTATATGTATGTTAGGTGCTCGCAAAACGATCTATCAACAATAATAGATATTCTACATAGTTTATTTGCATGAGTTTTTATATATGTGAAAAAAAAATAAAATAAAATATATGTTACGTATGCTTAGAATTTTAACACAATATGTCAATAATAAATATTCACAATTGATTGTTTATTGGTATGTATATGTATGTGCATATGAATATTGTATATTTAAATTCATATATTGTTTTATTGCAAAAAAAAAAAAAAGAAATAAATATACATATATTTAACTCGCTAATATTCTTAGAATTTACTGTATGTGAACGTCAATTGGCAAAAAATAACCATTTTACGGTAATTTATTAAGACAACCGTAAGCTATTAACGTTTGCATTTATTCGTTTGTTTGTTTGTTTGTCTTAGTCTTTGCAATGCCTCATGCTTTTAACACGAATCGATTGATGTCAATATGGGGACATTTGTGAAAACACGTTTTATTTAAATGATTATTAACACTTGGCTTTAGATTTGTTTTATGTAGGTACCTACTGTATGTATTCATTATATTCGTTTCTTTTTGTTTAAAAGCATTTCTTTCCAATGATGTTTTGTTTATTTTCTATTTCAAAAATTTAGCTTGATTTGTTTAACAAACAAGCTTTTGTCGCCAATCGATTTTGTCTGTTGTTTTTGTGAGTGGTTTCTGATTATGGTGTTAATAAAAAAATTAGCGAATTAATTAATTGACGCTTTGAAAGTGGCATCAGCTAATTTAAATGATGCTTTAACTTTGTTTTTTCTTATTTGTTTACTTTTTGTATTGTATGTTATTTTTGTAAAATTAATGAATATTGGCATTTTGATTTTAATAAGCCATTCATTAATGTTATTTGCATTTAGCATTTATTATTATTACTATTACTTATTGTTGTAATAGTTAAGCTTAAATTTTGTGTGATACATGGTTGTATTTCAATATCATATAACCATGATATAATTAGCAAACGTAGGTAACACAAACAGATATAAATGGATCTTTTTCCTAATGGCTACATAGAGAGTTTCGAATTTAAGTAAATTTTTTCTAACTGTGATTGTTGTTGTTGTTGTAGGAATATATTAAATTTTTTTTTGCGAATTGTACCTACACTAATGTAAAACGCAGATGAGCAATAAATACATACAACAATAATAGCACATATCTTACAACTTTTTCTCAAAGTAATGTACAGTAACATGCAGTAGTTTAAGTAAATGAGAGAGCGAGATAGAGAGAGGTAGGATAGAAAGAGGAGGAGAGAGGAGACAGAAATTATGGGCGCGACATGACCAATTTTGAATTACTTGTATTCATTGTAACCTCAATGGAAATTATTCAGTGGCGTTAAATCACACATTCTAGTTTATTAATTGACACATCCACTTTGATAAATAATTTATTCGCCGAATGTTTGCTTCAGTAGATTGATTCATATATTCATATATTTCCTTAATTCAAAGTCAAATTTCATTAAGTGCAAATTACACTTGAGTTGTCAGGTTTAGAAGACATCTTTGCCAATTAGTTTCTATTGGAAGGTACATTGACTAAAAGACATTTTACATTATACAACTTTCCATTAAATATCGGGTAGCGGGTATTTGTCAATTTCTGGTAGATTAACCAACTTTTAGGAATAAATTCATTGGTAGTAACGCAAAATGGTCCTTGGTATAAAACGAAAAATTTGTCTAGGAAATATAGTTTGCAAATGTATTTTCACGTTTTTGCATTTTTTGTTTTTTACACATAGCGGAAAAATTTTTAAATCATATCGAACGGTTTAAGTAAGTTACCCATTGCCATACATATTTATAATAATATTTTCTATAAAGGTTTTCATTTATCTGGCATTAGACATTACCAGCCACTTTATGTGAAACGCGACGCAACGAATCACTTGTTCTTGCTTGCGCTCAAAAGCAAATTGTAGGCAAATCAAAGTGATTCGTAGCGTAGCGTTTTACACAATTCGGCAGTAAACAAAGAGCGGGGATGAGATTTTCTTTTAAATGGTATTTATAATACGCCTTTTAATGGAATATAAGTGTATTGATCGCTGAAGATGGTAAGGTTTCTATTTTAATAATATATTGTATCATTGAGGAATGATCTAGCAATAGCCTTAAACAATATACTACCGATATGTGAGTTTAAATACTCATTTAGAGAGATATTGAGTGATTAAATTGTTATAGGAAGTGAGAGTGCAAGAGTGATTGATGATTTCATATCATATTTGAAAGGCATGATTTCTGAGCTCACTGTATTAATATTAAAGTCGTGTCTATTCTATTTTTGGATTGCGATAATTCAATATTTATACAATTGATAATAGTTACATATGTATTATTTCAATATATTGAACCCAATTAGCATAAGATTGTAGAAATATTCTAGATTCCAGTTGGGAGAGTGCGAGTGTTGACGAAATGACAAAGTTGTCATATAAATTTTGTAAAAAACAAAGAAACAAAGCATCAACAGAAAACCCAAAATTAATGTAGAAGTATTCATAAAGAAGTATTTATAAGAAAACAAAAGAAAAACGACTTTAGTAAAATGGGCCAAATTAAAGTGATTTTATTGTGATTTCATCAAGGCTTCAATGCATGCCACTTTATTCTTCAGAGCAATTGGATGACGTTGTGCTACAAAAATGAAATATAATAATGATTATAATTCTTAATAAAAGTGAATACATGGTGATTTTTAATTAAATTTAATAAAACTTCAAGTTGGATTTCATCCACAATCGCGCGTAGTTTTCCTAAAAATTAATCATTTACACGTTTTGCTTTTTTAATTTTATTTTGCTTTGCATTATATTCTCCATTTCAATATCACGTGCTTTTTATCTATTACTCATTGTTTTTTCTCGCTCGTTCGTTTAAATGTTTCTTTTATATGCCGTTGTATTATTATGTATATTTTTTATTTCACAAACAATAATATGGTAAGGTATTGCTTTTAAAATTCTCTTCTATTGATTCTATTTTATTTTACAATATGATATTTTTCGTTTATTTTTGGCTTGATTACATCCACCATCTAGTCATATTTGTGTGGTATATGGGTCAATATTCTGCTTTTACATTTTCTTTAAGAAAACACATATTGATTCCTTTGATAACATCATAATTTAATTCACAGCTGTTACAATTTAACCCTAAACATGAATGTAGATTATATATATAAATCAAAAAGTGTCTAGCGATCATCTTGCAGAAAGAAAAAAATCGGTGTTCAAAGATGTCATTCAACAACAACAACAACCATAATATCGTACTGGACGCCCTTAGCAGATTGTTCGACCCACCTTGACGCAACTAAGATCGGGATGTAGCGTCTATCTGAACTGCTACATGCACCGACTGGCTAATGCCATTACAGACCGATGCCCTCTCTGCTAGCAAAGCTCGCACGACACTCGCCACCTGTTCGCCTGCTCCAGGACACCCACCAAATTGAACCTCTCCACACTGTGGACACACCATCTGCAAGCTGTCGCCTCTCTTGAATTCTTGACTTATATCAATAATAACAGCACCAATTAACAATTAAAAACAACAACAACAACTTAAAAAATACAGATCTCCAAAATTGTTTCTTACTTTTGGGAAATCTGTGAATCAAATTTTCGGGGGTCATTTAATTTTTTGGATGTTTAAAATTTGTTCTTTCGTTGTTGCAGTTGTTGTTGCTGTTGTTGTCCATTTCTCTTATATAATTTATTTTAGACCCTTTGGT
The DNA here is from genome assembly GCA_963854835.1 of Megamerina dolium. Taxonomy (NCBI): domain Eukaryota; kingdom Metazoa; phylum Arthropoda; class Insecta; order Diptera; family Megamerinidae; genus Megamerina; species Megamerina dolium. The sequence continues at coordinate 64,390,646 of OY978526.1, read as the reverse complement.
TTCATAAGCATTTCCTCTTAGTAGAGTATAAGTAAGATTTGTGTTTATTTGCTATAAAATATTTTTCCTAGCAAATAATTTGACTAACTTTAACACTTATATGTGCACCATGAAGAAAATGTATCAAGCAGAATTTCAAATAAATATTTCATATACTTTCTATTCATAGATCTTTCTGAAACTCCACGAGAACTGCAAGTTTTCGTTATTAATTCGTCATAACTTTGTATTAAATGCGAGTACTTATAAACCTTTGAAAGTTCAATAATCTATTTACTTTACAAATATTTTTAAAAGTCGGTATTTGAAATATTTAAAATTCTAAGTTTCTAATTCGGTTATTTTGAGGTATTCTGAAGCACAAGCCACATTTCCGTAGTGCATTTGAATCAATCAAAAATCTATTTCGCGTTTTTTGAAGACATTATGATTATTCTTAAGGGCACTGGAAATATTTTGGAATCAATTCGAAGTAAATTGAAATTGAATTGAAATACTCTAGTTTATTTGGTTATTCTGAAGTCTAAATAAAATTATTTAAAATCAGCTTGAGATGTTTATTGTTTTGAAATATGTGAAATATCATTGAAAAAGGTGTATAATAGCAAAGTTGATTATCAATCAATCAATATTTTACTTTGAGCTACAGACTTCGTTTTAAATATAACGCGATAAGCCTTAGTGTGAGATTATAAAATGCATCCATGTATGCATGTATGTATTTTACTTTCAATCGGGTTGAATTTTGTCTTTCTAATATTTATACAACACTATTGCAATTAATTTTGATTTATAATTTAAATTGTTTATATGTTAAATCAATTTCTCTCATAAGAAGGGGCAAGTCAGCGCCTAATCCCATATTTTTAATATTTTAAAATATGTGAAACAAAATTTCTTGAAAAACTAAAGGAAAAAAAAACCTTTAAGAAATAATATGGTATTTTTCCGTTTACTCACGTACACGTGACTGATAGTGTATTGAATCTTATACATCCTAATAGAAGTTAATAGCGAAGTAAATAAAGGATTATCCATTTTGCGGTTTCAAAAGTAAATGTAAATAAAACACATATAAAATATTTTTTATCATGATATTTCTTTTTTATTATAAAGCTTGAACGTTGACATTATGTGTGAAATACTACATCATTTAAATGACCACCACGCGAATTGTTGCAAGCATCGATTCTTTTGAGGTAATTTTCGATCACTTTTTGACACATATTGGGCGGTATCTCAGCCATAACGTGGCGAATGTTGGTTTTTAAGTGCTCAAGAGTTAAAGGCTTATCTGCATAAACACGGTCTTTCGCGTAGCCCCACAAAAAAAAGTCAAGCGGTGTCAAATCCCATGATCTTGGTGGCCACTTGATATCGCCACGACGAGAAATTTCGCGGCCAGAAAATTTCTCTTGCAATAAAGCCATATTCGCTCGAGTTGTGTGGCATGTGGCACCGTCTTGTTATCGGTTATCCGGTTATCGGTTATCCGGTTATCATATGACCATAACGCTCCGAATTGACGGTGACAGTCGTTCCATCATCGTTTTCGAAGAAGTAAGGTCCAATCACACCTCCGGACCAAAGAGCGCACCAAGCAGTGACTTTTTGTGGATGTAGTGGCCTCTCTTCAATTACTTGAGGATTCTCAGAACCCCAAATATGACAATTTTGTTTGTTAACATACCCACCGAGTGAGAAATGTGCTTCGTCGCTGAAGAAAATTTTGTTCGAAAAATCGCCGTCCACCGCCTGTTGTTCACGCACCCATTCGACGTATCTACGACGTTGTGAATGGTCAGCTGGCTTCAGTTGTTGTGTGAGCTGGATTTTATATGGATGCAGGTGTAGATCCAAATGCAAAATACGCCATAATGTGCCGTAAGACAGTCCTAATTCCTGAGAACGACGAGGAATCGACACATTCGGGTCTTCGGCAACACTTCCACTCACAGCAGCGATATTTTCGGTGGTACGAGCGAAACGATGATACACAGGCCTTACAATATCTGTAACCGATCCAGTCTATTCATATTTCTTCACAATTTTGCCAATTGTTTGCGTAGTTGGACGATTATGTAAACCATAATCTCCTCTTAAAGCACGATATGTGGCTGTGGCAGAATCACCATTTTTGTAGTAGGTTTTTACAATTTTAATGCGTTGTGCGATAGTTAAGCGATCCATTTGCGCAAATGTCAGACTTTGAACTGAAAAAGAAAGAAATTGTTTTAACAACTCAGTTTGACAGATGTCGAATTCTAGCCCTATACTTTTGAAACCGCGAAATGGATAACCCTTTACAATTATCTTTAACCACATTCTTTTAGAACATGTTTAAAGAAATATGTTGATATAAATTAGAATGCTAAATAATTCTCTTCTTTGCATAAGACAATTATACTGAGAATAGGAGGAGTATTTATTCACCCATTGCGTCTTTGCGAAAAATGTAAATTAATTCAATAGAAATTGAATACACACAGCTAACTTTCTTATTGGCGATAAGTGGAAAAAAAGGATACTTCTTTTTTTGATCAATTATGTGTTTTTACTATACTACATAGAGGGGTCTCAAACTGTCTTACACAAATATACATCTTTCCAATTTGTAAGCCGCAGTCTGTCATTATTATTTAATGTGTGGGTATATGTATTTATGTATATGCATCTACCAATTTGATCACTGTGTCACTAGGCTACTCACATTAACACAAAATTTTAGGTATTATGTGCATCTGGATGTAATACAAATATTTATGAGCTTAATGTTAAACATATTCTCATTTATTGTTCTCTAATTTGAAAATATATTAATTTTTCATTTTTGAATGTTTGCTCTTATACATTGCAGGTACCGCCAGACCCGCTTCAGTTCGCGGCGTGTAAGAAAACGTGTTATTTTCAAACATGGTGATTGTAATGTCGTCCAAGGAAATGTCGCTAAAAGACGACGTCGATATCTACAGGTATGTTTATACAGGTGTGTTTATATCTGTATATAAATAATGTAGCAGTTGTTGTGATGCAACAGTTTGTGCACTACTTATATCAGTGTGTAGATTTTCACTTGCTTAATATTGTTGCGATAACACATATATCTGTGTTCAACTTTCTGTAACTTTGAAGGTTAAATTGTTATATTTACGCATGCATTTAACATTCAAATGAATACCCTTGGTTTTTAATAAAATCGTATTTAGAAAGTTAAAAACGTACTTACATACAAATCATAGTTTATAAATTATAATTAAAAAAAAAAAATAGGAAAAATGTCTTCTCTAACGAAGCATTTTATGAACTTCGCACTCAAATACTTCAAAAGTTAGGATTTTTATGATTATTTAAATTATTATTAATATTGTACTAATGATATTTTCCACGTAGATTTTGATATTAATGAACATATGAGATCGATGATAGGTGCATTCGAATGAAAATTATACCGACCTCCATTACAGAGGATTTTTTTCGAACATATGTTTTTCACTTTGCTTCTGATAATACGAAGTTATCACGCTGAAAGTCGGTATATGAGCTCATTTTCAAATCAGCTATTTCAACACTTTTCAGCATTTGCATTTTTACTCTGCAGTACTGATAACAATCATTAGTAAGACTTGCAAATGTAAAGGCCATAATTATTTTCACAATGAATCGTTATGGTAAACGAAGAAAAAACGCCAATGCTTTTATAATTTGGTATAACAGACAAATTTATTATATAAATACAATTCAGCAAATATTATCAAATATTCGAATATTTTTAAAATAAAATTTTGTTCATCTACGAACTTTCAAAACACTTTGAAAATTTGATAATAAAGCTTATTAAAGACGTTGTCATACAATTTAATGTAATTCCCAACCACTATCGAAGAAGTTCATCGCATTTTAAATACTATACAAGAAACGTTCGAAAAGAAGCAATACTGTTCCGCAGCTTTTCTCGATATCACTCAGGCATTCGATAAGGTCTGGCATGAAGGAATCTTGCATAAATTGAAAAGTATGTTATCTCTTAAAATTTAAATGCTACCTCTCAGGTAGACGCTTTGTGGTGAAACAGAAAAGCTTCATCTCAGATGAATACCCTATTTAAGCTGGTGTACCGCAAGGCAGCGTATCAGACCCCTGCTTAATACGCTGTTCACTGCAGATATGCCAACCGACGTCAAGACTGTCATCTATACATTTGCCGATGATACAGCCATATTGTGTATTAACACAAATCCGAAAGAGGCGTCAAAACTTCTCCAAGTACACATCAACATGCTTCAAGAATGGCTTGATCACTGGAGAATCAAAGTCAATGAATCTAAATGCGTTCATGTCACATTTACTCTATGCGGGAGTTTTTGTCCCCCTATACAAATTAACCCTAAACCGATCCCTCAGACGTCAGAAACTAAATAAGGAATGCATTTAGATCGTAGGCTTACTTGGGCAAAAGTTACTCAGGTGAAACTCAAAATAAACGAGTTAAACAGGCTTTTGAACAGGCATTCCAAGCTCAAACTAGACTACAAAGTTCTACTCTACAAAGTCATTATCAAGCCCATATGGACCTACGGCATCTAACTCTGGGGTACTGCTTCACCCTCGAACGTCGAAAAGCTGCAAAGAGCCCAATCGAAAATCCTGCTAATTATTAGCAGGATTAGCATTAACCTCCACAGAGAAGTTAATATACAGTTCAGTTACATATCCCGTATGTAACTGAAGAACTTTTCCGACTCGCTGAATCCTACTTAGCAAACCTATACAAGCATCAAAATGCATTAGCGAGGCGCCTACTACAGCATCAAGGACACACCCGCCTGAAAAGAAATAACGTGCTGCGCTTAGCATCATGTTAGATTATAAATTTATTCATTTCACGATTATTTAAGTATTGTGCTACTTCTTTTCGTATACCATAACTTTATTGTTAGTTATTGTTATTGTTAGTTCTAAGATAATTTTAGACGATTGAATAAAATGTATGTAACCTGAAAAAAAAACTACGACACAATATATCATTCGTACAAAATATCACGAAAAAAGTTACAATTCATTCGAAATCAATAATATCATTTTCTAGTTGAAATTTATAAGTTGTATTTTATGCCACAAATATTCTAAACATTATACTGAATTTAATCTATTTTTTTTTCTCTTTTTATCTTCTTAGGACATTTTCACAACTCTAGTCGATGCACAATGGCGATGGACACTGCTGGTATTTGCGTTAAGTTTTCTCATCTCGTGGGCATCATTTGCATTCATTTGGTGGACAATAGCGTTTGCGCACGGCGATCTCGAATATATAAGATTACGAGAGACCGAGCCTGAACTCGTCCAAAATGCAACGCATACAATGTGTGTAACTGAGGTGCGTGGTTTGCTTTCGGCATTTCTCTATTCGATCGAAACACAGCATACGATCGGTTATGGTAATCGTTATGTGACCGATGAATGCCCGGAGGCGATATTTACAATGTGTCTGCAATGTATTACGGGCGTATTTATACAAGCATTTATGGTCGGTATTGTATTTGCAAAATTATCACGCCCCAAGAAGCGTGCACAAACATTGCTCTTTTCACGAAATGCGGTAATTTGTCATCGTGATGGAGTGCCATGTTTGATGTTCCGTGTGGGCGATATGCGCAAATCGCACATCATTGAAGCACATGTGCGTGCACAAATTATACGAAAGAAGGTCAGTAAATATGCTGTGTGTGTGTGTGTGTTATGGAATGAATTATATTTAATCTAACTATTTTTGTTGTTGTCTCATTACATCAGATTACAAAAGAAGGTGAAATCTTGCCATTCTATCAACAGGAGCTCTCTGTTGGCGCCGATGGTGGTGAAGATCGTCTAATGTTCATTTGGCCAACGACAATTGTTCACAAGATTGATCGCAATAGTCCATTATATATGCTTTCAGCATCAGATATGTTGAAGGAACGTTTCGAAGTAGTCGTTATGTTGGGTTAGTGTCGGATTATTGTAAAATATTTTTCGCCAACCGCCTTCATTACACATTTTTTTATATCATTTTTTAGAGGGTGTTATCGAATCGACTGGCATGACAACACAAGCGCGCAGCAGTTATTTACCATCAGAAATATTATGGGGTCATCGCTTTGTTAATGGTGTATCATTCCGTAAGGAAACTGGTGAATATGAAGTCGATTATACGCTTTTCAATAATACCTACGATGTGGATACACCATTATGTAGTGCACGTCAATTGGATGAATTGAAATCGGAATATGCTAGGAATACCAAACTTGGTTTAGGTACTGAAAACGATTCTAAGTAATTCGATTAAAACTCATACAACTATTTCTCAATTTTAGAACGAGCTCTTTCTGCTGGACTACTGCAGAGTGCATCATCGGCAGTATCTGTCGATCACTTAGATCCGGCAAGTGATGAATCTCTTGATTCCGGACGCTTACAAATACGTTCCAGTTCAATACCGAATGGTGTTTTACCCGAAGAATTACAACCACTGAACGGTGGTGGCGGCGGGGGTGGTCATATCACTTTTACTGTGGGCGGTGCTGCAATACCCATCTCACCGTCGGGTACATCATCGATGTTTACAACAAATTTAGAAAGTATTAATGAGAAATCAGATTCCAGCACCTGTAGCGGTAATAAAAATCATAAAAATAATAATAATAACAATAATTATAATAATCACAATCACAACAACAACAATAGCAACACCAACAACAACAACAATAAGCTGAAACCATCAAATCAACGGCGTTTGTCGATAAAAGCTGATCAATTATCGATCGATTCCATTTGCTGATATTGGCGTCATTTAGTTGATAAGTTAAATTAGGTATTTTCCTTTTAATTTTTGTTTTCCTTAGTGTATGGTTGTGCGCGAGACTATGTGTTGGAACGATTTTGAGAGATATGCTATTTAGTTAATTAGTTATTAGTTGCAGAACGCAGCATAATCGCGTATGAATTCAAAAGGCTCAATAATATTGTAATTACTTTTAAGTTAAATTCTTTTTCTTTCCAAAATTATTCAAAATCGAAAAAAATTTTTTGGTAATTCTCGATTTTTCTTTATACAATTTTATAATTAGATTTTGCTGATAGAAGTGTAATTGAAAAATGATATTACTTTTTGTAGAGAACTTGTAAAGCCATAGGCTTAATCGATAGGGAGACGAAAGGAAAATTTTGCACACCTTTTACTATCTTATTGCAGAGAGTCGGTTAAGTATTCGCCAACAATAGCATAAGTAGTATCATTGGCTTTGTTAGAAGCTAGAAAATTTATAGAAATAACATGGATTGTTAATTTGATACCTTCAAAGTAACAATATTTTACATTTATCATATGCGTTTATTGTTTAAGTCATCATCGACTACTAATATGAAATCAATGGAACTTACAACATAAAAATGGAATAGCCTGGATTTCATTTTCGATCAAAATTGATTTGATTCTCTATTGTGTCGGTGTTGAAATATGAAAAAAAGAACGACTTTTATCTTTGAATTATTTAAGCATTTCAATAATTGAATGCTAAATTTTTCTTCAAATATATTTCAATCGAAAGTGAAATTCAGAATTTGCCTGTTAAATATTTCATCGTTCTTATTCAAATTGCATTGGAAGAAATTTAATTTCTTATTTAATAACTTTCCATATATGTATAAACAAAAAATGTAGCATAAATTGTAACTTTCATGTTTTCTTCCTTCCACTACCACTTGCTTAAATATAAAGCTTAATATATTTATAAAATATTGTTAAAGTAATTCTCTATAATATCTACCAAACTATATTGTAATAAGTTATACGATAGTAATATTTAGAAAGTGAAAAGTATTTCTTAAGTTATAAAAATTATAATTGGCTAAATTTAAGATAATAATGTTGTGATGCAAGAATGTTTGTAGCAAGAGAAAAGAAAAAAGAAAGAAAAAGAACAGAAAGCAAAAAACGAATTTAACACTCATTCGATTTTATAGATTTTATTACTATTATTATTATTAAAATTATTTATGTATGGGTTTGAATATTGTTTGTACATGTACATATACATATAGATGATTATGAATGATATGATTTGATGATAGAAAGTCGTGCTATTTTATTATTGTATTATGGCTATTATTGTCCCATGTATATTTACAACAAAAGAGAGACATCTCAAAAAAAGATCATATATTTTAATTACAAAAGAGAAGAAATAAAAAAAAAAAACGAATAAGAATTATTTACAAAAACCTTTTGTGGACAATAATGACAAGAGACAGAGAGAATGAAACAAAAAACATTATTTTCAAAAAATAAAAATTATCATGAGAAAGACATGAAATATTAAATGGAAAAATTGTGTTTAATGTGTTTTATTTCCCAGAGGTTGGTGAGGTTTGATGTATGTACTTTGCTTACGATCTTAGTGTCATCCAATTATAGCTATATTTACAGTTTGCAGTATTATGCAGTAGTGTATGAAAAATTAAAATAAATTTAAATAGAGGAGTTGTTTAGCATACTTTTAGGCTGAACATAATATTACTGATTGACGATTTGTGGGTTGTATTTTTTATTGCATTGTGCATGTCCATTAACCCTTCTTATCTCTTACTCTTGTAGTAACGCATAGACGTATTTTATACGAAAAAATTGAAAAAGTAAGAGGTCATTCAATAAGTGTGTAGGATCACACATAGATGGCATTACTAGAATTTTTTCCTTTTTTTATTGAATTCTACACCTTCAAACGACACGTGTATAAAATTGACAACAATCTGACAATTGGTTCGTGAGTTATAGCATTTTGTGTGAAGCAACTTTTGTTATTGAAATAAAATGGATAAAAGTGAATTTCGTGTTTTGATAAAGCATTGCGTTTTGATGACAAAAAAAAATACAGTGGAAAGAAATTTAAGTCCGATGATACAGTAATCGCTAAAACTGAGGCATATTTTGACGAGAAAGAGAAATCGTACTATACTCGTTGGATGGCGCTCGAAGGCAACTATGTTGAATAATAAAATCGAGTTTTGTCAAAATTTTGTTTTTTCACACTTTTCCTACGGACTTATTGAATGGCCTTTTTAAAACTTTTTTTTTTATATTTCTGCAACATGGTGTTTGCAGCAAATTGTTATAATATTATAATTCGGTGCTGAAGGCAGGACAGGTATTTTGGAAATTGCGACACAAAGTTCTGTGCCCAATAGCGATAGGGAAAACAATATATGTTGAAATTTGCACTTAAAAGGTTTCGTTTTTTTTTTCAATTTGGTTAAACCTCTTTTCATAAACGAAGACATTTTGATTTGACCTTGGCTTTCTAGATTCCTCTTTTTATTTATAGACTTTTTTAACGCTTTCTCGCTTTATTATCGTCGCTCGTATTATCATATCGCTCAATTAGCTTTTCTAATGGTTTATCTTTTATTCTCTCTTTCTCGCCTTAGCGATTTATAACTTGTAGCATTTATTGCTTAATATTGCTTATTGTTTATAACTTTCTCTCATAAACGATTTATCGGCTTAAACGGCTTATCTCTAACATTAATTCTCGCTTTATCGTTTTAATGAATTATGTGTTTTTTTTGCTGACGCGATATATGGGTTTAACAATTAACTGCATTAACAATTTGTCGCTTGATCAATTTGCTTCATTATTGCGTAATTACTTACACGATTTATCCCACAAAATATTTATCGCTGTATCAATTTAAAGATTTATAGTCTAAACGCCTTATTGCTTATACGATTTATCGCTTTAACGATTTAGCGCTTTATTGATTTAATAATTTATCGCCTAAACGCTTTATTGCTTATGCGATTTATAGCTTTAGCGTATTAACGATTTATCGATTTAATTATTTATCGCCTAAAGATTTTATTGCTTATACGTTTATCGCTGTAACGGAATTTTCCTGTTTAAACGATATATTTAGCTTAAGAAATTTCTCGGATAATCGTTTTATCGCTTTAAGGAGTCATTGTTTAAGCGATTTATCGTTGAAATGATCTATCGTGTAAACGCTTATATGTATTTGATATTTCTTGATTTTAGTGATTGATTTGATTTTTATGAGTAATCACAAAATTTATTTAGTTTAATTTATTTCGCATGTACTGGGTGCTAAAATTTAATAATAGTCTGTTATAATTAAAAACAATATTGTAATGTGATATTTTTTCGAATAATAACTTTTGTAAATAATGCATATATTTACATAAATCAATATTTGTTACAAGATTTCTTTCCCTATAAGCACAATGAAATAAGAAAATTATGAAAACTAATTTGATATACATACCTTTTGAAAATCAATACTTTTAAAGTGAGGTGCTAATAATTTATTAAAATATTTTCTTGTCATCTTAAAAATAGCATCAACTCATACGAGTACACTTGTAAATATGTGTTGATTTGCATTTTTTAATAAATTGACATTAAAGTACTTTGAATCAATAAATACACTGATGCTTGTTTTTCCAGGGATTAAATTTTGGTAGTAAAATGTAAGCATCAGAGCCTTTTTTGAATCTGTCACAAAATATTGTATTTGGTTTTAAAATATTATTTTAATTTTATTTAAATATTTAATTTATTTTTGTCCGAAAATGTTATATTTTAAAAATATTATGTTAAACAATGAAAAAGTAATAAACAATTATAATTGAAAAAAATCGTTATTTGCCTTTTGCACCTCTACTCTATAACGTTTTGACCGCCACCCCTTCATATGCAGTTACTCAAACATAATTGTTCATGCTGAGTGTTTTTATTAAATTATTGCAGTTACACAAAGGCTTTTCATACTACTTAGTAAACGTATTTTCCTATGCTACTCGAACAATCACCACGGAGAGTGATCATCACCGATATGATCGCGTCGCTTGATCAACACTCTACATTTTGCATTTTGGGCTGACAATGCTGTTCTGCATTTCAAACAATTTATGGTTTTACATACTTATGTTTTTAAAATTGTTGTTTTTTAGATGTTGTTGTTGTTTTATGATTACATTATTATGATCATTTTACAGTTACTATCATACGTAGATATTCTTATAGATGGCTAACTACTGTGTAGCTGACGGAAGATAATATGTAGAAACATCATTCAGCAATTTATTATACACAAGTACATATTATGTATACGAGTGTATGAGAGTGTGCATATATTCTATACCATAAGCATTAAATTTATTGGATATTGTTATGATGGTTTTATTGTACTAGACTCTTTCTAAACATAAGTACAAGTATGTATGTATATACATACTCGTAGTGTGTTGACGGCAACAATTGTTGATACTCTGATGATTTTTCTAATAAGTTAGTGACTGAGCAAAATATATTCAATTATTCATGCACGAGATGTGTACAAAGGTTGACAAAGTATAAAATATAAGGTATTTCGTTTATGTTATTTTCAGTACTCTGAATATACGCAACATGCTAATATGACAATTTCTAGTTGTACTACTTAGTTTGCTCGTTTATATAATTTATGATAGTAGGTAGTAATATTTGAATTTTCTATGTGTATTTTTTGTATTTGTAAATATTTGTACAAAAAAAAAAAAAAAAAAATATTTGTACAATATATATAAAAAATAGGGTTCTGCCATTAATCGTTTAGTTGAACAGTCTGATTAATCACAATTCTGATCAATCAAAATACGAATTATTCGATTAAATACAATTTTGATTAAGCAAAATATTTTTTATTTAGTTTTTCTCTGCTTTTGTAATTTTATTTGGAAATAAAAATTTAAAACGCATTCTCATTTTCGTAGCTATGGAAAGTTACCTGCCTAGTTTGTATTGGAAAAATTGTTATTGTATAAATATTTTTAATATTTTATTCGTGCAATATTATTCTGATTAAATGATCATTTCAATTTTTGAATATTCAAAATCATAATTCGAATAATTTCTTATTTGATTAATCAACAATTTTGATTAATAAAATTGTTCGCCCTACAAAAAACTAGAATGACATCACAAATCTTACATTTATATATCCGTATAAAGCTATTTCTATCATAATATTATTTATTAGATAATAAAATGCATTCACAGCTAAATTATATGTACTTATGTATAGTAAATATGTAAGTAGATACAAAATATTTAATAAAATATGAGTTTACAATTTTTAACTGACAATTAATTAGTGTCGGTAAACAGTAAATGTAGCGTGAAAGATTTATGATAGCATAGAAATACATGATTATATTTTACATATACAAATCTGCACCAACAAATCTTCTTGTTAATATAAAAAAAAAAAAATCATTTACTTTAGGCTTTTTGCATCTGTCAATGCTATGGACAATTTCGTAATGGAGCTTTACCATCAGGCTCGAAGTGGCAATTGAAAAATTTCAAATTTTACAGAGGCATAAACGCATATCAGACGTAAGTTGAACTTCCAAAGCCAATGCAAGTAGATGATGTAATAGTTTCCATATGTTTAGAGGTATTAGTAATTATTCAAAGTGTTGAGAAGTGTCAAATGATGATTTTCACATGCGAAATAGTGGGATTGTCGATTTCTATTGTCGAAATATAATTTTATACGAAAAACCCTTGTCGATATTTTTGCAGAAATTTATGCGCAATAACTGTCGTTCGTCTGGATACAAGTCAAACATATTAACAAATTGGTGTGATCTGATAAAAACCATACAAAATAATGCGATTTCACATTTGAAACTAAAATTTAGCATAAAAAGTTCGTCTGATTATAGAATGGACATATTAAAAAATAAGTGATATTAGATGAAAGCTACACCTAACTCCCATACAAAAGTATAAATTTGAATACGTTCTTACTCTTGGCGCAGGTAGATATGAAAATAAATAAATAAATAAATAAATATGTGGCACTTAAAGCCCCGAAGGGCTCATTGACCGAGCTTCTCTTCCATTACTGTTGTGCGTGTCAAATTTTGGACAGCATTAGAAGGGACCTACTTATTTCAGCCGGTTCCGAACGGCAGAACCTTTGTGACATCACTTTTTCTGAGTTTTGTCACAGAGTTCTTTTAGAAGCTTTTTCATGGCAAGTTGTTACTGTCGGAAGAATTTCCAATTGCTCGTCGACAAGTGGGTACCGTTCGAAAGAAAAATCTTTTCGATATTAACATTGTTATGCATCAGCCGGGGATTGAACCACGACCTACAGATCAGAAGGCCAACACACTAACCACTGAGCTACGGCACCCATAAGATATCAAACTGAAATTTAAAATCTACGATTACATTAAAAACCACGCACACATCTTATGCAAATATATGCTTTCGTATGCATCAAGCTGCCAGTTGGTAATTACAATTACATTTAACATTATATCGCTGTTTTTGTAAATGGGATAAACCGGATGAAAACAACGCATACATCTCATACGAGTATTGAACGAAAAATAGCCGCAACACAAAGAGAGACACAGTAAAGACGGTTTGCAGCATGGCAACGTTTGGTCTCATATTGTAAAATTGATTAGAAACAATAGGAATTATTACCCAACAACGGCTAACACCTCTCCGACACAGAAGAACACGAACCTGTCGCTTTTCCCGATTAGATAGTTATTGAAACAAACAAAAATTTTGTTCAATCCCTGTAACACAGAAACTTCTGAATCAAATTATACCACATAATTGGTTATTCCGAATTCCATATTGTCGCTGGCGGAAAGGGGTTAAAAAATAATATTTCCATAAACAAGAATGTGGCAATTAATTACTGTCATCATGTGTTGCAATTGTCACATATATTTTTTCGATAACTATAATTACTTTGGCGATATACAAGATAATGATTTTCACTTATATAAATTAAAATTGAAATAAATGCATCAACTATAATTATAACATCCTCCTCTCATAACTTAAAACATTCAGAAAAATATGCAAACGACGCAAAAGTAGATAATCTTAGAAAAACGTTTACAATCACCAAGCAATCACCTGCACAATTGCACATACACAAATTTAGAGCGTGCAAAATGAGAGAGAAAAAGAAATCACAAAATATTACTGACAACGATGACGACAACGACATTGAAAATATATTGTTCCGGTCTGAGCCATAATGTAGATGAAGGTCAAAGAGAGGGCTTAAATGCATTTCTTCATAAAATAAATACATATCAAAACAAAAAATCAAGTGACTAGATAAAATAAAGCTCATTGAAAGATGAGTATCTGTCAGTTGTCTGTTGTTGTGGTTTTTTGATTTTTTTTTTTTTTGTGTCAGTGATAAGCGTGAAATGTTACAATTACGTTTGCAACTATCATTACATGTTTGTATACATGTATGTAGGTAAATAACTATAAGTGGCAAGCAAAAACAACCGAGAGAGCGAGAGCGAGTGTTGTGTTTGCTGGTGTGAATGAGTTTGTTTGTGCGTCCGTCTATCCCATATTCCCCTGTAGTAATTGTCACCATTGGTCATATTTTCAAATGTGTGTCTATGTATGTGTCTTTCAATTGGATTTGTGAAATATACTCGTATGTACATATGTGTCATATACAGTGATTCATAGATTTGATCAAATAGTAGTAAAATATGGGAATTGAAATTTGGTCCACAGAATGACAGTCTTAGTTTTGGGTGCAGTTCTTTGGTAGATTCTCCTAAATCCCCATTCCAAAGAAAAAATCTATGAATAGTCAAAATACCAAAGTTTCTACTATTTATTCACCCAACTACAAACGACAATATTACACTTTTCATCGAATATGTGAATCACTGTATATCATGAATATCTACAGTTATTACCATTCAAACAAACTTATTTTATAGTAAGCAAATCAACAGATATCAAGAGAAGTTCTGTCGGAGAATAGCTTTCGTTCAAAATTTCACTATACCTACATATAGTATATGCAACAGTCAATGAATGATTATTTGCTGTATTATTATTGGTTTCATTATACGCAGATCATTGTATCGTGTATGATCTTGTGAGATCTCATATGGATCGCCATCGCGGATAAAATGTGAAAATTGTTAAGTGTGGTGTCAAAACTATTAACTAATTACGAGCATCGATAACAAATGAATTTCCTCAAGTTTTGAATGATTTAATTGAAGTATGTTAAATTATCTAAAAAAATATTTTTTCAATTAAAATAAAATTTAAACCAATAAAATCAAAAAAAAAAAAAAAAGAACCTTTAATGCTTGTTGGAAAGTATCTATTTATGGCTATTTAAACAAATCCTTTTCTTGTTCAGCTTTAATGCCAATGTAAAGTGTGTTAATTTTATTTTCAAATATGTTATTTTGTTTAAATATCAATAAAATCAAACCAAACACACAATAATAGTAACGAAAAGGTGCTAAAAACGTATTGAGCGTGTATATTTGAAGTGTTTTATTGAAAAGTAATGAAAATAAAAAATTTCTAAAATCAATAAACTAAATTATCAAATTGTAGGTACATATTATTCATATGGTATGAAGTAGTCTGCAAGTAAGTGTTTATTGAATTGAATTGGCAATGATAACTTGCAAAGTGTGAAGTACGAAGTGTAATTTGTAAAAATAACGACCACCAAAAATGTTTAAATTAATTTTGTGATTCTTGTGCAATTGTAAAATTAAATTAGATTGTTTAATGAAGAGGATGTGCGATTGAAAAAAATTAGCAGGAATAACAGAATTTTTTTTGTTTGAAAATCCCTTAATTATCATATGAAAGAGCCTCCTATGAGCAATTGTATTTTTGATCTTGTTGTTGCGGTTCTATATCCGTTTACTACTCTACGACCACCTTGTTGTTTAAAATAAACACCGAGTGTGATACTTTTCCGTCGGACTATAAAAGAAATAGTTATATAGAAAATATACCGTCATTTTACATAATCGAAATGTTTTTTCGGAAGTATTTACTAAACGTACGAGAATCATTTTTAGTTTTTAGTTATGAAAACAAAAATTATTGTGTTTTGTATTTTGTAAAAATTAAATTTCGAGCTCAATGTCCTATTAACCAAAATAAAGGAATTAAACAAGTTTTTTGGAAAGCTTGGGATCTCCATGATTAGCTGCATTTTAGTCCTATATTTTAATATGTTCGTTCGCAATGTACAGTCGTGAATATTCATTTGCATGAGAGATAGGCGAGATGCTTATCAGATTTCCTCCATTTTTGAATGTGTCTATTAGTTAGTAAGTGTAATCGTACATATCAAATTTCAGCTTAATAGCCTTAAATTTTTGTGTTAATTGCGAATATTTTGTGCGAAACTTGTGAAAACTAATATTCAACAACGCAGTTTTTTTATGGTAGATAGGCGCGGATTTTCTCCGATTACACCAATTTTATTTTGTAATTAATAAGACTTTATACATCAGGTTTCAGTCGATGTTTTTATATTTTTGAGCACAAAATTAAAAAAAAAAACACATTCCACAACATACTCTTATATGGGAGGTGGGCGTGAATTTCATACGTTTTCATCTATTTTATGATGTATCAATTTCACAATTTCATGTGTTTGCGTATTATATTCTAGGTTGATAACTTTACATTTTCAAGCGAAAATTGTGAAAATATAGATCTACAGGAGGTAGTCGTGGTATTCATCTGATTTCGTTGATTCGCAGTCTCATTCGTTCGTCGATGAAAACGGTGTAATATATTAATAGTTGTTACTAAAGAAAGTATAGAGATATGTATAGAGAAATAATAAATTAAATAAGACTAAAATAAGAAGGTTTTATATTTTCATTAAAATTAAAAAAATTCTCTATATAGTAGATAAACATTTTTTCCAACTTTATTTACTTGAGATTTTTACAAGATGCTTGGAAAAGAAAAAAAAAATAGATACATTTTTACTTTTATTAGATATAATAACATGTAGTTAGCACTTGAAATACCTAAAAAGCGGAAAAAGTTGCTATTATGTGTAATACTAACAAGTAGTAATTTAAATTTAGCAGCCTCTTACATCATTCGGCTCATTTGCAATAGATTATAAAGATAAAATACTATGCATTGTTGCACATTTATGAGCTGTTTATTTATGTGAAAAAAAAAACAAGAAAACAGAAAAAAATTTATCTGTGTAAAAAGTCACAAAATATAATTAATCAAAATTACATATTATTTAATTTTTATTTATTTGTTTACTTTTGGCTTATGCCTTAGTTGCTTACACAGTTTGGAATATTTATGCTTTTTATTGATTTTCTTTGACAGTTGAATAATTATATTGTTTGCCCTCCTGAGCGAATAGTCAAGGAGAGATCATTTCAAAATGAAATTTAATTTCTTCAATACAAACATAACAGAAAATGTTGAAAAATCTTCACCAACAACAGAATCAGCAGCAGAAAAATTTGCTGCAGAACCATGTATGACAACAACCAAGCCACAATCGCGTTTTACCCGACAGGTGACCATAGAACAAGAACCCGATTCATTGGATAGTGTCATCTCGAATCCACAGTCATATCCCATAACAATAGTACCAAATCGACCGACCAGCTTCTATGGTGTCTCTCCGAGTGGTAAAGCATTTACACGACAAACAAGTTGCCGGTACGTATACGTAATATGCATACATAAGTTGTATGTACGAGTCGATTTATCAATAAAAACAATTATCTACTTTAATAATGTGCTAATAAAAATCGAATAAAATATTTGCATTTTATGGAGTGATAATTAAATTGAAAAAAATCAATATTTTTTATGTCAGTCTGCTTCTTTTTGTGCTCTTTAAAAAATATGATATATACGTACTTATGAATATTCAAAGTGTTCGTGATGATCATGTTTACATTTATACATAAGTATTTAGTATAATATAATACATATTTTAGCAGCAATATAATTAATTCTTTAAATATTCGTATCATCATGTGCATAATTTTTTATCATTCTAATCATATTTTGCTTTCTGACAATCACAAAACAGTTGAGTGCGTGTTGCGATCAATTGAGGATCATTCGCGGATTTTTTTCTTGTAAACATTTAAATCACAAAAGGATTCTTTGTAAAAATGCAAAATCCAATAACCGATATTGAAGAAAATACAGTAAATTATACTGAAAAGGATGAACATAATAATCAAGTGTCAGCGAGCCAATGGAAACGTCATTATATGCGTGGCATATCGACAACACCCTCACAAGGTGGTGTCTATTATGAGGCATTGAAAGGATCAAGTAATTCATTGGCTCGATTGTGCGTGCATAATAACGTAGTTTGCTTAATTAATTTAAGTATTTATTCCATTCAAATATATATGTTTACTTTCAAAATCAATATTGTTTTCCATATAATATCTGAATATATGTATATCCTTATCTCTTTTGCATGATCATAATTTATGCCAATGCAATAGAATATATATAATTATAAACATATATTGATTTATTGCAAGCAATTGTCATTTGTCATATTGAAAGTCATAATTGAAAATCAGAAAAAAAAGAAATACAAATTTTATTCATAAATTGATCTTGACTTTATTTGATTCTGATCGTGATGTCATGTTATGTATGAGAATAAGAATATGTGCATATAACAAGTGATCCCTTCTAAAAAACAAAAAACAAAAACAAGTGTGACATTCAACTTGAACTTGTGTACTTACTTACATAGAGCATATCATTTAAATTAATGTCCGACTGTCAGTTAGTTGATCAATCACTTATATGGTATTCAGCATAATCGTCGTATATACACATTTTACTTAAGTTGGCACTGATTAGTGGGGTGCAAATACTCGTATGAATATGTAGTATATAATTTATATCGTTTGGAAGAAAACCACATTATCGGTCTTATATGATCATTATACGAGTATTATCATGATCGTATAACGCCTACTCCAATGTACTATATTATATATTTTCAAGTGGTTTAGGTGAGACAATATTAACTACGTAGTAATTTAGTTCTTCAATCCTCTTCTTCGTAGTGGCGTCATATTTACTTATGTACAATATAATTTAATATGATTCAAATAGTCTTATATAGTTATAATCTGATATGAATTGAATAATATGTGATAATTTTATGTGAATCTAAATTTGAGGGTGGAATTTAAAAAAAAAAGTCATTTGTACAAATTTTCACATCTCTTAGATATGAAAATATATTATGTACACATGAATTGAATTCAGATTTCTTCAAAGCGTCTTTACAATTTTAGAGAAAAATCCCTTTACTCTTTCTCAATATCAAAACTCCTGAAAACATACTTTTTTAATCGACAGTTCTAGCAACAGAGCTATGTGATTTTTGTACATTATTAAATGAATTCTATTCATTTGAGTTCATCTGATTGCGCTATCTTGTTTGTTACCCTTTGTAAATGTTAAGATGATTCTTATAGTATTTATATAAATTACATCATAATTTGTAATCAATTGCGATAAAGTATTTCATTATCATTACCTCGTATTCTCCAAATGCATAGCATGTGCTTAACTTGTGAATGTTTAGTTTAACGATTGTGCAATTTATATGCGAACTCGATCTTTAATGTGTCAAGTGCAACTTATAACGATGATATGAAGTGTCTTTAAGAATACTATGTACAAACGCTATCATACAGAGTTTCGTTGATGTTTTTTGAATTAATTGAAATTATAAACTAAACAATAAAAAAGAGAGCAAAAATATATGGGTGCCACATACGACAAACATATACAGATGTAGTGCGAAAGAATTTAAGAATTCGATTAATAAAAAAAAATGTTCTAAAGTTGAGGAATATTTAATTGTATTTGCCGTTTTAATTAACATATGTATTGGATAGTAGATATAATTTTTTATTATTATTATTAGATCATTTCTGACTTCGATCATTATATATCGTACGAACAATATTTATTTGTACGTGCAAGAGGGCATGTTAGTGGTTAGTTAGGTTGCTATACACACAAGGAATAGCTATTCAGAAATGTAAACTATGAAAAATACATGAGAATTATAGATTAAATTTTAAATTTTAGAGAGATATGAGAATTTCGGGAAAATAATTAATAAAGGTAGAATTGAGAGCAAATTCTTCATCAGAAATATTGTACTAAGCTGCTGTATTGATACGTTTTTATGGCTAAGTTGAAAGTAGAGATCAATTTGAACTTCAACTGGGTATTAAATGTAGGTATTTAGCTGATTTGTAAATAGTTATGTGTAAATCTTGTGTAATTTTAGGTAAAAATAAAATATTTCAATATTGCGATCAACACAAGCTGAGGTCAGATTCTCATTAACGAAATAATGTTAGTATAAAAACTTGACTACTCGGAAATCAAAATTTCCCAATGATGCGACCATTTAAAAAAATGGATTTGTGAAGAGATAAATTTACTATTTAGACTATATGTCGGAGCAAGAACAAAAAGCTATGTATATGAAGAATCTAATATTATTATACTAAAGCAAAAGAGGTAATTATATTCCAGTAAAATATTGAAGAGAGAGAGAGAGAACTAAGACAACTAGTAGGAGAACTAGCAGAAGGTTAAGACAATTACTTGAGAGCTATGGGGATGTCTATCCATTTTAATATGTTTTAGGTTCATATTCCAGGGGAACGCCTCTGAAAGTGGGTGATAGGGGTTAAACAAGTTTGGCATATATGTGTTATTTTTTATTCGGTTAGAGGTACCTTGGGAGCGATGGAAGTGAATTATATAGAAACGTTAATTTTGTATGGGACTCCCCCAAAGAAATAGAAATGGGGTAAGCATGCTCTAAAAAATATTATGTAGGAAAAATTAAGGACGGTTGGTAATACATACATTTGATCCATTTATGGGCGAATCCTGGAAGTCGTGTGGTTATTTACCAAATTTTCACTAATTTCTTCCTTTGCTTGTGGAATTGTATGGCGACAATTCTCTATCCAACACACAGTGTAAGGAGTGGTTTGTGTGCTTCAAAAACGGTCATTTTGATATCCTAAAACAAATAACACTTTTGACAGCCGAAAAAGTTTGAAGACGAGGATTTGGAGACATTACTTCACAAAGCCCTGGGAAGAGAGCGATGATCGAGAAACCGGAATATGCGACCATACACTAATTTGTAATTTTCCACCATGACAATGCACCGCTATCTTGCTAAGAACGCTGTTAATAGAATACGCTTCACGTCAGTCACCGGAATCAAAAATTGGCTCGATTCGTTTTTGGCCGCTAAGCCGGCGAAGTTCTTTTGAGATGGATTCCATAAATTGCCAGAAAGATGCGGAAATGTCAATGGAAATGTTTCTGATGGACAATACTTTAAATGACATGTTTTTTTTTTTAAAGAATTCTTAAAAATAAATGATTTTTGAGCTCTAAAAAAATCCCGGTTACTAATTCACAACTTGAATTGAATTGAATTCAAAATTTAAATTTCAGTACTTTTACATTATCGCTCATATCTTGGATATTTATCTATAGATTTCCTTCAGTCACACTTTTTATTTTATGTAAAAAAAAAAATTCTATGCAAAAAATATAACAATAAAACAATTTTTGCGATTTCTATTTTTCGCGATTATTTTTGGAATTTCAATGGCCACTGTGATCTAAGAAAATTAAAAATTTTATTTTTTTGACATGTCACATGCAAGCTACTACCGATAAAAAATATTTTTAGTACAATTACACACCTTTGCCCCTAACATATTATGGATTTTGGGTCGCTGAATTTGAAGACGTGGTCGCAGTCAGTCAGTTTCTTTCTAACCTAAAGCCTAAATTCATTATGGCTATTTTTGCTTGTATTTTGAGGTTAGAAGGAAATTTAAAGTGCGAAAATATGTTAGGCCGTCAAAACCAAATGTTCATAAATAATTTTGAAATTTTCTTGTCTAAATTGCTGATTTCATAAAATATTAAATCCATATTCATAATATCACTTTCGTCATTGACCAACTTTAGTTTATTCCTCCACTTTCCTACAACAAATATTACATATACTGATTGACATTTCTCATTTGCATTACAAACTTAGAAATGATTTTCATTTCGAGCATGTGTTAAACATCTTAAATACGCAATCAATTGAATGAAAACTTAAATATGCATAAGCCTACACATGCGCTGACATAAATCATTTACGACTATGGGAATATAGAGATACTGAAAATAAATCGCATACGAGTATGGGAATATTAATATGCAACAACTTTGCATTGCATAATTTTGCATTAAGCAAATCTGTTTAATTAGCACAAAATTTATATTAAAAAAATTATAGACGACTTATACATAAAAAATGAAATTATTTTACACATCCATACAGTAAGAGTATGTGTAAGATCTATAAGTGTGTATGTGTATAAAATATATGTCAAATGATTTATGACATACATGTTATATGGTTATTAGTTTATTAAGGCTTGACAGCGGTGGTCAGAAATAAATATCATTGTTTTGTACAACTATTAATTATTCTCATTAGAAATATATGTAGCATGTATACCCACGCAACTTTGTTTGTATCTGAATTTAAATTATTAAGTATTTTTAATAGAAAATATGAAAATGTCTCAGTTGAATAATTTAAACAATTTTCATATTACTTCATGCACCCTATATGGATCACATATACGTCCCACTAGATACAATACAAGAATTGAAATCCACATTTTTCCCTAGCAGAATCATTGCATACTTTTAGGAATATCATGAATAAATTTAGCAATTTGTAGTACTTAACTATATGATTTTTGTATTAGATCACGAAATTATCGACCTGGCAGCATGCGTAAAGTGAGAAGACGAGCTGTATTCAAAAATGGTGATTGCAATGTGATACAGAAGAATCTGATGCGACGACGTTTACGATTTATGCAGGATATGTACACAACATTGGTGGATTCACAATGGCGTTGGACATTATTGGCATTCGCTTTAAGTTTTATACTATCATGGTTGCTTTTCGCTGTACTCTGGTGGTTGATCATGTACACGCATGGTGATTTGGAAGAGATGCATTTGCCACATAATCAAGGTAAATTGAATTTTGAAAGTGCATTTCCTTCCGCATTACGATTTATTTGAAAGACTGTATTCATAATACTCTTTCCCATTTTAAAAATATATTTCGTTCTAACTGCCATTACAAAATAGAGGAATCCGGTTGGCAACCTTGCGTCTCGGCGATCAATGGTTTCACCTCTTGTTTTCTATTCTCAATCGAAACACAACACACAATCGGTTATGGTGTACGTACCACATCCGAGGAATGTCCCGAAGCCATATTCATGATGTGCTTTCAATCGATCTATGGTGTAATGTCATCCGCCTTCATGGCTGGTATTGTTTTTGCAAAGATGACACGTGCCAAACAACGTGCTCAAACGTTGCTATTCTCTAAAAATGCGGTGATCTGTCAACGTGATGGTAATCTATCGTTGATGTTCCGTGTGGGTGATATGCGAAAATCGCATATAATTGGCGCAGCTGTACGTGCTCAATTGATCCGAACACGAACAACTAAAGAGGGCGAAGTGATGACACAACATTTTACCGATTTGGAAATTGGTTCCGATGAGAGTGGTTCCAATCTATTCTTCATATGGCCAATGGTGATCGAACATAAGATCGACCACGAGTCACCATTGTATAATATGTCAGCGACGGATTTGTTACAAGACAAATTTGAAATTGTCGTCATATTGGAGGGTACTGTTGAATCGACTGGTCAATCGACACAGGCACGTTCGAGTTATATCAATACGGAGATTTTGTGGGGTCATCGTTTTGATCCGGTGGTCCTTTATAATAAAGATCGCCAGGCATATGAGATCGATTATGCACGTTTCAATGAGACAACTCAAGTGGATACACCATTATGTAGTGCACGAGAATTAAGTGAAATCTACAAAATACAAGATGGCTTCCGAACTCCAGGTGAGATCAATATATAGCATAATGATTTTAAATGGTGCTTGGAACTAAATGTTACTTATTTATAATCTATAGTATTCGATAATTTTGTAAAATTTTGTTCATTCTTTTTCCACCCCATCACAGAAACCACATTTGCCATGCGTCAATTGTCTCACAATCATTCCGAACCAAATTCATAGACTCTATGTGTCGTAAATGCAGGCCGGCATAGATTGCAGTTTGTGTTTGTTTGTCACCATTACTTAGTACAATATATACTGTATATGGAGTGTATCTGTATTCAAAATTTAGTCAATTTGATATTGTTGTTTTTGTTTTGTTTTCTTTGAAGGAATTCATAGATGAAATAAAAATGTAACAATTTTGATGTGAGTTGTGTCTTTATTTGTTCGTGTTTGTATTGTATATAATCTCTCTCTGTCTATATTATATTTATTGCTGTTGTGCTCTATTTCATTTCTTAGATATCTGTCGTAAGGCAACATTACGTTTAGATCGACATTCGACGGACTTGTTCCAATGAGTCCGTCGAATGAGTCCATCACTTTCACCTACATCTTGGGGTGGACGCAGTTCTGGTATATCATCAAATAGCTCAACAAATAGTTCCAATTATCGCCGTAGTCTGCGCTACACATGGCACATAGCAAATGAATGTCAAAAGGAATTTGCGTAAATGAACATTTTTCTTCTAAACATTTTGATATTCAATTATTTAAAACAAATAGTAAATAGTTACATATCTGCTATAGTTATCTGTTTTAATTTCCGGATTTTGTTTTATTTGTGTATCAAATGCGAAATTATTGTGTGTCATTTTGACATCCTTCGCAGCAGTTAGGCATGCGACGGCTCAATTCAGCCAACAAGTTCCTTAAAAACTTTGATTTTGCTTAAACTTCTTGTTAACTTTTTGCTAATCGAAGCCGAATGACTTTGCTAAATGTCTCCAAAACTATATGAAGAGGAACATTTTTGTTTAAGAGGAAATAAAATCCACAGAATAATATTCATATCTGCTTACAACCAGGAAAACTCAATGTTTGATTTCCCTTATTAGATTCGGTGAAACTTTTTAAGAATTTACAATACCGCTGATCCAACGTAAATTCTTCAAATTGAAAATGTATATTTATGAAGATATTATCGTATAATAGAAAACACACATTGCGAGCTATACGGTGCTATAGCTCGAAATGTAGCATGTTTCTAAAAAAATTATATACTTTTCGTTTGGTTTAGATAATTCAGTGGGTCCTAGGTCGTAGTAGGCTGAAGCACAACTTCCTGCAAAAGATCTTTTTTTGCACGCTACCTATCTGTCTGCAAGCAATTGGCAATTCTTCCGGCAGTAACAGTTTGCTATCAAAATGCTTCTACAAGAATTCTGTGATAAAGTTCAGAAACAGTGATAGTCCTACCGTTCGGAGCCAGTTAATATAAGTAGTTCCCTTTTAATTCTTCTTCTTATGTGGCCATAACAACCGAATATCGATTTAGGCCGAAAATAACATGCTTCGCCAGCCATCTCTGTTCTTCGCTAGCTGGCGCCAGTTAGAAATGCCAAGCGCCGTCAGGTTCTCCAGTACTTGGTCTTTCCACCGGAGGTTTGGTCTTCCTCTTTTGCGTCGTCCTCCAGCGGGTTCCGAATATAACACCTTCTTAGCTGGAGCGTGTTCTTCCATTCGCTCGACATGACCTAGCCAGCGCAGCCGCTGGATTTTGATGCGCTTTACTATGTCAATATCGGCATACAGCTCGTACAGCTCATCGTTGTACCTTATTCGGTACTCGCCACCAACGCAAATAGGTCCAAAGATCTTGCGTAGGACTTTTCTCTCGAAAATTCCAAGTATTCGCTCATCCGAGGTGGAAATTGTCCAGGCTTCAGCGCCATATATTAGGACAGGCATGATGAGAGACTTGTAGAGTGTAGTTTTCGTTCTTCGAGAGAGGGCTCGACTTCTCAATTGCTTACCCAGCCCAAAGTAACACCTGTTAGCAAGAGTTATCCTACGCATGATCTCCAAGCTGACGTCATTACTGCTGTTAATGCTGGTTCCAAGATAGACAAAGTCCCTTACTACTTCAAAAGCGTAGTTGTCAACAGTGACGTGCTGTCCAAGACGCCGGGACTCTTTGTTTGTTGACACTAGATACTTCGTCTTGCCCTCGTTCACCGTGAGACCCATCCGACGCGACTCTCTTTCCAACTCTGAGAATGCTGCACTGACTGCTCGCGTGTTCATGCCGATTATGTCAATATCGTCGGCATACGCTAACAGCATGACACTTTTGTTGAAGATAGTGCCATTATGTCGTAGATCAGCAGCTCGTATTATTTTCTCCATAATAAGATTGAAGAAGTCGCACGATAACGAATCACCTTGTCTGAAACCCCGTTCGGTATTAAACGGTGCGGAGAGGTCCTTCCCAATTTTCACTGCACAACGGGAGTTATGCAGTGTCATTCTACAAAGTCGAATGAGCTTTGCAGGAATACCGAACTCAGACATTGTTGCGTAGAGGTAATCCCTTACCGGACTGTCGAAAGCGGCTTTATAATCAACAAATAGGTGGTGTGTGTCGATCTGTTTTTCTTGGGTCTTCTCCAGGATTTGGCGCAGTGTGAAAATCTGGTCGATGGTGGATTTACCAGGTCTGAAGCCACACTGATAAGGTCCAATCAGGTTGCTGAGCATAGGCTTCAATCTTTCACACAGTACGCTCGATAGAACCTTGTACGCGATGCTCAGGAGACTTATTCCACGGTAGTTGGCGCAAATTGTGGGGTCTCCTTTTTTATGTACAGGACAGAGAACACTGAGCCTCCAATCATCAGGCATGCTTTCATTCGACCATATTCTGCTTATGAGCTGGTGCATGCGGGTGAGCAGCTCATCGCCTCCGGTCTTAAGCAACTCGGCAGGCAGGCCATCAGCACCTGCAGCTTTGTTGTTCTTCAGCCTTAAAATGGCCGTTTCAACCTCGTCATAGTCGGGTGGTGGAACATCAACACCATCATCTGTAATTGGGGTTATCGGGCATTCTCCTCCACTGGCGGAATTGTTCGTAGCATCGCCATTCAGTAACGTGGAGAAGTGTTCCCTCCATAGGCTCAGTACACTCTGGACATCCCTAACCAGATTCCCATTTCCATCACGACAAGAAGAGGCTCCGGGATTTAAACCTCCACTCAGGCGCTAGATCTTTTCAAAAAATTTTCGAGTCTCATTCTTGTCGGTGCACATCTCTATCTCCTCACACTCGCGTCTTTCCAACTCCCTCTTCTTGCGCCTGAAAAGACGTCTCTCTGCACTCCTTTTCTCTCTATACCGCTCCTTAACAGCTCGCGTTACGCCTGCACGCAGGGTTTTTCTGTAGGCGGCGTCTTTCTCTGCGGTAGCGTCGCGACACTCCTGATCATACCACTCATTCCTCAGAGGCCGGTAGTAACCGATTACCTCCTCGGCAGCAGTAGTCATGGAGTGGGATATATGTGTCCACCGTGCGCATGTATCATCAAGTGGGGGAGTGTTCTGCATAAGCAGATCCGATAGTCGAGTGGAAAATGCATCTGCTGTCTCTGGTGATTGCAGCTTACTGACGTCGAGCTTTCTCTGTGTGGGACTTCTCTTGTTATTTGCGACACATAAGCGTGTGCGCACCTTAGCTGCAACAAGGTAGTGATCCGAGTCGATGTTGGCACCACGGATCGATTTCACGTCCATCACACTGGAAGCATGCCTTCCGTCAATCACCACATGATCAATTTGGTTTCTTGTACGATGATCTGGAGACAGCCATGTCGCTTTGTGGATGTCGAGATGCTGGAATCTGGTACCACCAATTACCATGTTTCGTGCTGCGGCGAAGTCGATCAGCCTCATTCCGTTATCGGAGGTGTTTTGGTGGAGGCTGAATTTTCCGACAGTTGGACCAAAGGTACCTTCCTTGCCCACCCTGGCATTAAAGTCGCCAAGCACGATTTTGATATCGTGGCGGGGGCAGCGGTCATAAGCTTCTTCGAGGCGCTGAAAGAAGCTCTCCTTGGTCACATTGTCCTTCTCATCCGTTGGAGCGTGGGCACATATAAGGCTGATGTTGAAAAATTTTGCCTTGATGCGGATTGTGGCCAGCCGTTCGTTCACAGGCGTGAACTGTGAGACAAGATGTCGTAGTCTCTTGCTGACCAAAAATCCACATCCTAATTCGTGCCTTTCAGCATGGCAACTGTAGTAGATGTCACAGGACGCTCTTTTGGAGCAGCCCTGTCCTGTCCATCGCATTTCCTGGAGAGCGGTGATGTCAGCTCTGTATTTTTCGAGGACATCAACCAGCTGGATAGAGGCACCCTCCCTATAAAGGGATCGGACATTCCAGGTGCATATCCGTAAATCATTGTCCTTTTTTCGTTTGCGGGGGTCATCAACAAAAGCGGTAGTCCTTATCCGAGGCATTTTAGTTTTTTTCATTGGGGGGGTTTTTTATGTGGCGGGTCCCAAACCCAACGCACAACCTCTAACCGAGGAGATTTTCGCCACTCACTTCAGCCGCCTCCCAGCGGGTGCCAGGAAGACGTTGCCCGGTGGTCGCCACATGGAGGGCCCCCATTAATAATAATGAAAGCGCCATCACAGAGTAAGCAGAGCAAGCTATATGACTACCCCTCATTAACAAATAAAGGTATCATCACATAGCGCTCAGATCAAACTACATGACAGCCAGTGAGTTGACTTGCGATGAGTTGAACAAGGATTGCGCTAGCCCCACCTGGTTGAGGCAGTTAGACACGTTACCTTGCGAAAACACCACCAGACCACCAGTTCCCTTTTAATACTGTCCAAAAATTAACCACACACAACGGTACTGGAAGAGAAGCTCCGCCAAAGAGTCCATCGGTGCCTATAAGCGCTATATATATATATATATATATATATATATATATATATATATATATATATATATATATATATATATATACTTACTTACTTACTTATGTGGCCATAACAACCGAATATCGATTTAGGCCGAAAATAACATGCTTTGCCAGCCATCTCTGTTCTTCGCTAGCTGGCGCCAGTTAGAAATTCCAAGTGCCGTCAGGTTCTCCAGTACTTGGTCTTTCCACCGGAGGTTTGGTCTTCCTCTTCTGCGTCGTCCTCCAGCGGGTTCCGAATATAACACCTTCTTAGCTGGAGCGTGTTCTTCCATTCGCTCGACATGACCTAGCCAGCGCAGCCGCTGGATTTTGATGCGCTTTACTATGTCAATATCGGCATATAGCTCGTACAGCTCATGGTTGTACCTTATTCGGTACTCGCCACCAACGCAAATAGGTCCAAAGATCCTGCGTAGGACCTTTCTCTCGAAAACTCCAAGCATTCGCTCATCCGAGATGGAAATTGTCCAGGCTTCAGCGCCATATGTTAGGACAGGCATGATGAGAGACTTGTAGAGTGTAGTTTTCGTTCTTCGAGAGAGGGCTCGACTTTTCAATTGCTTACTCAGCCCAAAGTAACACCTGTTAGCAAGAGTTATCCTACGCATGATCTCCAAGCTGACGTCATTACTGCTGTTAATGCTGGTTCCAAGATAGACAAAGTCCCTTACTACTTCAAAAGCGTAGTTGTCAACAGTGACGTGCTGTCCAAGACGCCGGGACTCTTTGTTTGTTGACACTAGATACTTCGTCTTGCCCTCGTTCACCGTGAGACCCATCCGACGCGACTCTCTTTCCAACTCTGAGAATGCTGCACTGACTGCTCGCGTGTTCATGCCGATTATGTCAATATCGTCGGCATACGCTAACAGCATGACACTTTTGTTGAAGATAGTGCCATTATGTCGTAGATCAGCAGCTCGTATTATTTTCTCCATAATAAGATTGAAGAAGTCGCACGATAACGAATCACCTTGTCTGAAACCCCGTTCGGTATTAAACGGTGCGGAGAGGTCCTTCCCAATTTTCACTGCACAACGAGAGTTATGCAGTGTCATTCTACAAAGTCGAATGAGCTTTGCAGGAATACCGAACTCAGACATTGTTGCGTAGAGGTAATCCCTTACCGGACTGTCGAAAGCGGCTTTATAATCAACAAATAGGTGGTGTGTGTCGATCTGTTTTTCTTGGGTCTTCTCCAGGATTTGGCGCAGTGTGAAAATCTGGTCGATGGTGGATTTACCAGGTCTGAAGCCACACTGATAAGGTCCAATCAGGTTGCTGAGCATAGGCTTCAACCTTTCACACAGTACGCTCGATAGAACCTTGTATGCGATGCTCAGGAGACTTATTCCACGGTAGTTGGCGCAAATTGTGGGGTCTCCTTTTTTATGTACAGGACAGAGAACACTGAGCCTCCAATCATCAGGCATGCTTTCATCCGACCATATTCTGCTTATGAGCTGGTGCATGCGGGTGAGCAGCTCATCGCCTCCGGTCTTAAACAACTCGGCAGGCAGGCCATCAGCACCTGCAGCTTTGTTGTTCTTCAGCCTTAAAATGGCCGTTTCAACCTCGTCATAGTCGGGTGGTGGAACATCAACACCATCATCTGTAATTGGGGTTATCGGGCAATCTCCTCCACTGGCGGAATTGTTCGTAGCATCGCCATTCAGTAACGTGGAGAAGTGTTCCCTCCATAGGCTCAGTACACTCTGGACATCTGTAACCAGATTCCCATTTCCATTACGACAAGAAGAGGCTCCGGGATTTAAACCTCCACTTAGGCGCTTGATCTTTTCGAAGAATTTTCGAGTCTCATTCTTGTCGGTACACATCTCTATTTCCTCACACTCACGTCTTTCCAACTCCCTCTTCTTGCGCCTGAAAAGACGTCTCTCTGCACTCCTTTTCTCTCTATACCGCTCCTTAACAGCTCGCGTTGCGCCTGCACGCAGGGTTCTTCTGTAGGCGGCGTCTTTCTCTGCGGTAGCGTCGCGACACTCCTGATCATACCACTCATTCCTCAGAGGCCGGTAGTAACCGATTACCTCCTCGGCAGCAGTAGTCATGGAGTGGGATATATGTGTCCACCGTGCGCATGTATCATCAAGTTGGGGAGTGTTCTGCATAAGCAGATCCGATAGTCGAGTGGAAAATGCATCTGCTGTCTCTGGTGATCGCAGCTTACTGACGTCGAGCTTTCTCTGTGTGGGACTTGTCTTGTTATTTGCGACACATAAGCCTGTGCGCACCTTAGCTGCAACAAGGTAGTGATCCGAGTCGATGTTGGCACCACGGATCGATTTCACGTCCATCACACTGGAAGCATGCCTTCCGTCAATCACCACATGATCAATTTGGTTTCTTGTACGATGATCTGGAGACAGCCATGTCGCTTTGTGGATGTCGAGATGCTGGAATCTGGTACCACCAATTACCATGTTTCGTGCTGCGGCGAAGTCGATCAGCCTCATTCCGTTATCGGAGGTGTTCTGGTGGAGGCTGAATTTTCCGACAGTTGGACCAAAGGTACCTTCCTTGCCCACCCTGGCATTAAAGTCGCCAAGCACGATTTTGATATCGTGGCGGGGGCAGCGGTCATAAGCTTCTTCAAGGCGCTGAAAGAAGCTCTCCTTGGTCACATTGTCCTTCTCATCCGTTGGAGCGTGGGCACATATAAGGCTGATGTTGAAAAATTTTGCCTTGATGCGGATTGTGGCCAGCCGTTCGTTCACAGGCGTGAACTGTGAGACAAGATGTCGTAGTCTCTTGCTGACCAAAAATCCACATCCTAATTCGTGCCTTTCAGCATGGCAACTGTAGTAGATGTCACAGGACGCTCTTTTGGAGCAGCCCTGTCCTGTCCATCGCATTTCCTGGAGAGCGGTGATGTCAGCTCTGTATTTTTCGAGGACATCAACCAGCTGGATAGAGGCACCCTCCCTATAAAGGGATCGGACATTCCAGGTGCATATCCGTAAATCATTGTCCTTTTTTCGTTTGCGGGGGTCATCAACAAAAGCGGTAGTCCTTATCCGAGGCATTTTAGTTTTTTTCATTGGGGGGGTTTTTTATGTGGCGGGTCCCAAACCCAACGCACAACCTCTAACCGAGGAGATTTTCGCCACTCACTTCAGCCGCCTCCCAGCGGGTGCCAGGAAGACGTTGCCCGGTGGTCGCCACATGGAGGGCCCCCATTAATAATAATGAAAGCGCCATCACAGAGTAAGCAGAGCAAGCTATATGACTACCCCTCATTAACAAATAAAGGTATCATCACATAGCGCTCAGATCAAACTACATGACAGCCAGTGAGTTGACTTGCGATGAGTTCAACAAGGATTGCGCTAGCCCCACCTGGTTGAGGCAGTTAGACACGTTACCTTGCGAAAACACCACCAGACCACCAGTTCCCTTTTAATACTCTCCAAAAATTAACCACACACAACGGTACTGGAAGAGAAGCTCCGCCAAAGAGTCCATCGGTGCCTATAAGCGCTATATATATATATATATATATATATATATATATGTATATATATATATATATATATATATATATATATATATATATATATATATATATATATATATATATATATATATATATATATATATATACTTACTTACTTACTTATGTGGCCATAACAACCGAATATCGATTTAGGCCGAAAATAACATGCTTTGCCAGCCATCTCTGTTCTTCGCTAGCTGGCGCCAGTTAGAAATTCCAAGTGCCGTCAGGTTCTCCAGTACTTGGTCTTTCCACCGGAGGTTTGGTCTTCCTCTTCTGCGTCGTCCTCCAGCGGGTTCCGAATATAACACCTTCTTAGCTGGAGCGTGTTCTTCCATTCGCTCGACATGACCTAGCCAGCGCAGCCGCTGGATTTTGATGCGCTTTACTATGTCAATATCGGCATATAGCTCGTACAGCTCATGGTTGTACCTTATTCGGTACTCGCCACCAACGCAAATAGGTCCAAAGATCCTGCGTAGGACCTTTCTCTCGAAAACTCCAAGCATTCGCTCATCCGAGATGGAAATTGTCCAGGCTTCAGCGCCATATGTTAGGACAGGCATGATGAGAGACTTGTAGAGTGTAGTTTTCGTTCTTCGAGAGAGGGCTCGACTTTTCAATTGCTTACTCAGCCCAAAGTAACACCTGTTAGCAAGAGTTATCCTACGCATGATCTCCAAGCTGACGTCATTACTGCTGTTAATGCTGGTTCCAAGATAGACAAAGTCCCTTACTACTTCAAAAGCGTAGTTGTCAACAGTGACGTGCTGTCCAAGACGCCGGGACTCTTTGTTTGTTGACACTAGATACTTCGTCTTGCCCTCGTTCACCGTGAGACCCATCCGACGCGACTCTCTTTCCAACTCTGAGAATGCTGCACTGACTGCTCGCGTGTTCATGCCGATTATGTCAATATCGTCGGCATACGCTAACAGCATGACACTTTTGTTGAAGATAGTGCCATTATGTCGTAGATCAGCAGCTCGTATTATTTTCTCCATAATAAGATTGAAGAAGTCGCACGATAACGAATCACCTTGTCTGAAACCCCGTTCGGTATTAAACGGTGCGGAGAGGTCCTTCCCAATTTTCACTGCACAACGAGAG
Source organism: Megamerina dolium (assembly GCA_963854835.1). Lineage (NCBI taxonomy): Eukaryota > Metazoa > Arthropoda > Insecta > Diptera > Megamerinidae > Megamerina > Megamerina dolium. The sequence goes on along the minus strand of OY978526.1, from coordinate 64,357,174 downwards.
TTATGCAGTGTCATTCTACAAAGTCGAATGAGCTTTGCAGGAATACCGAACTCAGACATTGTTGCGTAGAGGTAATCCCTTACCGGACTGTCGAAAGCGGCTTTATAATCAACAAATAGGTGGTGTGTGTCGATCTGTTTTTCTTGGGTCTTCTCCAGGATTTGGCGCAGTGTGAAAATCTGGTCGATGGTGGATTTACCAGGTCTGAAGCCACACTGATAAGGTCCAATCAGGTTGCTGAGCATAGGCTTCAACCTTTCACACAGTACGCTCGATAGAACCTTGTATGCGATGCTCAGGAGACTTATTCCACGGTAGTTGGCGCAAATTGTGGGGTCTCCTTTTTTATGTACAGGACAGAGAACACTGAGCCTCCAATCATCAGGCATGCTTTCATCCGACCATATTCTGCTTATGAGCTGGTGCATGCGGGTGAGCAGCTCATCGCCTCCGGTCTTAAACAACTCGGCAGGCAGGCCATCAGCACCTGCAGCTTTGTTGTTCTTCAGCCTTAAAATGGCCGTTTCAACCTCGTCATAGTCGGGTGGTGGAACATCAACACCATCATCTGTAATTGGGGTTATCGGGCAATCTCCTCCACTGGCGGAATTGTTCGTAGCATCGCCATTCAGTAACGTGGAGAAGTGTTCCCTCCATAGGCTCAGTACACTCTGGACATCTGTAACCAGATTCCCATTTCCATTACGACAAGAAGAGGCTCCGGGATTTAAACCTCCACTTAGGCGCTTGATCTTTTCGAAGAATTTTCGAGTCTCATTCTTGTCGGTACACATCTCTATTTCCTCACACTCACGTCTTTCCAACTCCCTCTTCTTGCGCCTGAAAAGACGTCTCTCTGCACTCCTTTTCTCTCTATACCGCTCCTTAACAGCTCGCGTTGCGCCTGCACGCAGGGTTCTTCTGTAGGCGGCGTCTTTCTCTGCGGTAGCGTCGCGACACTCCTGATCATACCACTCATTCCTCAGAGGCCGGTAGTAACCGATTACCTCCTCGGCAGCAGTAGTCATGGAGTGGGATATATGTGTCCACCGTGCGCATGTATCATCAAGTTGGGGAGTGTTCTGCATAAGCAGATCCGATAGTCGAGTGGAAAATGCATCTGCTGTCTCTGGTGATCGCAGCTTACTGACGTCGAGCTTTCTCTGTGTGGGACTTCTCTTGTTATTTGGGACACATAAGCGTGTGCGCACCTTAGCTGCAACAAGGTAGTGATCCGAGTCGATGTTGGCACCACGGATCGATTTCACGTCCATCACACTGGAAGCATGCCTTCCGTCAATCACCACATGATCAATTTGGTTTCTTGTACGATGATCTGGAGACAGCCATGTCGCTTTGTGGATGTCGAGATGCTGGAATCTGGTACCACCAATTACCATGTTTCGTGCTGCGGCGAAGTCGATCAGCCTCATTCCGTTATCGGAGGTGTTCTGGTGGAGGCTGAATTTTCCGACAGTTGGACCAAAGGTACCTTCCTTGCCCACCCTGGCATTAAAGTCGCCAAGCACGATTTTGATATCGTGGCGGGGGCAGCGGTCATAAGCTTCTTCGAGGCGCTGAAAGAAGCTCTCCTTGGTCACATTGTCCTTCTCATCCGTCGGAGCGTGGGCACATATAAGGCTGATGTTGAAAAATTTTGCCTTGATGCGGATTGTGGCCAGCCGTTCGTTCACAGGCGTGAACTGTGAGACAAGATGTCGTAGTCTCTTGCTGACCAAAAATCCACATCCTAATTCGTGCCTTTCAGCATGGCAACTGTAGTAGATATCACAGGACGCTCTTTTGGAGCAGCCCTGTCCTGTCCATCGCATTTCCTGGAGAGCGGTGATGTCAGCTCTGTATTTTTCGAGGACATCAACCAGCTGGATAGAGGCACCCTCCCTATAAAGGGACCGGACATTCCAGGTGCATATCCGTAAATCATTGTCCTTTTTTCGTTTGCGGGGGTCATCAACAAAAGCGGTAGTCCTTATCCGAGGCATTTTAGTTTTTTTCATTTATATATATATATATATATATATATATATATATATATATATATATATATATATATATATATATATATATATATATATATATATATATATATATATATATATATATATATATTATTTTTTTATTCCTTATAAATCCGGTTAGTTGGAACTTTCTCAGTAAATGTTGTGAGGGAAGCCGAATATGGCTACAGTACAATATGGCTTTCCAGTAGACCAAAAGCTGTTGATGACTACCCATTGTCTTGATACGTTTTTCTGATTTTGTTGACGAATTGTTTGGCCATAACGCTCTTCTGATCTAGCTGAAATTTGCCTGTCAATAAGTCGCGTAAACCGTGTGAATTGATATACATATCTGATTTAGCAGAAATGGTCCAGTCAATAAGCCACTTAAACTAAGTGATTTGTAGTCTCTGGATTATTTTCTTTACGTGTACTTTAAGTACTTAACTTCTGCGGTTAAAGTTAGATGATGTGGAAATCGTCGAAGGCCTTAGTAATACTGGTATACGGCCGAGCGATAGATGCTAATTTGATGCTAAAGCGATTATTGAAACAATGAATAAAGCACAATTTTTTCTATGAAGAAAGATGACAATTTTAAATACTTCCTATAAAACTCATCAGAGCTGTAAAAAGTTCTATTCGCTTTCAATTCATGAATTGTAAAACCTAAAGAATTCACACTGAAATGAAATTTTGATGAATGCAGCCGCAGATGGCTGCAGCCTAAAAAGAATGGGAGTGGCGATATCCATTCAGTAGCAAGCTGACAGCCTTTCTTCTTCTTCCCGTTTTGTTGTTTACAATATATCTGTAGGGTTGTTTGATCTTTCATTTCTGGGTTGCCATTGGCTTATATTAAATATAAAGAAAGTATTAAATGCAAAAAATCAAAATTGATCAAATACTATTATTATATATTCAAATATGCTCACATGTATGTTTGTGTTTCGAAACCAATTTAAGAAACGCAACAAGCCAATTAAATACCTCAAACAACCAACCTTATAAACATTTCAAAGCCAAAAATTTATAAACTACAATTCGCTTATTTATGTGAATAATGACAGCTGATTGGATTTGTCATGGTATCAAAACTCAAGGTAGAGCCATTGGGGAGATTTCTTATCAATGAAGGAGAAAAAGTAAATAAAACAACAACTAACATATGGGAAAAGAATAACAAGAAGTTGAAAAGGAAACAAGAAACACACTAACTTGAATCTATAAGAAGCCAGTTTTTGACATTATACCGCGCAGCCAATAGGAATTTTTTCTAGGTGCTCTACCTTCATAATAGTACCATATGTTTTGTTCCAAAGCAGCTATGCCTTTCATGGTACTAAATAATATCATATTTCCAGTATTTCAGAGTTTAAAAGAATTATAATATTGAATAAATTCATCATATTTTTAAGCCTTTCAAGAATGGAATTGATATTTTTCAATTCCCACTCTTTACATAATGGGAAAGTGTGATAATTTTAAGCTCTTGAGAGTGATGAATGGTTCGTCTGTCATTCTTTAATGAATTCGAAGCAAAAGAGTGCAGCCTCGTTGATGCAGCTTTTAAATGAATTAAGGGTGTGTGAATTCCGTAATGATTCAATTCTCTTATAGTTCTGAAACTCATCAAATAAACAAGCGATTAATGGTTTTTGCAAAAGAATATTTACGCGATGGCTGATGGTTTGTATCATTGCTCAAATAAACACAATTGCTGAAAGAGCCATTATTGACAAAACTCTGCCAGTGTTTACATTTTTGAGTATTTAAGGTCAATTTTTTGGTCGGCTTTTTGCTATAATTTGCTGAATATGATTACTATTTTCAACATTTTCAATTGTTATACATCTTATTATATTCTTATAGTAAATTCTATTATATATTTATGGAAAATATCCTTATTATAATATATTCTATTAAATAATTACATTGTCTTGAAAACAAATGTGTGACCTAGTTGAATATATTTCAAACATGATGGTGACGCGTAAATATTACTGTGGGCACACACAATCCAACTAGTATCAACAAGATGAACTACAAAGTGTAGACACACACCATTCAACTAGTGTCAAAGAGAATAGAACAAAGAGGTTAGAATAACAAGAGTAGACGGATAATAATTTCTGCAGCAAATTCATCTGTAGGAAATATACCTGTCTACCTTTGATTATTTTGTAACAACAAAATATATGATATGAATAAGATATTTGAATAAGAGAAAATATTTTCTACCAATACGTATATAACCGATTATAAGCGGAAGGCAAAGACAATCATTCATGTGATATTTTCATATACTTATATTCCTACTTATATCCCTATATAGAGATCACAAGAAATAATCAAGCCCATAATACTTATTTACTTACTTATGGGGCCATAACAACCGAATATCGATTTAGGCCGAATATAACATGCTTCGCCAGTCATCTCTGTTCTTCGCTAGCTGCCGTCAGTTAGAAATTACAAGCGCCGTCAGGTTCTCCAGTACTTGGTCTTTCCACCGGAGGTTAGGTCTTCCTCTTCTGCGTCGTCCTCCAGCGGGTTCCGAATATAACACCTTCCTAGCTAGAGCGTGTTCTTCCATTCGCTCGACATGACCTAGCCAGCGCAGCCGCTGGATTTTGATGCGCTTTACTATGTCAATATCGGCATAAAGCTCGTACATCTCATGGTTGACCCTTATTCGGTACTCGCCATCAATGCAAATAGGTCCCAAGATCTTGCGTAGGACTTTTCTCTCGAAAACTCCAAGCATTCGCTCATCCGAGCTGGAAATTGTCCTTGTCTGAAACCCCGTTCGGTACTAAACGGTGCGGAGAGGTCCTTCCCAATTTTCACTACACAACAGGAGTTATGCAGTGTCATTCTACAAAGTCGAATGTGCTTTGCAGGAATACCGAACTCAGACATGGTTGAGTAGAGGTCCCATACCGGACTGTCGAAAGCGGTTTTATAATCAACAAACAGGTGGTGTGTGTCGATCTGTTTTTCTTGGGTCTTCTCTAAGATTTGGCGCAGTGCGAAAATCTGGTCGATGGTGGATTTACCAGGTCTGAACCCACACTGATAAGGTCCAATCAGGCTGCTGAGCATAGGCTTCAACCTTTCACACAGTACGCTCGATAGAACCTTGTATGCGATGCTCAGGAGACTTATTCCACGGTAGTTGGCGCAAATTGTGGGGTCTCCTTTTTTAACTACGGGACAGAGAATACTGAGCCTCCAATCATCATGCATGCTTTCATCCGACCATATTCTGCTTATGACCTGGTGCATGCAGGCGAGCAGCTCATCGTCTCCAGTCTTAAACAACTCGGCAGGCAGGCCATCAGCACCTGCAACTTTGTTGTTCTTCAGCCTTAAAATGGCCGTTTCAACCTCGTCATAGTCGGGTGGTGGAACATCAACACCATCATCTGTAATTGGTGTTATCGGGTAATTTCCTCCACTGGCGGAATTGTTCGTAGCATTGCCATTCAGTAACGTGGAGAAGTGTTCCCTCCATAGGCTCAGTACACTCTGTACATCTGTAACCAGATGTAACTATTTCCATCACGACAAGAAGAGGCTCCGGAATTTAAACCGCCACTTAGGCGCTCGATCTCTTCGAAGAATTTTCGAGTCTCATTCTTGTTGGTACACATCTCTATCTCCTCACACTCGTGTCTTTCCAGCTCCCTCTTTTTGCGCCTGAAAAGACGTCTCTCTGCACTCCTTTTCTCTCTGTACCGCTCCTTAACAGCTCGCGTTGCGCCTGCACGCGGAGTTTTTCTGTAGACGGCCTCTTTTTCTGGGGTAGCGTCGCTACACTCCTGATCGTACTACTCCTCAGAGGTCGGTAGTAACCGATTACCTCCTCGGCAGCAGTAGTCATGGAGTGGGATATATGTGTCCACCGTGCGCATGTATTATCAAGTGGGGGAGTGTTCTGCATAAGCAAATCCGATGGTCGAGTGGCAAATGCATCTGCTGTCTCTGGTGATCGCAGCTTACTGACGTCAAGCTTTCTCTGTGTGGGACCTCGTTTGTTCTTTGAGACACATAAACGTGTTCGCACCTTAGCTGCAACAAGGTAGTGATCCGAGTCGATGTTGGCACCACTGATAGATTTCATGTCCATCATACTGGAAGCATGCCCTCCGTCAATCACCACATGATCAATTTGGTTTCTTGTACGTTGATCTGGAGACAGCCATGTCGCTTTGTGGATGTCGAGATGCTGGAATCTGGTACCACCAATTACCATGTTTCGTGCTGCGGCGAAGTCGATCAGCCTTATTCCGTTATCGGAGGTGTTCTGGTGGAGGTTGAATTTTCCGACAGTTGGACCAAAGGTACCTTCCTTGCCAACCCTGGTATTAAAGTCGCCAAGCACGATTTTGATATCGTGGCGGGGGCAGCGGTCATAAGCTTCTTCGCGTCGCTGAAAGAAGCTCTCCTTGGTCACATTGTCCTTCTCATTCGTCGGAGCGTGGACACATATAAGGCTGATGTTGAAGAATTTTGCCTTGATGCGGATTGTGACCAGCCGTTTGTTCACAGGCGTGAAATGTGAGACAAAATGTCGTAGTCTCTTGCTGACCAAAAAATCCACATCCCAATTCGTGCATTTCAGCATGGCAACTGTAGTAAATGTCACAGGACGCTCTTTACCAATGCTGAATCACTGCAACCACCACCCACCAAACTTAAAACATACTTGCGAAATAAAAGTCGACCGGTATGGAATCAAGAGATAACCGCTTCACTCGGGAGAGTCGTGTTGGCACACACCTAGTATCAACAAGATGAACTACAAAATATAGACACGCACCATGCAATTAGTGTAAGATAAACTACATGAACAACCAACACAAAATTCAAATGAAATATTTGTATATGTACAAGCAGAGAATTTTTAATACTAGAGAAGTCCTACTTCGGATTTTTTTATTACAATATCAGGGTCACTTAACAGAGTTGCAGTATCCAGAGATTTTGAAGAGAGTAATGCCATGAGCAGGAGAGCAAATGCCGTTAATTTAACACAGCAAATTAAATTGAAATAAAATCACATAATTGCACATTTATATGTGAATTGTAAATATTTTTATGAATGAATTCTATATACATATGTATGTGGAATAGAATTTTTTATGAAGAATTTTTACTATTATTCAATATATGTATATGTTTTTACATGCGTATGGAGTACTAAGTACTATATATACAAACACTTAGTATATATGAGGTGTTTAACAATATTATTTATAATTTTAATAATACTAAATTTGATAAAATTTCAGTAATTTTGATAAAGAAGGAAGGCATGAATTATTGTTTTATTGACGCGCCAGATGCCTGGTATCATGAAATCAGAAATATCAGCAAGTAATATTACGTGTGGAAATAAAATGTAAAGAAACAGAAAAGTAGTATGCAAACACATTGTTGTTGCTCCTTATAGTAATTTCATTCCATTCCTTGTTTTATCTGCTTTTGCTCTGCCGTCACATAAAGGAATAGACAGCAGAGCTATAAAAGAATTAAATCATTACGGAATTCACTCACCCTTAATTCATCTAAATGCTGCATCAACGATGCTGTACTTTTTAGCTTCGAATTCGTTAAAGAATGACAGACGAACTGTTCATCATTCTCAAAAGCTTAAAATTATCACACTTTCCCATTCAGTAAAGAGTGGGAATTGAAAAATATCAATCCCATTCTTGCTAGGCTTAAGAATATGATGAATTCATTCAATATTATAATTCTCTTAAACTCTGAAATACTGGAAATATGATATTATTAATTACCATGAAAAGCATAGCTGCTTTGGAACAAAACCCATGGTGCTATTAAGAAGGTAGAGCAACTACAAAAATTCCTCTTGGATGCGCAATATGTCAGAAACTGGCTTCTTATAATGTCAAGCAAGTGCGATTTTTTTCAACTTCTGCTCTTTCAGCTGCTCAATTTATTTACAAATTAATACAAATATGATAGAAAAAAATGTATCATATAAAATAGCGTTTGCAACAGCTTGTTGAGGCTCGCACTGTACTTCTGGTGACGACTTTAACATCGATGCCTCTAACGCAGACTTTTGTGAAATAGGACTGTCAAACCAAATTTCGTATAGTTCTTCCCATTCTTCAACGATGTGTAGACTTTGCGATGAAGAATTCTCACAATCAATTAAATTTTCATTTTCTTTTGAACACATTTTTAAATTTATCTCACAAGATTCACTTTGAAGAAATTCATGTTTGAAAAGAAATTAATGGATCATTATATATCTATGCATTATACATAAATATTCGTATATATACGTAAAATTCTTCAAGGAGGTCAAATTACCAGGAACAAAAAACTACTCGTTACTTCTCAATTTATTAAAAAGATTACGAAAAAATGGCCTTACAGTCGGCTAGGGCCGGAATAATTGAGGAATAATTTCTGCCTATAATACTAAACTACCTAGGTTGCAATGGGTTTACCTAGGCGTATTATTTAGAAAGTTATGGGTGTTTTAATGTTTAAGATAAATCCGCGATTTTGTACGGAAGCTATATAATAAGTGGGTGTGGCTTACCTCTTTCTTGTGTATCTAATTAATTTTTCAATATCAATCCACTCCTTAAATTTGGTTGCCCTACGCTGAATAGTTCGTAAGTTATAGCGGTTTAAATTTTTTTTAATTTTCCAAATTTTGTATGGAAGCCCCATTAAGAAGTGGGTGTGGCATGTTGATTTTTTGTCAGATTATTTTCGACTACCATATAAGCCGAAGTATTAATTATAATTGTTCTAGACAGAAGTATGCAGAAGTTACAGCTATTTCAATTTAAAAGAATTTCACTCATTTTGTACAGGGGCTACGATAAACAGTGGGCGTGGTGCGCCCATTTACTGTGAGCCTAGTTGCTCATACAATACTAATCCACACCTTAAATCTCGTTGCCCTAGGCTAAATGGTTTGTAAGTTATGGAGCTTAAAATTTTAGTTTAATTCACTCGACTTTGTATGGGAGACCCATGAAGGAGTGGGCGTGGCAGACTGATTTTTTGACATCGTTGAATCGAAAATTTAATCGACGCTGATCACGAATATATATCTATGTCTATATCTCCGGAGATTCCTTCAAGTGGACACAAACATCTGACCGAAATGAATATACCATGCATATTGCATTATGCAGGGTATAAAAACAATCAAAAAAATATAACTTCTATAATTTTTGCATTTAATACTTTCTTTATATTTAATATAAGCCAATGGCAACCCAGAAATGAAAGATCCAACAACCATACAGATATTTTGTAAACAACAAAACGCGAAGAAGAAGAAAGGCTGTCAGCTTGCTACTGAATGGATATCGCCACTCCCATTCTTTTTAGGCTGCAGCCATCTGCTGTTGCATTTATCAAAATTTCAATTCTGTGTGAATTCTTTAGGTTTTCAATTCATGAATTGAAAACGAATAGAACTCATTCATTTTTATCAGCCTAAAGACTTCACATACTGAATGCTAGAAAAAAAGGAGTTCAGCTTTTCAGTATTTAAATAAAAGAATTAAAAGTGAAAATGACTTCACACTTTTATAACTCTGATAGACAGTCACGGATGCCAATTGTTGTTGCCTGACTGAAATATATATTAGTTGTAGTAAAAGAAAATCCATTCTTTTTGTTTTTATTTTTATTTATTTAAATGGCTCCAAACGGGTTTTTGTGCAATGTTTAGCTCCTGGGCAATAGAAACAGTGCTTAGATGACGGACAGACTTGACGATTTCCATTATTTTATCGATATTTTTGACAATTGGCCTTGCATCTTTGTCATCAAAATACCGGAACAGAATTGACGAAACCAAAATTGCACGTGATTGGCTGTTACAGTATCAGGACCATAAACACTATTCACATTTTCGGCCGTCTGGCTTGCGTTTTCGCCTTTATCGAAGAGAAACTGTAAAATATGGCGTATTTTCTCTTTACTGATGTACATCTTTGACGCGTGCTCAAAAAATACTGAGTTAAGCAATCACAAAACTGACTGAAAAGTTTATTTACATAGTACGCAAAGAAAATAAAGTGATTAAGAAGTATTATCTTCCAGTCTACATGAAATTTGTCGGGAAAATACGGCAAGTGAGATGAGTAGCCCCAAAACAATATACAAGTTGGTGTTGCGTTCATGCAGGGTTCTACATGTTGGGAACTGTTTGATTACCATTTGAACAGCTTCAAACCTTCCCTTCATGTACTATTATCAAAATAGTAAACAAAAATAAGATCACATGTGATATATACAAATTTATATGTGAAATAGTAAATATTTTTATCAATAAATTCTATATATTTGAAATGGTATATGTATATACAATAGAAATTTCCCTATTTTACAAAATATATATGTAGTATATGTATGCATATGGAGTATATTATAGGCATACAAAATAAATATATATAAATATATGCTCTCACTATATATATATGATTTTTAACAAAATATCATTTTCATAATTAAAGATTTCATAAATTTACAATATTTTGATAAGGAGCAAGGGCATGAAGCATTTTGCCATATATCCACTGTATGTTCTGTACCAGGCAATGAGAAATATCAGCAAGTAATGTCACTGGTTCAAAGTCAATGTAAAGTGAAGGAAAAGTAGTGCGCAATCTAACGAAGACGTTATTGTTGCTCTTCGTAGTAATTTCGTCTATTTTTCAGCTTTCTCTGCTTTTGCTTTGCCGACACAGGAAGGAATAGAGAGCCACGCATGTCTATTGTTGTTGCCGAAATCATGTATGTAAATATGTTCGGATATATATATTGTTTAACCTGCCATACAACAACAATAGACATGAGTAAAGTAGGAATAGAGAGCCACGCATGTCTATTGTTGTTGCGTGGCTGAACATATGTATTTGCGAACAAAATTACATACCTGCGAGAGATACATACATACATACGAGAGAAAAGTCCTACTCAAGATCTTTGGACCTATTTGCGTTGGTGGCTAGTACCGAATAAGGTGCAACCATGAGCTGTACGAGTTGTATGTCGATATTGACATAGTAAAGCGCATCAAAATCTAGCGGCTGTACTGGCTAGGTCATGTCGAGCGAATGGAAGAACACGCTCCAGCTAAGAAGGTGTTATATTCGGAACCCGCTGAAGGACGACGCAGAAGAGGAAGACCTAACCTCCGGTGGAAAGACCAAGTACTGGAGAACCTGACGGCGCTTGGAATTTCTAACTGGCGCCAGCTAGCGAAGAACAGAGGTGGCTGGCGAAGCATGCTATTTTCGGCCTAAATCGATACTCGGTTGTTATGGCCACATAAGTAAGTAAAGTAGATCTTATTTTTGTTTACTATTTTGATAATAGTGCGTGAAGGGAAGGTTTGAAGCTTGTATATGTTTTGGTGTATATTGTTTTGGTGCTACTCATCTCACTTGCCTTATTTTCCCGACAAATTTCGTATAGACTGGGAGATAATACTACTTAATCATTTTATTTTCTTTGTATACACAGTTTCAATTTATTTTATCAACTCTGTTTACAATCAACTATTTACAATAACACTTTAATGTACTTACAACTTTTGCCTCTGCTGCTGTATAGATGATTTGCGCAATCACGTTCGGGATTAGATTGATTTTCATTTGTCAACACTGGCTCTACTTATACTCTGTTGGCAACACTCTAGAATCTTCCTTTATTTCTTTTTGTTGACATTTGTTTCGATGCATTCGTGTCATCATTCACAATAGTGTCAGTCACAATAGTGATGAATAAACAACCATCACTACCCGTTACACTGCCCTCCTCTTAACCTTGTTCGTCCCGAACAAGTTTTTATACTTCCCCCCGATATGGCGCAAGTCGCTCCAAGTGCACTTCTTCAAACTTTGTTCTTTTATTCCAGGCATGTTGAATACGATACACTACGTCATTTAGCTTTGCTATAATCTCATATGGTCCTTCCCAATGAGTCTGTAGTTTCGGGGACAGGCCTTTCTGTCTTTGTGGATTATGAAGCATTACAAGCTGTCCTTCATAGAACCCTTTTCAATTTGCTTTCAAGTCATACCTGGTCTTCATCTTATCGCTTATCATCTATGACCGCTCTCTGATGAACTGATGTACTTAATCCAACTGTTCCCGCTTTTCGCTAGTATAGTTACCTTCGGTTGATCTCGTTGGTGTTACAACTCCAAATTTTAAATCAGCTGGCAGTTTTACCTCGTTTCCAAAAATTGCCATTGCTGGTGTCGTAACCGTCGTATCATGTTGTGCGCATCGATATGCCATGCGGAACATTGGTATATGTACATCCCAGTCTCTTTGGTATTTATCTACGACTTTTCTCATATATTCCTCCAAGGTAGGGTTAAATCGTTTTACCATGCCATCAGATTGCGGATGCAAAGGTGTTGTACGAGTTTTATTTATATCCAACATACGGCACATCTCTTGGAATACAACTAATTCGAAATTTCGACCTTGGTCTGAGTGTAACTCCATCGGTACACCAAAACGAGTAACCCACTGGTTGATGAATACATCGGCAACTGTACTAGCTTCTTGATTTGGAATGGCGCATACTTCAGGCCACTTGCTGAAGTAATCTATAACCACCAGAACATACTGGTTACCTGAGAAGCTTGTTGGAAATGGTCCAATTATGTCCATAGCAATTCGCTTAAATAGAGTATCTACGGTGTATTGGTGCATCTTACCTCGAATTTTCTTAGTGGGACCTTTGGCCATTGCACATTGCTCACACTTCTGAATCCAATCAGCGATATGGTCATGACATCTAACCCAATAAAATCGTTTCTTTATTTTCTCGACTATTTTGGTGATCCTCAAATGCCCTTCACTGGAGGCATTGTGATACTCAGCTATCACTTCATTTAATCTTGCCTTGGGTACCACTAAAAGATCATTAGTGATTTTTCCATCTTCACTTTCCCATGCTCGGAATAAACATCCGTCTCGTAAGTGCAGGCTTTGCCACTGCACCCAGTATGCCTTTGTTATTGAACTTTCATTAGCAATTTCTTGCCAATCTGGACGTACGCCCTGCTCTTTGTATTTTATGGTCTTTACGAGATCTGGGTCGTTCCGCTGATCTTCTTGAACTCTGCCGGTGGTCCATGACTCTTCCGACAATACATTCGTAAGTCGTAGGTTAACAATTTGATTCTGGCTTCGTACCCGAGAACAATGTTTACTATCCACAATGAAAGTACGACGAGATGAAGTAGCAGCTTTACTACGATGATTGACATCACGATCTTCCTTTCGTTGTCCCGGTGAATTCAATCTTTGTTACTTGTGTCGTAGACGGCAATTACGCGCCATGTGTCCTCTTTGATCGCATATGAAGCACTTACCGGCAAATTTCTTTTTGCGTTGATTCCTTGTTCTTCCTTTAGGCTTCATATTCGATTGATTGCAATCACGCGCTATATGCCCCCGTTCGTCGCAAATGAAGCACACCATTGAATTTGTTTTCACGTCGACCTGTTGTTCTTGCCTGACAATGCCTGACACACTGCTTCAACCAGATCTGATGTTTCTGCCTCTAGTTGGCATACACGTGGCACTGGTTGACACATTAAACTGGCGGCTTCATACGTCAAAGCACTACTAATTGTTTCCACATATGTACTCCTTAGTGACATGACTAGGGCACCCTTAGTCTCTCCGTCGTGTATACCATCTATGAATGCCTCTATTTTTATTTTCTCGATGAATTCTTCCGAATTACCAGAGAACGCAAGATGACATAAGTGCTCAATATCGGAAGCGAATTCCTGAAGGCTCACGTTACTCCATTGCACTCGCGATCTTAACTCCACTCGATGTAATTGACTCTTGTATTCAATTCCATATTTCCGCTAGAGTGTGTCCATCACTTCGGAAGCATTACCTTTTAATGCGACTATTAAAGCAGCAGTCTTGTCACTGCTGTTCGAGCTGTTGTCTCGAACGGAAGCTTGAAGATGTTGAATGGTGTGGTTCCATCAAATGTTGATGGCTTTAGTTTAATTGTAGTTGATTCTCTAATCACTGATGTGGCTGCTCCACTTATTTTTATTTTATTAAGTTCGCGCTTTAATTTCTCAAGTTTTTATTCCAAGCCATCATGTCTGTCTAAATGTTCCTTCAGTTTATCATCCAAATCATCCACTTATTCTTTCAGCTCTGTGACTTTGTCATTAATAGGTCCGGAAATTTCCTGAAATCTATTCTCAATTCCTTTTTGTAGATTTTCGACGACAAGTTCTTGGAGTCAATTATTTTCTGAAAGTCTCCCATAGCGCTTTCTTGGCGAGGCGAACCTTCTTGAAGTTCTATACGCAATTCACTAATAACCCCCTCTTGGCGTACCGAATGTTCTTGAAGTTTGGAGTCAATGCGAGACGCATTTTCTTCTAGCTGTTGTTGTATCATGGTTTTCATGAATTCTATGAGGTGACCACTCGAATCTATTTTGCTCTCACCCTAAGCGTGCACAATTGCATGTATATCGGCTTCCTCAAAGAACTCATGTTCTTCTACAGTAATACCTTTAGCCTCCATAGCTTGCCTCAGCCTCACCAGCAGTATCGATTTTGCACCTCATGATCATAGATTCATCTCTACCAACAGCTTTTTAATTTGGTCCACTTTTAGTTGTCAATTTTCACCATCTTTACAGAATCCCACTTCTGACACCAATTGTTACGTTTTTATTTTGTGAGCGTTTAATTCTATTCGAACTAACCTTGTTCGATCTCTGGATTCTGTCATTAATAATTGCAACACTTATTTTCTACAACTATACACAGCTACAATTTATTTTATCAACTCTGTTTACAATCAACAATTTACAATAACACTTTAATGTACTTACAACTTTTGCCTCTGATGCTGTATAGACGTTTGCGCAATCACGTTCGGGATTAGATTGATTTTAATTTGTCAACACTGGCTCTATTTATACTCTGGTGGCAACACCCCAGAATCTTCCTTTATCGAGATTCATCTCTTTCTTTCTTGTTGGCGTGTTTTGGTTATCGAATATTTCTTTTTGTTGACATTCGTTTCGATCCATTAGTGTTATCATTCACAATAGTGTCAGTCACAATAGTGATAAATAACTAACCATCGATACTCGTTACAATATTATTATTTTCGTTAACATATTAAAACGTATAATATGTAGTAATCAAAAGTGAGCAACAAAATTTAACTTGTAGCCGAATAAGCATGTTGTATACTGTTTTATAACATCTTTACAGAACTAAAACCATTATAATTACAATTTAAAGTAGTCAAGTTGACAATATTACCATATAATCGTTTTATTTGACTAATACTAAGACGTAATATGCCCAAATTATCTCGGGTTTATACATACATTCATACAATATATGATATTAAATAAACAGTACTTTCCTATTAGCTCCCATAAAAAATTCGCGAGCAAAAATATAAAATTCTAGGGGTGCGGTTGGAGTAAATGGGTCACTTTGAGGTTAAAATAAAAGTGTAAAAAAATCGGCGAATAATTTTACAGCTGCCCTGGAGTCACCATAAATGTAGTTACTTTTGGCGGATTTTATATCGAATTTGATGTTTTTGTAAAACTCGTCGCCATAAAACTGGTCCCTTCGAAGCTGGGTTACAGCTAGAGAGGCGAAATACATATATAAGTGGTCGTCATATATTCTTTTCTAAATGTCTTTCCCGAACATATTCCTTTCTATACCTATTCTCTTGAGAAACCCTTCGTGAAATTTATGTAAAAACATTTGAAAATCGATAAATTATACCACATCTTCTTAGGAATTGGCTCTAGTGGGTTTAATACTGACCACCGTTAATTTGTTCTAGAGAATATTTACCATGTAGGAGTTCCTTCTACGAAAATTATGCTTTCTAAAATTGCCTCCTAAAATTTTCAGAGTGTTTCTACGGGGGTTGACCATATGTTGCGGTCAATATTTCTTTTTTTTTTTTATCATATTTTGCCAGAATTTTTATTAATTTTTAGTTTGAAAAGGTGGGCAGAATAAAAACAAAAACGGAAAAGAAAATAGAAGGACAGGAGAGAGAAAGAGAAGAATAGAAAGAAGCGATGGAGTAGAGCATGTTACTCTACCTCCAACTTCCTAGTACTCTTAACTAATCTAAGAAGATCGGATAGAGGGTGAGACTGAATTGCATTCAGACTCAAGACATCACCTCCCAATAATCTCAATCTTGTTTGTGCAAAGGCCGAACAGTTACAGAGGAATTGTTCTGTTGTGTCCACATCCTCCAAATAAGACTGACAAGTCGAATCGGTGATGACACCTACACTGGCCATATAATGTCCCCGTGATTACCCTAATCGAAGACAGAGTCTTTGAGCAATCGCTGGATCCACGGAGACGGATAACTTTTCAACCATGCACTCCAGACTTTTAAGTAGTAATGAAGTCAAGCTTATAGGTCATGAGCTTTTTGCCAAGGAGTAGTCATTCCTTCCCGGCTTAGGAATAAATACTACTTTGACAGAGCGGCAAAGGTGTGGAATCATTTTCCGGACTTCCACTAGAATATCTTCGCCTTTCTTTAGCATGATTGGATACACGCTATCAAACCTTATCGTTTCATCAGTAACTATCCTATAAACGAATCAAACCTGGTGGTTGCGAACGTAACATGTCAGTGATCAAGGTAACGGCCTAGAGTGAGGTAATTCTACATCCCGGGAAATATGTTGATAGAAGTAACATATATCATTGACCTCTGACATCGAGCACGTATAGGTACCATCAGGATTCAGAAGAGAGTCCGGTCTGGCAATTCGGTTAATCGACAGATCTGGTCCACTACTGCTGGCATTTGAAGCCTTATCATCGACTGCTCGAATTACGTCTGAAACAGCAGTGGTGTGCGTTACCCCACTGGATCTAGCTTTGCTCACACAAGCAGATTCTGTGCTTGACGCCGTAGCAGCCATGTTGTTAGTAGCCATGGTGACCACTCTTTCGAATATGCCCGCGGAAGTTAACCCACTTCTTGATCTTCTGGAGTGTTCACTCATAGCAGCTAGCCCCATGGAAGCAATTCCTGAGAGTCCAGATCCAGCATCTGAGGATTTCAGTTTGTTGGCTTTCCTCCTCCATGTGTAGCTCGTGGCATCAACTGACAAATTGACAAGACCGGATCGACCGTCATCCGACCTGTTCCTTTTGCCAGTATTTGCAACCGGAGTAGAAGAACACAGAACCAATGACTTAACTGTTCCGGCACTGGCTTGAGGTGTAATATTAGCATCAGCAGGAGCTACCACCGTTGCAAAATCCTGTTTCCTAGCCACAGCCTCCTCATCCTTGATAGCTTGGTTATATTTCTGCCTGATTCTTTCCTGTCCAGGTTTGTGTCCGGACCAACCACGCCGCCAATGGGAAGTAGAGCTTGCGTCAGTACACCAAACAAAGTTAATGTTATTCTAGCGCCCTTGGGAACAGTACCGTGAACTATATTTCCCGGACCATCACCGACTTAACCACTCTAACCTCTCCTTCATTCAGCAACAGATTCTCCTGCGAAAAAGCCACAGGAGAACCTGGTGAAGACGCATAAGCTGAAAGATTGTTCCCTTCAATCAGTAACTTGCTTTCTCCGGGACCCTGACTTTCAACCCCGATCCTATCTGTCAATGAGTATTGGGCGGGGGGATTACCACACTGGTGAGTACTCCGTGCAGAGATATCGCGGTTTGAATTCATCTCTAGCTTTTCTTTTTGGCACTATTTATACTTTTCAAGAGGAGGTCTTTTTTTCTAAGGAATTAACTGCTGTCCAACAGGAATTAGACGCAGATCAGGGTGCCGCTCAATCTGAGACACACGTTTTGGGATTTTGAAGTACCTATCTTAGTATGACACCTCCAAGCTGACTTCTCCAACATGGGTAGCCCTACTGGAGAACCTAAGTATTCGGTCGGCACAGCCCAGCCTTTCACGAGTATACGTAATCCCAACAACCGCGACAAGGTGCAGGTACAAGGAAGTTACTTTGTCCTTTCTTCATCCCTTAAAGTTCTCCCACACAAAAGCTCTCCAAATATCATATTGCTATCATTAAAAAAGTCATTAAAATTTTTTTATTCTCAAATTGAAAAAAAAGCATTATTATTTACTTACCTACATATGTGGTCATTACGACCAAAAATCGATTTAGGTCGAAATTATCATGCTTCGCCAGCTAGTTACAAATTCCAACTGCCGTTAAGTTCTCCAGTACTTGGTTTTTCTACTGGAGGTTAGGTCTGCCTCTTCTGCGTCGTCCTCCAGCGGGTTCCGAATGTTAACATTCTTAGCTGGAGCGTGTTCTTCCATGTTTCTACATTCGGCATGACTTAGCTAGCGCAGCCGCTGAGTTTTCCTATTGTTGGCATACAGCTAATATAGCTCATTGTTGTACCTTATAAGATACTCGCCACCAACGCAAATAGGTCCAAAGGTCTTGCGTAGAACTTTTCTCTCAAAAACTCTGAGCATTGTCTCATCTGAGGTGGAAATTTTCCAAGCTTCGGCATGATGAAACAATTGTAGCGTGTGGTTTTCATTTTTTTTTTGAGAGTGTGTTCGAGTTGTCAATTGCATGAGTGATCTTTCGTAATATCTCTAAGCTGGTGTCATTACTAGTGTTAATTAATGCTGGTTCCAAAATAGACAAAGTCTTTCAATACTTCAAGTTTATACTTCCGTGTGAATGGTACAATCGTTGTTTTTGCTGGATTGATGTTCAGTCCCACCGTGGCGCACCAACCCTTCGATAGTTTGAGTCCTAGCTGTATTCTGACACATAGAGTGTTCTCAAATTTACCTCTACAGATGATGACTATGTCGTCCGCATAGCCCTGAAATGACAAACCATTGGTTTCCAATAAGTGGTTATAGCACACCTCCTTGTGGGCAACCCCTTGTGGTGTTCGCAATTATACTTCCTGTACCAGTTGGTATTTCAACCTTCCTGGTATGAAGCATATTACTCATCCAAGAAGCTAGAGTATTGTCAACCCTTTTTGTAAGTGCTCTTCTGATAGCGTCATGTGAAGTATTACCAAAGGCACCTTCTATGTCCAGGAAGGCGAATAGCGCCGTTTCCGTTTTTTCAAAGCTGTCCCGCAGTAAGCTCGTTAGTTGATGAAGAGCAGTTTTAGTGGAATGCCCTGCTTTATAGGCATGTGACAAGAATGCAGCGGACTTCGCACTAAAACTGTGACCAGGATGTAGTTATCTACAAGTTTCTCTAAAGTTTTTAGAACAAAGGATATTAGGCAGATTGGCTTGAAATATTTAGGATGAAGCGGGTCCTTCTTAACTACCTTAGGCAAAAATACCACCTTTGCCCTTCTCCATATCCTAGGTATGTAACCTAGCGCTATATTGCTTCTAGCTTCTAGTTACTCGTCAATGGACCTAATAGCTGCTGTATACCCTTCTGAAGGAAGGCAGGAAGAATTCCGTCTACTCCAGGTGATTTCAATGGTTTAAATGTGTTAATTGCCCATCTGATCCGAGGTTCTGTGCACATTTCACCTGCCAAGATTTTAACCTTTCTCTTCGTTTTCCGTGAAGGTACCATCTCCTTTTTTAAAGTTGGTGGATGATATACTACTGCCTTTGGCTAACACTTTGCAGAGTCTTGACACCTCAGTGGTGTGCTCAATGCTTTCGCAGCAGTTTCTGAAACTTTTGCGTTTTGCTTCCCTAATCTCTTTAAGTTAGAGTTCTTCTGTATTCAGTCCAATCCCCGGTAATTTTTGATCTATTTAATAACGTTCGAACCTCCGTTCTTAGTTTCATTAGATCATTATTCCTTGGTGGAGCTCACCTTGCTCATTGGACAACTATCCTCATATGAATCAATAAATAACTTATTGAAACTTTCTGCCGTAGTTTCTAGTTGTATATCATTTCTGATGCAATCGCCTGATGTTAGTTGTCTTAGATTTGCATTCAGATTGTTTAAGTATTTTTCCCAGTTTGGTTTTTACGGATTACTACAATTCTTTGCGTTAATTGCTCCCCCTCTATGTCAAATCGCAATATTCTGCGATCGGACATTGATGGTTCGTTGAATACTACCCAATTCCTAACAAGACGAAAGCCCCAGGTGTTTCTTAAGGTTAAATCCAGAACTTCTTTTCGTACGCCAATTACAAAAGTTGGTATATCACACACATTTAAAATTTATAATTTATTACTAATGATAAATTCAAGAAGGTACTCACCACGCTTGTTGGTATCTGTGCTCCTCCATGCCTCATTATGCGCATTGGCGTCACATCCAAGTATTAGAGGCTGCTTCTTCCTTTCACTGTACTCAACCAGTTTGTACACCAGCTCAAGTGGGGCCCAAGCATCATTCCCTGGTAGGTATCCTGATGCGAATATCACTTCACGTGTACACTCGTGTGACAGGGATCTGCACCGCTACAAGATCTCTAGAGAAGAGACAAATATTTTATTTTTTCATTAGTACTATGCAAGCTCTTGGGATTACACACCTGTTGTCCCATATTACCTGCGAATTGGATGCAGCCAAACCTGTAATTTGGCCCCTGAATACCCAAGGTTCCTGGGCCAGCACTATGCTCAGGTTGGACCTGAGTGTTGCTCTAGCGATGACTGCCGAGGCGGCCCTCGCATGGTGGAGATTAATTTGAGCAACTTTAATGCTGGCCATATCCTCGTTATTGGCGTACTACTCTCTTCTTCGCATCGCTCTCCACCAGTGTATCATCGATGTCTGCAAGGAGTACTCTGTCGGAATATACTTCGGCGGTCAGTTTTAGCGCTGTTAGGTTTATTGCGTTGATGTCTTCGCTTTCGACAACAAAAACGATGACTACGGCTGCAGGCATCTCGCTCCTAACTACTTCATTGGCCACCTCTTTTAGGATCTCCTCTACTTCGGCTGAGTTTCGCTCAGTTGTGGCCCCTGCGTCTGGAGGATTTCCTAACGCACGTCCCTTGTGCAGATGTACTGGTATCTTGCCACATCTGTAGGCCACTCTTCAGTCTTTAGCTTTAATCGCTTCAAGCGATAGGTCATCGATGCCGATCGTTAATAGCTTCCCATTCTTCTCGTCCTTGCTGGTGAAGATTCTCCAGAGATTGGTGCTCAGCGCTTTGTTTTGAGTTACCATCAAATCAAGGAGTTTTTTTTAGTCGGTATCCGCTGCTCGAGGAAGGTATACCGTCATCATATGTACACCAGGGATAGCATCTCCAGTGCACGTCGTCTGCTCAGTCCCCTCCCACCCAGATAGCCTTGGTATCGTCGCTTTAACCCATTCAGCAACCGCTACGGTGGAACAGTCAACCAGGATGAGGCCTGGTTGAAAGTGGATGCCGTCAAATTCAAGTTCGGTTTCAGAGCCCTTGAACATCTCATATATCAGTTGCCCCTGCTCCTCGCACGAAAGGATGATCTCCGGATAAGATTTCGGGATTATAGCTAGTCTGACGCCTTTGGTGACATTGGTGTAGCTGACACCCGCTTTTCTGGTGGTCGCCTCTGGTCTCGGAGCAGGTTTTGGCAAATTTCTTGTCACCCCCGGTGCAGTGTCATAAGCCCTGTTTCTTTTGGCAGCAGTGCCATCAGTCCAACTGATGGCAATGCTGCTCTTAGTGATAGGTGCTCTTAGGGTGATTGAGCACTTTCTGCGTGGCTTCCTCGGGCGTTAAGCCCTCATTGAGATAGCGAAGATACCATTTGGTACCCGCCCCACTCAGACCGGTTGACTTTCTTGCAGCGCCAAAGGTGGGAAGCTGCCTACTCTGTTCAGTACTTGTAGAGGGATGTGTAGTTGCGGCCTTGGATGTTAAAGCACCCTCAGCAGCCACAGTTCCCATACTTCCCTCCGTTTCTCGGTTCCAGTAACTGTCCGTGGAGTAGGTTCAGAGTTTTTGTCACTGTCACCTTTGCCCTCCGTCTGTCCTCTCCGCTTAGGAGTTAGAACCTGACGTTCAGTATTGAGAACATTACGTTCCACTTGATCCGCCAGTTGAGAAGCAGTCTGCAAACCTTCTAATTTGTTTATTGTGTTTAAATTTGGTATGTCCATATTTAATCCCACGAGTGTGGGGGAAAGGAAGGTCCGTCGTGTCATAGCCCCCAATAACACGATAAGCCCACGGTTACTCACTGAGGCGGGCAGGTATCAGTGAGGTGCAACGCTAAAATACAGTATGTTAACCCCTAACTGCAAACATCAAGCCGATGGACACGTGCTATCCCGGTTTCGGGGATAACCCTTTTCGCCTGTTCCCTTCTTTTCCATTGGTGTTGGGTACCCAATCTCCAATCAGGGTTAACAGTGCCACCACGTGTAGGTGAGAGGGAGATTCTGGATGAGAGGCGTGAGGCTTAATTTCTAATCTAATTGTAGATCTGCCATACGGTGCACTTAATCCTGCTTTATGACACATCTCGTGATACATACGCATGCAAGTCTTTGTATCTTGCTGAGAGTGTTAATTATTGTCTTCTGTTTCGTGCAGTTTTCCCAGACTAATGCCTACGGTTATCATTGGCCTGACAATTGCTGTACATATCCATCGCAGAATTTTTGGTGCACACCCCCAACTTTTACTCGTAATAGTTTTGCACGTCATGAAAGTTTTGATAGCTTTCTATTTCATCTCCTCAATGTGGGTTTTCTACAATAATTTTTGGTCTAAATGGATACCTAAGAATTTTGCTACTTTCTGAAGTTCTATCTCTATACCATCTAATCGG
This sequence comes from Megamerina dolium, assembly GCA_963854835.1. Lineage (NCBI taxonomy): Eukaryota > Metazoa > Arthropoda > Insecta > Diptera > Megamerinidae > Megamerina > Megamerina dolium. Next base: position 64,334,348 of record OY978526.1, on the reverse strand, counting down.
ATAGGTTTAAGATGTATAAGTTTATACTTTCGTGTGAATGGTACTATTGTTGTTATTGCTGGATTGATATTCAGCCAAACCGTGGCGCACCAACCCTTCGTTAGTTTGAGTCCTAGCTGAATTCTATCATAGAGAGTGTCCTAAAATTTACCTCTACATGTGATAACTAGGTCGTCGGCATAGCCCTGAAATGACAAACCAGTGTTTTCGAATTTTTCGAATACCTCGTCTACTACTATACTCCACATAAGTGGTGATAGTACACCTACTTGTGGGCAACCCTGTGTGGTGTTCGCAATTATACTTCCTGTACTAGTTGGTATTTTAACCTTTCTGGTGTGAAGCATATTACTCATGCAAGAAGCTATAGTATCATCAACCTCTCTTCTTGTAAGAGCTCCTCTGATAGCGTCATGTGAAGTATTGCCCAATGCACCTTCTATATCTACACTACGTTCGTCAGTTGATAAAGAGCAGTTTCAGTGGAATGCCCTGCTCTATAGGCATCCTGACAAGAGTGCAGTGGATTACATACTAAAACTGTGACCCGGATGTAGTTATCTACAACTTTCTCTTAAGTTTTTAGAAAAAATGATATCAGGCAGATTGGCCTGAAATATTTAGGATAAAGCGGGTCCTTCTTAACTACCTAAGGCAAAAATACCAGATTTGCCCTTCTCCATATCCTAGGTATGTAACCTAGCGCTATTCTGCTTCTAGTTATACTCGTCAATGGACCTAAGAGCTGCTGTATACCCTTCTGAAGGAAGGCAGGAAGAATTCTGTATACACCCGGTGATTTCAATGATTTAAAGGCATTAATTGCCCAACTGATCCTAGGTTCCGTAAAAATTTCATTTGCCTAGATCCATTCATTCCTACTTATTCTTCTCAGGTTTTCAGTATATTCTACCACAAATGTGGAAGATCCTGGGAAGAAGTAATTGTACCCTTTCTTCTTCGTTTTCCGTGAAGGAACCATCTCCTTTTTTAAGGTTGGTGGATGATTTACTACTGCCTTCGGCTAACACTTTATAGAGTCTTGACACCTCAGTGGTGTGCTCAATGCTTCCGTAGCAGTTTCTGAAACTTATGCGTTTTTCTTTCCTAATCTCTTTGCTTTGTTGCCTTCTGTATTCAGTCCAAAACCCGGTAATTTTTGATCTATTTGATAACCTACGAACCTCCGTTCTTATTTTCATTAGATCATTGTTCCACCAAGGTACGTCCTTGGTGGAGTTCACTTTGCTTATTGGATAACTATCCTCAAATGAATCAATATCTAATTTATTGAAGCTTTCTACCGTAGTTTCTAGTTGTATTTCATTTCTGATACAGTCGCCTAATGTTAGTTGTCTTAGGTTGATAATCAGACTGTTTATGTATTTTTTCTAGTTTGTTTTTTCGGATTTCTTAAAATTCTTTGTGTTATGTGATCGGACATTGATGGTTCGTCGGATACTCCCCAATCCTTAACAAAACTATAAATTCAAGAAGGTACTCACCACGCTTGTTGGTGTCGGTCCTCCCCCATGCCTCGTTATTCGCATCGGCGTCATATCCAAGTATTAGAGCTTGCTTCTTCCTTTCGCTATACTGTACTAGTTTGTAGACAAGCTCGGGTGGGACCCGAGTATCATCCCCCGGTAGGTAATTAATTAATTAATTAATTAAATAATTAATTAAAATTAATTAATATGTGGCACTTAAAGCCCCAAAGGGTTCATTGGCCGAGCTTCTCTTCCATTACTGTTGTGCGTCTTAAATTTGGACAGTATTAGAATGGACCTACTTATTTTACCCGGTTCCGAACGGCAGAACACTTGTGACATCACGTTTTCTGAGCTTTGTCACAGAGTTCTTTTTAGAAGCTTTTTCATGGCAAGTTGTTACTGTCGGAAAAATTGCCAATTGCTTGCCGACAGGTGGGTACCGTTCGAAAGAAAAATCTTTTCGATATTAAATTTGTTATGCATCAGCCGGGTATTGAACCACGACCTACAGATCAGAAGGCAAACACACTAACCACTGAGCTACGGCACCCACCCCCGGTAGGTATCCTGATGCAAATATCACGTCACGTATACGCCCGTTGATGTTGACCGGGATCTACACTGCTACAAGATCTCTAGAGAGGAACTGTGGAAGAGACAAATATTTCATTTTTTCCATTAGTACTATGCAAGTTCTTGGGTTTACACAACTGATGTCCCATATTAACTGCATATTAGATGCAGCCAAGCCTCTGATTTGGCCTCTGAATACCCAGGGTTCCTGGGCCAGCACTGTGCTCAGGTTGGACCTGAGCGTTGCTCTAGCGATGACTGCCGAGGCGGCCCTCTCATTGTGGAGATTTATTTGAGCAACTCTAATGCTGAGCATCTTCTCGTTACTAGCATACCAGTATATCATCGATTTCTGACAGGAGTACGTCATCGGAGTCTTCTATTTCGTCGGTCAGTTTTAGCGATGTTAAGTTGATGGCGTTGATGCCTTCGCTTTCGGCAGCAAGAACGCTGAATTCGTCTGCAGGCATCTCGCTCCTGACCACTTTTTTTTCCAACCTCCTTTAGGATCTGATCGGAGTCGGACATACTGTTAAGGTCCAATCAGGTGGTTAAGCATAGGCTTCAATATTTTATTCAGTACACTCGATAGAACCGTGTATGTGATGCTAAGAATACTTATTCCACGGTAATTGGCGCAAATTGTAGGGTCTCTTTTTTATATACGGGACAGAGAACCTATTCTGCATGCCTGCATGAATATGCCTGCTCATGGGACATAAATGGAAATGTAACCAGATTTCATTTATGTCCCGACAGGAAGACGCTCCAGGATTTAAACCACCACTCAGGCGTTGGATCTTCTCTAAGAATTTTCGAGTCTCATTTCTATCTCTCCTGATCTCTATCTCCCTACAATCGCGTCTTTCTTACTCGCTCTTACTTTCTTGCGCCTGGACGTCTCTCCACACTCTTTCTACCTATGTACCGCTCCTTAACAGCTCGCGTAGCGCCTACACGCAAGGTTTTTCTGTAGGTGGCGTTTACCTCTGTGGTAACGTCGCAACACTCTTGATCATATCACTCATTCCTCATAGGCTGGTAAAACACATTACCTCCTTGGTAGTAGTACTCATAGAGTTTGATATACATATCCACTGTGCTCATGTATCATCAAGATGGGGAGTGTTCTGCATAAGCAGATCCAATAGTCGAGCTTTCTCTGTGTATGGGACTTCGTTTGTCCTTTGCGACATATAAACATGTTCGCAACTTAGCTTCTACAAGGTAGTGATCCGAGTCGATGTTGTCACCCCTGATTGATTTTACGTTCATTACACTGCAAACATGTCTTACGTCGTGTTGAAATCTGGTACTACTAATTACCATGTTTCATCCTGCGGTGATATCGGTCAACCTCATTCCGTTATCGGATGTGTTCTGGTGGAGGTTGAATATTCCGACAATTGGACCTAAGGTACCTTCCTTGCCCAACCTGACATTAAAGTCGCCAAACTCGATTTTTATATCGTGGCGAGGGCAGCGGTCGTAAACTTCTTCGAGAAGCTGAAAGAAGCTATCTGGTTGCATCGTCCTAATGATGTTGAAAAATATTATCTTTATGCGGATTGTTGCCAGCCGTTCGTTCGCAGGTGACAACCGTGAGACAAGATGTCGTAGCCTCTTACTGACAACAAATTCACATCCTAATTTGTGTCTCTCCGCATGACAACTATAATAGATATCACAGGATGCTCTTTTAGAGCAATCCAGTTCTGAAGTGCGGTGTGCTCAACCTTACAGCTTACAGCTGGATAGAGACACCTCCCCTATAGAGGGAACGGACAATCCAGGTGCAAATCTGTAATTCGTGGTCCTTATTTCGTTTTTTTGTGCTGGGGTTCAAGCCCAACTCTTAACCCCTAACCGATTAGGGTATCGTCACTCACTTTAGCCGCCTCCCAGCGGGTACCAGGAGGACGTTGCCCGGTGGTCGCCACATGGAGGGCCCTCATTAAAAATGAAGGTGCCATCACATGACAAGCGGAACTAGCTACATGATGGGAACCTTTATTACAGAACGAAGATGCCATCACATAGCACGTAGAATAAACTACGTGACGTCCAGTGAGTCAATTAGACACGTTACCTTGGGAAAACATCACAGACCATTTAGTGTTATTATTTTAGGGCTGAGCTCAGGCTTCTGGAGCTCACAGGTGGCGGATTGTGGAAGGCCTGCTTATAAAATTGTCCACCTGCAGGTTATCTGCGAATACTCCATAGCCAGCCCCCACTCAGAGCGGCATCGGTGACGTAGATTAAAAGTCTCGCAAACTCTGAGAAAGCGGATAAGCGCCGCTATAAGCACACCCCACTTCGACGGCACTCATGGAATTCTCCACGAAGAACAACAGGAGGAAAGCCAGTCCACGTCTGCTTCCAATTTGAGCAATGTACTGGTTGGATCGTTGCATATTACGGCACGCTAGTGGTCTCCGGATTCACTATTAGCTTTTCCCTTGTGTAAAAGCGATGTTGTGAGCTAGCTTTGTCGATACGGAAGCTATTGAATGTAGCAGGAACCAGCCACTTTGGTCCCTGGTCAGGGAGTGTACATTACATGCATGAGTTGTAGCGTTCATTGTTACGGGTGAGCACAGATCGTTCTGTGGATTTCGGGACCACTAAAGCGTAGGCCAGGCCTTGAGGAACTAGGGTAGTCGTTCCATCCCCAAAAGTATACCCGTTCCTGATCATTACGACCCGCCCCCTGTACTCGATTCACTGGTATAAAAGAAAAAGAATCGAAAGTCAAAGGAAAAGCAAAAACAAATTAGGTAGAAGGTAAAAGAGACAATGAAACCTTCACGAGCAACAGCAAGACGCTGTGTTCACCAGTAAAGCCCTGGTGAACAGTAATATGCCAACACAAAGGCCATTAAGGATAGAAACTGATCAGCATAGTTCGCAATAAATGTGACTCCACTGACGGCACAGTAGAGCAAAGTGCTCAGAAGTGCAAAATGTACTCTCGCCGCAAAGCAATAGATACAGACAAGAGTAATTATTAAAACTACATGTCCAGGAAGAGAAGTATTGAGTTCGCTTATGCTAATTGTTCGGAGTCATTATTAGGTGTTTTGCCATTCTATTTATTCTGTCCTCAAAACTATAACATTCATTACCACTTGGCTCTTATTACTTCTAGGTTCAATTGTACAATCACATAAAGTTAATAAAGAAATCGCCGCAGCATTACTGGTCCGTCGAGCTGGATTATACTTTTGTGAATTAGAATAGTACACAATATAATAAAAAACCAATATTTTTAAACTAAATTTGTAGTGCGTCCTCATTTAAAAGGCGGTGCTGTTTTGTTAAAAGTGACCTTGCAGTGATATTGAAGAAGATTCGAAAGACCTTGATTTGTTCTCTGCAAGCAAAACCATTTCTGACTTACGAAAGATAAAAAAAGAAGTAGCGATTTCAAATCCATCCATCAATGAGCATTGGTGATATATTTACAAAAGGTACAGAAACCGTTGAGGATATATGTAGCTGTTGAATGAGCAGTGGGACCATTTCAATGAAGCCCTAGATGCAGTGAAAAATTCCTGTGGAGCCGACAATGCTGGAGTGGTAGAAAACGTGCAAATTCAAGCCGAATGCTATGGTTTCACCCTGGTACAAAAGTGACGTACAGAACCTCAAAGTCAGTATGCAATTACACCAACGTCCGTGTCTGCTTCTGTACGCTTACCGAAGATGGAGCTATCAAGATTTCGGTAGATGCTACTGACTGGATTGGGTTTTATGACGCATTCTGGTCATTGATTGACGCCAATGCTGCATTGTCAGATGGTCAGAAAATGCATTACTTACTTAGATGTTTGAAGAGTGAAGAGAGTACATTGAAGATCTACGACTCTAACTACATGAAGGCATGGGACTTGTTGAAAGCTCGGTTCAAGATCGTTCGAATCATCGTCGAGTCACACTTCATGGCAAAGGAAGACATTTTCAAAGCCGCTAGTGACACTACCAGTGCTATTAAAGGGATTCTTGACACATTTCACCAGCATATTCGTGAACAGAAAGCTTTAGGCCACACCGTCGAGTTTTGGAACGTTGTGGTTGGTGCACAAGGTGGTGAATAAACTAGCTAATGAAACCAGTAAGCAGTGGGAGCTATTACTCATCCGTGATGAGACCCCATCTTTCGAGCAATTATCAACGTTTTTGAAGGCGAGGTGTCGATCATTATCGACGCTTTCAGCAGCAGTTCCGCCACGATTTTCACGCACAGCTGTAGCAAAAGAGTGTGCGGTATCCCTATTGCAAGGAAGCTCATAAGATTTATTCTTGTGAAAAATACAGTCCGCCGGATTCTACCGCTAAATTAAAATTCATTCAAGAATCTTATTTTTGCATAAATGGCTTGAGCTCGGGGCGTTTTAAATCTCGATCCAATAGCATATCTGGATTCGTGATTGTTGTCAACGCCATCACACGTTGAAGCCGCAAGCAGTGTCTCCATCCTAGCCGAAAATGTACAACAAGCAAGTTATAATCGCGGCACTACAGATACCGCTCAGTCAACAATGCAACTGCTTTACCCGCAATTGATCCTTCTATAGACTACGCTGACGAATGCGTCATTTCATGCTTGAACTCTGATGGTAAATCAAAGAGCCATTTTGCTGGCTTCTGCTCTTGTCTCCAGTCGTTGGCAACCGGCACGTCTGTTGTTCGACCCTGGGTTGCATGCCTCTTTTGTATCGGTATTCAACGTGTATTCAACGTCTGGGTTATCACTGGCATTGGGTCGTCAGAAGGAGGACGAGCTAGAGTTGGGGTATTGCTTCGGTGTTTATTCTATTGTTCAAATAAATGGTATTTAATCTATGCTATGATTTGCCAAAAAATCGTTGGTGATTTTCCAACGCAAACATATGCTGCGCCGACAAGGCCGCACATTTATGGTCTATGCCACATTTTTGATGCCCGGTCGTATAGACATATTCGTGGGCATGGACGTTATGGATCATACTATTTTTTCAGAAATTCGTAATGGTCTATCTGGGATGTCTATGATGCAATGAACAGTCTTCGGCTAGACACACTTTTGAAGGGATGACAATCTACCAATGCCATGTCTATAGGCCATACATTGTAATATGCAACTAAAAAGTCAATTCACGAGGTTGTAGAAGTTATAAGAGACTTAGCACGAGACGCATCTCACAGTTGCGGAACGCTTCTGCTAAGAGCACTTCGAACCAACATACCGAAGGTCACCTGATGGTCGATTTATTTCGACTTACTGCTGATATTTGATGTGTCGCTGGCGATTCTCGAAGCTTTGCTGTTCGCAATCTGTTGAGTATCGAGAGAAAACTTGGTGGTAACGACGAGATATGTTTGCGAATTAACGACTGCATACAAGAACTCATTGTTATGAAAGACAAAGAGTCGGTAAGTTTTTTTTTTTCATTTTGTTCTATTTATTGTATCTTTCTTACGAAACTAACAATAATTATACAGATCTTATATACTAAAAAATACATTTTGTTGATTCTACACCAATGTGTAGAATCATTCAAATAACTTAAAGCAAACAAATATAACATGTGATTTCATGAAGGACATATATAATAGTAATGAGAGATTATGTGAAAAATATATTTAAAACATTTTTCCTTTTTAGTCTTTTAATATATTTAAGCTTAAGGAGCTCTCTCGCTAGAGTATTAGGATAATTACTTAGTCGTTCAGAGTAACGTTGGCAATGTTTCCCTATGTCTATTTTAATAGTGTCAATCTGTAAGTCCTTGTGTATATTTGTGTTACTGATGTACCAAGGAGCTCGGCAAAGACGTCTAAGGATTTTAGATTGAACACGCTGAATTTTCTCAATATTAGAGTTTGAAGAAGTGCCCCAAACCTGAATGCCGTAGCTCCAAATTGGTTTAATGGTGGACTTGAATATAAGCATTTTATTATGAAGTGACAATTTCGAGGCGTTTCCAATCAACCAATGAAGTTTGGCTGCTTTTAATTTAGCATGCGATTGCTTTGTTTCAATGTGCTTCTTCCAGGTTAGCCTTCTATCGAGATGAAAGCCTAGGTAGGTCACTTCATTTTTTTGTGGTATTTTTTGACCATTAATTTGTAGTTGAGGGCATGTTTTTCTATTCAACGTGAAAGTCATATGGACGCATTTTGATTCGTTGATTCTAATACGCCATGTCTCCAGCCAGTGTTGTACTCTTTTTAAGTGACTTTGCAGTTTTTCTGACGCTTTACTGGGATTATCATCGACGCTCAAGATTGCTGTATCGTCTGCAAAAGTTGATGTGAAAAGATTGCCATTTGTTGGTATATCTGAAGTGTAGATTAGATATAAAAAGGGACCTAAGACGCTTCCTTGCGGGACCCCAGCCATTATCGTACGTGTTTGAGTTAGATACGATCTTTGTTTAACCATAAATTTCCTATTCAACAGATAGCTCTTTAATATTTTGCAAATGTTATCAGGAAAGAGACAACCGATTTTGTGAAGTAGGCCATCATGCCAAACCTTATCAAAAGCTTGTGCGACGTCCAGAAATACTGCTGAGCAGTAAGTACTGCTTTGCTTCGAACGCTTTTGTAATGTTAGATACTATTCTGTGAACTTGTCCTACTGTACCATGTTTTGCTCTGAACCCAAATTGATGAAACGGTATAATGTTATTTGCTTCAACAATTGGCTGTATCTTCAACATTAATAGTTTTTCAAACACTTTGGATAGAATAGGCAGCAGGCTAATAGGCCTGTACGACGATACATTAGTTGAATCTTTTCCAGGTTTTGCAATCATAATTATTTGGGAACTTTTCCATGCTGAGGGGAAATAACAAAGGCGTGGTATAGCATTCATTATGTGTAACAGCTGTTTTACTGCAATTTGAGGTAGCTCGGCGATTATTTTGGCACTTATTTTATCATACCCTGCAGCTTTTTTGACGTTTAGTTCATTTATGATCTTGTTAAGTTCCTTTAAAGAAAATCTCACTAAGGTAGTAGAGCTGTTATTGGTCATGATTGGTAATCCTCCATCTCTTGTAGATTCATTTGGTTTGAAAACGCCTTCTAAGTGATTTGCAAATGCTTCTGCTTTATCTTGATCGCTTCTTGCCCATGATCTATCTGGCATTCGTATTGGAGCCTCTCTTATTATCGGACACTTTACACCTTTGACTGCTTTCCACAGAGAATAATCTGTATCTTTTGTTGCAGCAAGATTACTAATATATACATTTAAACGTCTCTCTTCGGCTTCTTTTAAGATTCTTTTAAGTGTTTTAGTGCAGTCTGCCAATTTTTGTTTTAGGTTTGGTGATCTATGCTGCTGCCATTCTCTCCTGGCTTTCCTTTTAATTTTAATTAATTCCTCAATATCGGCATTTGTATGCTTTTTATAATCTTGGAATTTATGTTGAGGTGTTGCAATTTTACCAGCTTCATGAGCCAACTTGGTGAAATTTTCAACTGCACTGTCGACTTGCTTTACAGTCTTAAGAGGTATTTTAAGGCCAATGTGAGAACTAATATATTTTTTATAATTTAGCCAATTAGTGAATATGTTTGTAAGATACTGGAGTCGGTAAGTGAAGCGATAAGCTGAGAGTACTACATGCAACTCCACCATAAAATAAAGGAGACGAGCGTTACGACAAAACTACGGGTTGTCTTCAACGCATCCGCTAAGGCGTAACTGTAACTGTCCGCTGTTTGGTGAACTGCAACTGCAACATGATTTAGTCTCGATACTCATGCGCTTTAGAACTAAACGGTATGCAATGCGCGCGGATATTGTAAAGATGTACCGCCATGTCTGCGTATCATCGAAGCACGTCGATTTGCAACGAATAGTTTGGCGTACTGATTCATCGTTGCCTATCCAAGACTACAGAACGTTACGTGTCACTTTTGGGGTAGCAGCTGCATCTCATCTACCCGTTAAATAGCTGCAAGAGACTTTAAGATTTTCACACTAAGAGATTTTTACATGAACGATCTATTGACTGGTATTCTTGCAAAGACGAATTTCAGTCATTGCAAAAAAATATTTCCAAAAGTTTTAGCAAAGGTGGATATGTGCTTCGTAAGTGGGTGTCAAGGAAGGAAGGATGGATGGACCCATTCGATCTTATTTGGAATGCGGAAGAAGACTGCTTCGGTTTCGCAATTAGTTAGCAATCAGCAATCAGGAAATTTAACTTAAAGGGATTCGGAAAACTCGGATCTGCGCACTTCTCCTCGAGTTTGAGAAAGGAAAGAAAAGCAAGCCAGACTTGTTTGAACATGCGCTGTGGACATGCAGGCCACAAGAAAAATAGTGCAACAAGTCACTAAAGTGCTGCCTCTGTGCTTATGTGATCATAAACCAGGTTTGAAAAAGTTCTTAGAGTATACGAAAATGCTGACAAAGTGAACGTTATACAAACAAACATGCACATGAATATGTACAAGCAAAACCATAGAGGCTCTCATGGAGCACATTGCCATAAGAAAAGATTTCGACGCGATCGCAACCAGAAACCAGAAATAGTTTTGGTTTATGGTTCATGGGTTTGGGAACCGCCACATAAAAAATCCCCCCAATGAAAAAACAGCAATGCCTTGGATAAGGACTACCGCTTTTGTTGATGACCCCCGCAAACGAAAAAAGGACAACGATTTACGGATATGCACCTGGAATGTCTGGTCCCTTTATAGGGAGGGTGCCTCTATCCAGCTGGTTGATGTCCTCGAAAAATACAGAGCTGATATCACCGCTCTCCAGGAAATGCGATGGACGGGACAGGGCTGTTTCAAAAGAGCGTCCTGTGACATTTACTACAGTTACCATGCTGAAAGGCACGAAATAGCATGCGGATTTTTGATCAGTAAGAGACTACAACAGACTACAAATTTAATATCGATAAGATTTTTCTTTCGAATGGTACCCACCTGTCGGCAAGCAATTGGCAATTCTTCCGACAGTAACAACTTGCCATGAAAAAGCTTCTAAAAGAACTCTGTGACAAAGCTCAGAAAAAGTGATGTCACAAGTGTTCTGCCGTTCGGAACCGGTTAAAATAAGTAGGTCCCTTCTAATACTGCCCAAATATAAGACGCACAACAGTAATGGAAGAGAAGCTCGGTCAATGAGACCTTTGGGGCTTTAAGTGCCACATTTTTTTTTTTTTTTTTTTTTTTTTTTTTTTTTAAGAGACTACAACATGTTGGTTCGCATTTCACGCCTGTGAACGAGAGACTGGTCACAATCCGCATCACGGCAAAATTTTTCAACATCAGCCTTATATGTGCCCACGCTCCGACGGATGAGAAGGACAATGTGACCAAGGAGAGCTTCTTTCAGCGCCTCGAAGAAGCTTATGACCGCTGCCCCCGCCACGATATCAAAATCGTGCTTGGCGACTTTAATGCCAGGGTGGGCAAGGAAGGTACCTTTGGTCCAACTGTCGGAAAATTCAGCCTCCATCAGAACACCTCCGATAACGGAATGAGGCTGATCGACTTCGCCGCAGCACGAAACATGGTAATTGGTGGTACCAGATTCCAGCATCTCGACATCCACAAAGCGACATGGCCGTCTCCAGATCAACGAACAAGAAATCAAATTGATCATGTGGTGATCGACGGAAGCCATGCTTCCAGTGTGATGGACGTGAAATCGATCCGTGGTGCCAACATCGATTCGGATCACTACGTTGTTGCGGCTAAGGTGCGCACACGTTTATGTGTCGCAAATAACAAGAAAAGTCCCACACAGAGAAAGCTCGACGTCAGTAAGCTGCGATCACCAAAGACAGCAGATGAATTTGCCACTCGACTATCGGATCTGCTAATGCAGAACACTCCCCCACTTGATGATACATGAGCACGGTGGAAACATATATCCCACTCCATGACTACTGCTGCCGAGGAGGTAATCGGTTACTACCGACCTCTGAGGAGTAGTACGATCAGGAGTGTCGCGACGCTACCACAGAGAAAGACGCCGCCTACAGAACAACCCTGCGTGCAGGCGCAACGCGAGCTGTTAAGGAGCGGTACAGAGAGAAAAGGAGTGCAGAGAGACGTCTTTTCAGGCGCAAGAAGAGGGAGTTGGAAAGACGCGAGTGTGAGGAGATAGAGATGTGTACCGACAAGAATGAGACTCGAAAATTCTTTGAAAAGATCAAGCGCCTGAGTGGAGGTTTAAATCCCGGAGCCTCTTCTTGTCGTGATGGAAATGGGAATCTGGTTATGGATGTCCAGAGTGTACTGAGCCTATGGAGGGAACACTTCTCCACGTTACTGAATGGCGATGCTACGAACAATTCCGTCAGTGGAGGAGATCACCCGATAACCACACAGATCAAGCTCGCCTGCATGCACCAGCTCATAATCAGAATATGGTCGGATGAAAGCATGCCTGATGATTGGAGGCTCAGTGTTCTGTCCCGTTCATGAAAAAGGAGATCCCACAATCTGCGCCAACTACCGTGGAATAAGTCTCCTGAGCATCGCATACAAGGTCCTATCAAGCGTACTGTGTGAAAGGTTGAAGCCTATGCTCAGCAACCTGATTGGACCTTATCAGTGTGGCTTCAGACCTGGTAAATCCACCATCGACCAGATTTTCACACTGCGCCAAATCCTGGAGAAGACCCAAGAAAAACAGATCGACACACACCACCTATTTGTTGATTATAAAGCCGCTTTCGACAGTCTGGTAAGGGATTACCTCTACGCAGTGAAAATTGGGAAGGACCTCGCCGCACCGTTTAGTAGCGAACGGGGTTTCAGACAAGGTGATTCGTTATCGTGCGACTTCTTCAATCTTATTATGGAGAAAATAATACGAGCTGCTGATCTACGACATAATGGCACTATCTTCAACAAAAGTGTCATGCTGTTAGCGTATGCCGACGATATTGACATAATCGGCATGAACACGCGAGCAGTCAGTGCAGCATTCTCAGAGTTGGAAAGAGAGTCGCGTCGAATGGGTCTTACGGTGAACGAAGGCAAGAGGAAGTATCTAGTGTCAACAAACAAAGAGTCCCGGCGTCTTGGACATCACGTCACTGTTGACAACTACACTTTTGAAGTAGTAAGGGACTTTGTCTATCTTGGAACCAGCATTAACAGCAGTAATGATGTCAGCTTGGAGATCATGCGTAGGATAACTCTTGCTAACAGGTGTTACTTTGGGCTGAGTAAGCAATTGAGAAGTCGAGCCCTCTCTCGAAGAACGAAAACCACACTCTACAAGTCTCTCATCATGCCTGTCCTAACATATGGCGCTGAAGCCTGGACAATTTCCACCTAGGCTGAGCGAATGCTTGGAGTTTTCGAGAAAAAAGTTCTATGCAAGATCTTTGGACCTATTTGCATTGATGGCGAGTACCGAATAAGGTACAACCATGAGATGTAAGAGCTGTATGCCGATATTGATATAGTAAAGCGCATCAAAATCCAGTGGCTGCGCTGGCTAGGTCATGTCGAGCGCTCCAGCTAAGAAGGTGTTATATTCGGAACCCGCTGGAGGACGACACAGAAGAGGAAGACCTAACCTGCGGTGGAAGGACCAAGCACTGGAGAACCTGACGGCGCTTGGAATTTCTAACTGGCGCCAGCTATCAAAGAACAGAGATGGCTGGCGAAGCATGTTATTTTCAGCCTAAATCGATATTCGGTTATACTTATGGCCACATAAGTTAGTAAGTATATCAGTTCGAGGGAAAACTAGCTGATACAGAAGATAAAGTATTATAGTTGGGAAGCCCAATAATGATTTCAGGTGACTTTAACTCCAAAGCATTAGAATTGGGCATGTCACCTACTGATTGCAGAGCCAGAGGAGTGCTAGATAAGTTCTGGGTGTGAAACTCTATTTCACACATTACCCTGATATCTGAAATGTTATTCGGATCACTCAAAAATTGGAGAGTCCTTGAAGACTACATAGGAACTGATCATCAATATATTTCATTCAGTATGGAGGAAATAAGCAAGTAAACTTCGCATACAAGACAGATCCGAAAGTGGAATGAGGGAAAGATAAATGCATTCGCATGACGTAGATCCGGTTTCGGTGCAATACAACAAGTCATATAAAGTAACGAAGCTGCTCATATTGGAAAGCACTACTACAGACGAGTATTTCTTTTAGCGATTAGATGTAAGGAACGCTTTTAGTAGCGTCAGATGGACCAAGATCATTCAGACATTGTTTCAGCGGAGAGTGAGTGAGAATGCCGGTGGGCTTGTTGAGATGTGGTGCACTTGCCTATAAGTCGTGGTGGCGGCAGAGGTGTTGATGACGGTGCTGGGGGAGTCGTTGTTGTTGCAACACAAAACACTTCCTTTTCACTTTTATATATTTATTGTATATATTTAAACAATGTTTAGCACTAATTTTAAATTCTTGTTTAACATTAAATCTATTTATTATATTAAAGGGAATCGAGATATGGGAAATTGGGTAATTAATTTTAATTTCAACTTTTTATAATTCAATATTTAAGTTGTTTAACATTTTATTAAAGATATTTAAAATTAAATATATATAATTATGATCGGGAAGGGAAAATTCGTGCACTGCTTTAATACGGAGTTGATCACAAAAATAGCAAAGTAAATAAACAGAAAGTGAATAGTTAAAGTTAAAGAAAAGAGAGTATGGGAGTGAGAGAAAGATAGAATGAGAACGAAAAATAGCGGAAGGAAAGAGACTTACACTAGGGTTGCTAACCCATGCAAACTTTTTACGAGCAGTGCGCGAATCACATGTTCTGGCGTAGACAGACATAATGAAAATAGTGCGCAATTACTTGAGAGAACCCGAACTTATTTACGAGACCAGCGATGGGCCTAGGATGAAACAAGTGAAAATATAGCCGCCATGATCGGCGCTTGAAGCACTGTTCAAGCCAAACGAAAGCTGAACCAGGTCATGCCTGAATGAGAGCCTGGCTACATGTCCACCGCCTACAGCTCGTTACGAAAATAACAGAGATATGCAACAAATGAAACGACATATATCGTTAGGAGTGGAAATTTTTGAAGAAACAATATGTACAAAGAAAGTTGTGCAATATTTTGGGATTGAGACTCGATTCCAAACTCAAGTACTGGGTACAAATTCTACACACAGCTACTAAATCAGCACAGGCTACATCGGCATTGAGCAAACTGATGGCAAACATTGGTGGCACATAGCCCCCATACGAGAGAATGAACTTTTGAATTGTCTCCCCTAGTTTAAAAACATACATTGAAGGGATTTTAGGGTCAAAAAAATGTTCGTCCTTGACGAGTCCTAAAAACAGCCAAAATAGGGTTGTGTTCACAACTAATGTATGAAAATAGTGCGCAATTACCCGAGAGAACGCGAACTTATTTACGAGACCAGCGATGGGCCTAGGATGAAACAAGTGAAAATATATATGATGAAAAGGCAAACCTTTTAATTTCATCAGTAACTATCCTACAGACTATAAACCCATCAATCCTGGTTGTTTCCAAACGTAATATGTCAGTGGCCAGGGTGACAGCCTGTGGTAAGGCCATTCTACATCCCGGGAAATGTGTTGATTGATGTATATCATTGGCCTCTGACTTTGAGCACGTATAGGTACCATCAGGTTTTAGAAGAGAGTCCAGTCAGGCAGTTCGGTCCTTTTGAAAAACTCTGCACAGCCTAGACGTTCTTTTCTGAGCAGCTATCTCACTACAACATTTCTATAAGAGTCCAGTTTAGAGGTCCTCATTCTCTTCTTATATTCTTTTTGAAACTGATGATAATTATACCAGTCAGTTTCCAACCGGGTTTTAGGTGCCAGATTTGGAATTTCCTGGATTTGTTACGAAATTTCGAAAGGTCGGGGTTCCATCAAGGGACCGCGTTGCATTGTCTGCTTCTTCATTCTGGACACGCTATCACATGACAATCGATTAAGATTCGCCCTAAAGAACTAGAGACTTCCTCAATAAATTGCATGGTCCGGAGCTTAGGACCGACGCTAATCTTTTCTTCGAGAAGTCTACAATATCAAGTCCAATCGACCAACGAGGGTTCCGATCTACAAGAGTTATGTCAATATTAACCGCACTTGTCGGACCACTATATAACGGTGAAGTTATTATCTAGGACTCGCCAACCACTGATCTTGTCTGCTATCAAGCTATTTCAGAGAGTCAGATTAAAGATTTCCTGTCTTCTGCTAGTCACAAAAATCGGGATGTTGCCAACATTATGTATGACAAGTCCTTGAGACAATAAGTAGTCCAGCAATTTGGTTCGCCTGTAGTTGCAGTTACTGTTACCCCAAATAGTGTTCCGTGAATTTACATCACATCCCATTATTAGTCTCAAATTCTTGGATTCCGCAAAAAGCACCATGTCCATAAATTCTTTGGGTGGAGGTGGCGCTAAGGTATTATTGATAAGTACTTCGAAATCACTACAACCTCAACTACACTTCTTACATTGTGGTATTTGATTTTAACTGCATACCGTACAGTCAACCACATGCGACATTATGATGCACGGGTGGAGCCTTTGTATGCACCCATGGTTGTTGTATTACAATTACGTGAGTATTTGTCTGCAGTTGAACATGCTTTCTACATAATAGGGCAGTAGCCGATTTGTTGCGCTGCAAGTTAATTTGCGAGAAAGTAATGCTGAATGATGAATTGATCATAAACAACAATTACTTATTTTTGCCCTATTTCCTCAGCATCAAGAGCCGTAACGAGTAAGCGTCCAAGGATGAAGACAGAGACCGCATAACTTTCAATAACTCCGGGTCCACAGCATTCACCAGGCGGGAAGCGTTCCTATATCTAGGGTCCGCTCTCATCTTGGTGTTCTGATACATTCTCCAGTATGAAGTATCAGGGCCCGCGTAATGGGTTTGGATGCAGGAAAACATTGGATGCGGCTTTCAATCAGCCTTTGAAAGCCGCAGCGCTACGACAAACTGACGACCCTCAAAGGCTAGAAATCCAGTCACTAACCTTTTCAGTCACTCAAGTGAATGAGTATTGGAGCATTGCACCAGATTGGCACCATGTTCCACCCTCATCCTTTCAAAACTAGGGGCTCCGAGGAGTCCCCTATGGCATGCCAGACAGGCCTTCCTCCTGGTATTAGAAGTGACCTATTTAGTTTAGGCGGAGCCTAACTAAATAGGTTCGTCACAGAGTTCTTTTAGAAGCTGTTCCCCTGGTAAATGGCCGGAATAATTGCCAATTGCTTGCCGCCAGCTGGGCACCTTTCGAAAGGAATATCTTTTCTATATTAAATTTATGTTTTAGCCGGAGATTGAACCCACGACCTATAGATCAGAAGGCCAACACACTAATCACTGAGCTACGGCACCCATCAAATTTAGTTCTCGTCATAAAAAGGGATGCCGTATTCGATAACAGCATTAGGAACTTTATTAGAAGGATAAACAGTGAATTATTATTTCGAATCATGAATATGGATGCTTCTTGGTTCTGCCATCATGATCAAAAACAGCGCTCTTTTCATTGAACCCGGTAACTTATCTCGCAATCCACTGTTACCAAATACCACGATGGTAAATGGTATTTATTGGTTGTCACATAATTCGCTAAGCATCCAAAAAATTTAAATTCATCCATAAAGTTAATTTCGAAATCGTATTTGCGTTGATGAAGTTTGTCATAAATTGCAGCAACGGATTTAATAATTTCTGGAGTTTTAAGCTTTTATGTTATTGCATCCCTGTTGCTGTTGGAGTTTCATAAAAATTTGGTGGTGGGTGTTTATATTGTTGTTGTTGCACTTAGTCATCACATCATAACTTGGTTTTGTGCTGATGTTTCTGTTGATGGAAATACTACTAGATACGAATAACAATAACGGATCAAAATTGTCACACACTCATATGTGCTTTTAAATATATGCGAAAAACTTTTACTTATATGAAATGCCTCTGAAAGTGAATGTGAATGTTGGATTCAATTTGCAACATGATCATTGGTGTGGTGTGTGCCTAGTGTACATATTGTATATGGGTGGTTGTGTTGATGGCGTTATATGCAAATTTTTCTAAAAGTTTTGAGAAAAAGTTTATGCTTGTCGATGTTATTATTAGTTTCTAATAACAACGAAATACTTTGTTTTTATTGTTGTTGATTTCAATGTTATTTAAAATCATTAAAAAATGTCAATTAAATTTTGTATATAAAAAACTAATATTTTAAATAGTTATTAATTGTGTTATTGGTGAAAATGTCGATGTAAATAAAAAATATAAATGAATGGAAAAATTTTAAATTAAATTAATTCACTTTAAAAATGTGTCAACTACGACTACATATTGAGTTGAGAGTCGACTGAGGTGTTTTTGTAACAGGTATTTTATTTTGTTTTTCTCTCTATATCTCTTTCTGTATATCATATGTATATAGTAACTATACATATTAAGTTGTTTTCAGATTTTAATGGCTGTGGTCATATAAATTTAATTGTTTCATTATAATAATAAATACTCAATATTTAATTAAAATAATCACAAAATATTCCCTTACAATCGGTCTGATTCGACCAAACATTTTCATTATATTGTTGTCTTACACCTATTGGGAGCTGCATTAAATACTGAGGTACTCAATGTTTATATGGGAGCTATATTTAATAGTGGGAATAGTTTTAGCAAATTTCTTGCTTGGTGGCCAGTTCATCCCTAGTTTAGTATTATTGATAGCGTCATATGGGCGTGACAGTTACCTAATTTTGTCGATTTTGAATAGTGCCTGAGTTCCTAAGACTAGATAACTTTAACTTTTTTAACTTTTTTTCATGGCAGTTGTAACATGTTCTGAAAATGGACTCCAACCCTGTTTAAGTCAAAAATATACTTTAGAGAGGCAGATTCGGGACTAGTATAATTCACTAATATCATGTTTTGGACTGATTGATTTTCCCTTATGATATTTATAGTTATATACATACTATACCACAATAAAAAAAAAAAAAACTAAATAAAAAAAAAATGACAGCGGCTGAAAACAATTGACAATTGGCGACTTGTTGAAGAATATTAATTTAATCAATTTAATTAATTAATTAATTAAAATTATTGTCATTGTTGGGCGGTTTTTTTTCCAATTTTTTCCAATCTCACAATACTATTTAAATAAGTAGTAAATATAAAAAAATAGAAATATGTTGAAATTACAAATCTATAAAAAAAAAATACTATTGACAAATGTTTTGAATTGTTCTTAACCACTTTTGTTATGATTGGTTTGCAGGTAGAAGAGCAACAATGTCTCAATTGTTGTATAACAATAGCACATACATACGTCAAACACACACGCACACAAACTGCACTCATTCATGCATGCTCTTCAAAATGGAATGGCACTGACGTTGAATGTATTGCTATATGAAAATGAGTGTGTACGTTGTAAATAGTATATGAATAAAAATAGCAATAAAAAAATTAAATTGCATGTATAAATAATAAAAAGGTATATGCCAATAACAACAATATCTAGGAGAAAAAATATGTCAATAACAGCAATCAATAGTGATGAGGTCAATAGGAGCAATAACATCAACAATAATAACAAAAACTGATTGATATCTTTCTATTTGCTAGCGCAAAGTATGAAAACAAACTTCGAGTATATATCTTTGCATGAGGGTGGTAGATGTTCGAACATATATGATCATGCTTAATTTAATATAATGTGCCAAATTTTGGATCGTTCACTCTATCTTTCTATCTTCTTTCAGCCATACCTATATAATAAGTGACATAAATAGGGTCGACTTTAAAATACTATTAACTTTTGACACAATTTTAATGGACAATAGCATATCCTTAAATGTTTAAAGATATACAATAAACAAACATATATTTTATATAAAACCACACTTTAAAACATTAAGTTTTTATTCCATTTTGATGACTGAGTCATCTAAGAAATATCCCTTTTAAATGCTTTAACGCTGACATTAAATTACTGTTAAAAACTACGAATTTAATTTTTGGCAAAATGGAACAGGAAGAAGATTTAGATTAGGTAATAAATTTGTCGAATGTGGGCAATGCGACTACACTTCAATGTTCTTCTTCTTCGAACAATCAATTGTTTGATGTGATATAGTTTGACATTATCGTGGTGACTATGGTTTTTTCTGAATTCAGCGAAAATTTCAGTAAAAGGAAATAGCTGTGTGTCAATCAGCTTCATTGTCTTCAATCCTTAAGAGTAGCGGTTACATGTGTTACCGAAAAAAAAACATTGAAAGCATTAGTGGTTTGTGAAGATAAAACTTTTGTAGCTTTAGTTCTTTGAAACACCTTATAATTTTAATCTGCTGTAGAATTTTTATTTATGCTTTTTTTTAAATTGAATTGTAGTTGCGTAGGATTAGAACCATGGCACTCAGTAAAATAATCATTGTATGGAAAAGAAACTAGAAGGACAGGAGCGAGAAAGAGAAGAAAAAAAAAACGATAGAGTAGAGAACATTACTCTACCTCAAACTTCCTACTACCCTTAATGAATCTAAGAAGATCGGATAGAGACTGAACTGCGTTCATGCTCAATGCATCTTCTCCCTACAATCTCAATCGTGTTCGTGCAAAGGCTAGACAGTGACAGAGGGAGTGCTCTATTGTGTCCACATCCTCTAAACAAGACTGACATGTCGCATCGGTGATGACACCTACAGTGACCATATGATGTCCACCGGTGTTGTGTCCTTGTGTCCTGTAATAACCCCAATCAGCATCCTGAGGTCCTTCATTCCTAATTGTAGGAGAAAGTTCTTCCGTCTACTTTCGGATTAATTCACAAAGCCTTTGGCAGCCCTGCATGTCTCCAAGGTGGACCATCGAGTCTTGTCGATCATGACAGTCTTTGATCTATCGCTGGATCCACCCAGATCTCACGCCAAATAATTGGATTTAACCACAGTTCTGCGCCACCAGACCACACGCGCATACGCCACAGTAAGTCTAATTAGGCAGGTGTATATCCCATGCACCATTGCTGGTTTCAAACACCAAGTTTTGCCAAAAGCCCTCCTGCACTGCCAAGAAACTTTTATTGCTTTAGAGGTTTTCTGCTTAATCTTCTGATTCTGCTGAATCCTCCAAGAAAGTTTATTATCTAGGATGACTCCTAAATATTTAACTTCAGTAGACAGCTGCAAGTTCACCCCTTTTAATGTTGGAAGAAGTAAGCCATACAATTTATGTTTCTTGGTAAAGAGCACAAGTGTGCATTTACCTGGATTCACGGAGAGACCTAGCAGATGGCACCAATGCTGAATCTTATCAAGAACTATCTGCATTTTGATGCATATCATTCTTAGTGACTTTTCTGAGGTTAGCACATACGTCAACAGCATAAGCTTGCACTTTTACACCAAAGTTATGCAACTCAATTAAAAGAGAGTTCACAACATAGCACCAAAGAAGAGGAGAAAATACACCACCTTGGGCGCATTCTCTCTCTCAACCTCAACCGTGACATTATCATTGTGTTCTCCCCCTGTTGACACCATGCCTTCGGGCTGAACAACACATGCAATTGAAGGTAGCATTGTCGAAAGCGCTCTCAGTATCAACGAATAGCCCCGGAGTGCAAATATCTGCTTCCAACCCTTTTTCCACTATGGTAACACAGTCGTGAAGAGCTGATTCACAGGATCTTCCACTCTAATTGGCATGTTGCCGAACACTTATGGGATCCCGCCTAAGTACCTCCACTCTAATATACTTTTCAACCATGCACTCCAGACTTTTAAGTAGTAACGAAGTCAGACTTATAGTCCAAGGAGTAGTCTCTTAGGAATAAATACTACCTAGACAGAGCGCCAAAGGTGTGGGACGTATTCATGGACGAGACATGCAGGAAATATCCTTTTTCAGAACCTCCACGAGAATATATTTGGCTTTCTTTAGCTTGATTGGATATACGCCATTGGGACCTGGGGACTTCAAGTCACTGAATGATGAAAAGGTAAACCTTACCGTTTTATCAGTAACTATCCTTCGGGCTACAAATCAATCAAGCCTGGTGGTTGCCGAACGCAACATATCAGTGGTTAGGATGACAGCCTGTGGTGAAGCAATTCTACAACCAGGGAAATGTGTTGATTGAAGTATATCATTGACCTCTGACTTTAAGCACGTATAGGTACCATCAGGTTATAGAAGAGAGTCCAGTCTGGCAGTTGGGTTCTTTTGAAGAATCACAGCTTAGACGTTCTTTTCTGAGCAGCTATCTCATTACAAAAATTTCTATAAGAGTCCAGTTTAGAGGTCATCATTGCCTTCTTATATACTTTCTACAAGTGACTACAGTTGTACCAGTCAGTTTTCAACCGGGTTTTAGGTGCCTGATTTAGAAGTTTCTGGATTTCTTACGAAGTTTCGAAGTTTAGGCACTCCACCAAGCGACCGCGCTGCTTTGGCTGATTTTTCGTTCTTGATGCGCCATCTCCAACCATCTATTATGACTTGCTTTAAAGACCTGGAGACTTCCTTAATATATGTGGGACGAGCAACCCGCAGTGGACGTAATTACTAAACAGTGCCATTAAGCAACCCTTACTTACATACTTTCACTTGCAACCCTGACATACGAAAGACAAAGAGGAAAAAGACAAACGATAAAACGGACAGTCTTCAAACAGCTACGCATGTACGCGATTGTATTCGCTAACACTTAATATACTCTAACAAATAGTTCTTAGTTTTAAGTAAATTACTGAATTCTAATAAAAGGTGAAGTAAAGACAATTATCTCGTTTCGTGTTTTGTTTAAAAGGTCCATCCTACAAATTTTGGTGTCAGAAGTGGGGTTGTCGAGTCCCAAGACCAATTTAGACTTCAAGGAAAAAACAATTTCACTTTTATTAAAAAGAATTCAGTGCATATAAGAACAAAAAGTTCGGTGCGTACCAAGCAAGAAGAGACAAAATTCAGTGAATATCGAGACACAAAAAAAGTTAGTGCACATAAAGACAAAAATTCAGTGCATATCGAAAAATTTTTAGTGCGCTGTAGAAGACCAGAAAAGGTCAAATAAAAGACACAATTTGTGCAGTTTTCAAGAAACGTTAAATCCGTTTTTATAAAAACCGTTATATAAAACTTGTATAAACTCTGTGCATGCGCGAGAAGATCAAATTGAGCAACAGCAATTGCTAACGCATACAGAGTACATCGTCTACCTGCATGCGCAGAAACGACGAGCAGCAGAGAACGACGCGGTAGCGGACAGCATCGCAGCATACACAGCGTACGAGCAGCACAGAACAACGCCGTAGCGAACACCATTGTAGTAGACAGAACGTGCCAGAAAACGACGTCGCAGCGGACAATACCGGAGAGTGAGAAGAGTCACAGCAAAACGGAACAGAACGAGCAAGTGAGAATTGGCAAATATTGACAGCAGCGAGGGATGAATTTCTTGTGAAAGCAGCGAGCTAAGTGATATTTCGTTTATTTACACTGTTAATGATTTTGCGCACAGTCTAAAAGCATTTTTATAATTTTCGTATTCGTTTAATAGTTTTGCGCTCTGTCTAAAATTTCTATTCAATCCTTTTGCCTAAATTTTATTTATAAGGAAAATAAGAATAAACGAAAAATAACTAAAAAGCGAAAGACCGAGAGCCATAGGAAATTAACAAAAGAAAGAGAGAATCAAAACAAAGAGTAAAGAATACGATTTTAGCAAATTGAAAATTCCATGAACGTCAGTAAACGTTATGCTGATGCTTTTGCGTGAAAATTTATGATAGCAACTTTGATAAATTTCCCCTATGTTGCGTAAATTATAAATTTCGATATATACCTGTCGAGAATATAATATATATTATACAATATTATATTGATTTATTATTAATTTTGTAATATTTAAAACAATTTTGTAAGACCATGGACCGCGAACAGATTTTAGGTTTGACAGTGGACGGATTAAAAGAGCAGTTAGAAGAATTGGGGTTAGCGACTAGCGGACGGAAAGCTACTTTGCAAGACAGACTTTTCGAACATTTCGGACTGAATGTCAGCGACGAAGGCGATGGCGACGAATTCGACGATGCAGCAAGCCGGCGAAGCGTACAATGGTCACCCACAGAGCGTTCAAATTTTACTCTTCGCGACATCGAAGATTCGCTTACACCGTTTAGCGGATCAAGTCAACCTACCTTTGAGCAGTGGCTGCAGGACTTCGAAGAAAGTGCAATGGCAGTACAGTGGAACGACCTTCAGAAGTTCATATATGCGAAACAACTGTTAAAAGGCGCAGCTAAAATGTTTGTGCGTAGCGAAAGCGGCATCAATAGCTGGTCAACACTTAAACAAGCTTTACGCAGAGAATTTGGTGTTGTCATGTCGTCCGTTGAAATCCACCGTCTATTAAGAAACCGACGTAAACGCCCAGAAGAAGATCTTCGCGAATATTTATATAGTCTGATGGAAATCGGTAGGTCTATAAACCTAGATGACATCAGCCTCATAGAATATTTTATCGACGGCATACCAGACGCAAGGTATAACAAGAGCAATTTGTATCAAGCAAAGAGCGTAGCAGATTTAAAAGAGCAAATTAAGGTCTATGAAAGGATAAAGTATACTAAACCGCAATCGACAAGTAAGCAGGCTCATTCGTTTTCGCAAAACCAAGTGCAGCAGAATTTTAACGCTATGCCAAAAGGATGCTATAGCTGCGGCGAACCGTCACATATTGCGAAAAACTGCCCACGCAGCCGCATAAAATGTTTTAAATGTGCTAAGGAAGGCCACCGCGCGTCCGAATGCAAAGCATTTAGCAAGCCTATCAAAAAAGAAAAGGACAACGTTAACACGATGACTGACGAAAATGTAATAGCGCCACTACTTAGGAGAAGCAGCCTCATTTTCAAAGACTTGATTTTTGAAAGAGAAAACATGTTGCCGAAAACAATTTCAGCATTGATAGATACAGGGTCAGATCTGTGCATTATGCGATATGATGCATTGCTTGAACTGAAGCTTGATTTTGAGCTAAGTAAAGACAAACGGCGGTTATTGGGAATTGGTAAAAGCGAACTGACAACAATTGGTAGCTTTACCATACCGATGGTAATAGACGGCATATCGTTAGATATTACGTTTCACGTGGCAAAGGAAAGTGATTTAAACTTCAAGCTTATAATCGGCAACGACGTCCTTAAACAAGTTGACCTGATTGTTAGCGATGAAGGCGCAGAGTTTAGGCTGAAGGCAACAAAAGACAACGAAATAAACGATAGCGAACGGAGTAGCTATGTTGGTGCGAGTGCACGTGAAGCAGTCGTGCGTATGGCGGAGGCCGATAATCCAAAGATATGCGAAAGAAACGTATTCGAAGTTGCGTCTAAAAAATGTTGCGAGATGTATGTGGTGGAGGCCGATTGCACAAACGTGCGTGAGAGAGATGATACATCGCGAGGAGCAGCGCCAAAGAGGACGTGTGAGAATCGTTTTAATGCAGAGATGCGTATGGCAGCGGCCGATATATCAAGTGGTGCAGTCTGTAAGAAAACGAAAACCCAAGGAATGATGTGGGAAGCTATGACAAAAGTGCGCGATGGCAGTTTGCAAGGATGTGAAGCCAGAAGGGACGAGAAAAGTAAACTTGACAGTGAAAATAAAGTGGCAGAATTAACTACCGAATTCGCCGATATATGCTTAATAGCAGGTTTAAACGAGGCACACGAAGAAGAAATAAATTTAATGCATCTAAGCAGAGCATGAGCAGCGGAAATCCGAAAAATGGTGGAAACCTACAATCCGATAAAGAGAAGAGAGTCGCCTGTAGAAATGAAAATTCTATTAACCGATGACAATCCTGTTTATCAGCGACCGCGGCGAATGTCATATGCCGATAGATGCTTTGTGGACGAGCAAGTTACTCAGTGGCTAAAGGATGAGGTCATTAAACCAAGCACATCTGAGTATGCATCACCTGTTGTGCTTGTTTCGAAGAAGGATGGTGGAAAAAGGCTCTGTTGCGATTATCGGCGTTTGAATGAAAAAATCGTTAGGGATAACTTTCCAATGCCTATAATGGACGACGTCATCGAACAGCTGCTAGGCGCGAATGTTTTCACGACGCTTGACTTGACTAACGGGTTTTTTCATGTACCAGTTGAGGAAAATTCTAGGAAATACACCGCTTTCGTAACTCACCGCGGACAATACGAGTTTCTCTACGTACCGTTTGGCATTTTAACTCACCAGCAGTTTTCTCAAGATACATATTGGCTGTGTTGAGAGATCTTATCGAAGCTGGAACGGTGGTAGCTTACATGGACGATTTGATAATTCCCTCCAAGGATGAAATCGAAGGCGTTCATAAGTTAAATATGGTGTTGCAGGCAGCAGCGAAGAGCGGATTGAATATCAAATGGAAGAAGTGTCAGTTTTTAATGCGGAAAGTAGAGTTCCTGGGTTACGTTATTGAAAATGGTTCAATAAAACCATCTGAAGCTAAAATAAGCGCAATTAAGAAGTTTCCGTTACCTAATGATAGAAAAACAATGCAACGGTTTCTAGGACTCACTTCATACTTCAGGAGATTCGTTGAAGGCTACGCCACAATTGCAAAGCCATTGTCAGATTTGTTGCGGACAGATGTACGTTTTAAACTACAAGACGAGCAATTGACTGCGTTTCAACAACTAAAATCTGCACTAATTACTTCACCAGTTTTGAAACTATACGACCCAAAGGCATTAACGGAAGTACACACAGATGCTTAACAATTCGGATACGGTGTTGTATTGCTGCAGAAAAACAGCGACGATCAACAATTCCATCCGGTACAATACATGAGTCGGAAAACAAAGCCGAACGAAGAAAAATATCACTCCTATGAGTTAGAGGTGCTGGCCATTGTTGAAGCACTAAAGAAATGGAGAGTGTACCTAATGGGAATAAAATTTAAAATCGTTACGGACTGCAACGCGTTCACTATGACATCAAAAAAGAAAGATGTTCCTCTTCGCGTATCCCGTTGGGCAATGTTCCTGCAAGATTACGATTTCGAAACAGAACATCGTAGTGGAACAAAGATGAAACATGTCGACGCGTTAAGCAGAGTTTCATGTCTTATGTTGGAGGATTCGCTGAACCATAGGCTAAAGCAAGCACAAGAGACCGATGACTGGGTTAAAGCTGTCCGTAAAATCCTCGAAACAAACAGCTACGAAGATTTTTATATGAAGCGCGACGTCTTACACAAAAATCCCATCAAGGAACTTATCGTTGTACCTGCTTTAATGGAGGAGGAGATAATTCGCATGGCTCATAAACAAGGACATTTTTCAATAAAAAAGACGCAAGACGCTGTCGAAAAGTCATTTTACATACCGCAACTGAATGCTAAAGTCGCGAATATAGTCCGAAGCTGTATTGAGTGTATCGTTCACGAAAATAAGACTGGGAAAAAAGAAGGTTTCCTCAATCCTATAAGTAAAGAAGGAAAACCTCTAGGCACTTTTCACATTGACCACGTGGGACCAATGGAAAACACCCGCAAATCTTATAATTACATATTGGTAGTTGTAGACGCTTTCTCTAAGTTTGTGTGTTTGTACCCCACCAGAAATACAGGAGCTGAGGCAGTAGTGGAGAAGCTTAGGAAACAAGCTGCAGTATTTGGTAATCCAGCGCGTATAATTAGTGACAGAGGTGCAGCTTTTACGTCGAACATATTTAGAGAATACTGCGAGGGCGAAGGCATTCAACACCTATTAATAGCCACAGGAGTTCCGCGCGGAAATGGGCAGGTGGAGCGTATGCATAAAGTCGTAGTGCCTATGTTGTCAAAATTATGTAGCGAAAATCCAGCGAACTGGTACAAGCACGTGGATCGAGTTCAGCAGCTGATCAACAATACTCCACCCCGAAGTACTAAAATGACCCCGTTCAGGATACTTACCGGATTAGAGATGCGGATTACCGCGATGCCAGAGCTTCAAGAACTTTTAGACGATGTTGCGATAGAATCATTAGACGAAGATCGTGAAAATACGCGCCAGCAAGCGCAAGAAAATATCGAAATAATTCAGCGTGAAAACCGCAAAACGTTTAACTCTCGTCGTAAAGCCGAAATAATGTACGACGTAAATGAACTAGTAGCGATCAAACGAACGCAATATGGCTCCGGGTTAAAACTAAAGGAAAAATATTTTGGTCCATACAAAATTGTAAAAAAGATGGAACACGGTCGATATGAAGTTGCGAAAGTTGGAGACCATGAAGGGCCTGGACGCACGACAACCATCGCCGAGTTCATGAAAAAATGGAACCCTTCATTCGGGCCGAATGAAAACGCAGGATGGCCGAATGTGGGACGAGCAACCCGCAGTGGACGTAATTACTAAACAGTGCCATTAAGCAACCCTTACTTACATACTTTCACTTGCAACCCTGACATACGAAAGACAAAGAGGAAAAAGACAAACGATAAAACGGACAGTCTTCAAACTGCTACGCATGTACGCGATTGTATTCGCTAACACTTAATATACTCTAACAAATAGTTCTTAGTTTTAAGTAAATTACTGAATTCTAATAAAAGGTGAAGTAAAGACAATTATCTCGTTTCGTGTTTTGTTTAAAAGGTCCATCCTACATATATTGTGTGGTCTGGAGCTTAGGAGTGAAGCTAATCCTTTCTTCGACAAGACTACAATATCGTGTCCAATCGACCCTACGTGGGTTCCGATCTGCAGGAGCTACATCAAGTTCAAGCGCAAGCCGAAACTCTATACAGTGGTGGTCCGACAAGGAGTTATCTTCTAGGACTCGCCAACCACTGATCTTCTATGCTATCAAGCTATTTGAGAAAGTCAAATCTATGACTTCCTGTCTCCTGTCAGTCACAAAAGTCAGGCTGTTGCCATCATTATATATGACTAGTCCTTGAGCCAGTAAGTAGTCCAGAAATTTACTGCTTCCCCAGATATTGTTCTGTGAATTCGCATCACATCCACTTATTAGTCCGGATTCCGCTAAATATTGGATTCCGCAAATAGCAGAACGTTGGCCAATTCTTTGGGTGGCGGTGGCGCTAAGGCAGCATATGAAAAGGAAGCGGAAACCAGTACAGTTTCAACTACACTTTCCATATTGCGGTATTTTATTTTGATTGCAACTACGTCAAAACTGCCTTAAGACCGTGCAGTCAACCACATGCGGCATTATGATGTACGAACGTGAACGAGCCTCCACTTCTGCATGAAGCGTAGAACCCCAATTATTTCCTCCTAAGTCACACAAGCACCTCGCATGCATCCCTGGTTCCTGTATTCTAAATATCATATTTCAGGCTTCGTCTGCAGTTTAACATACATACTGTATAAAAGGGCAGTAGCCGATTTGATGTGCTGCACGTTAATTTGCGAGAAAGTAATGCTGAATGATGAATTGTTCATAGACAGCAATTACTTATTTTTCGCCTTGCCTTCATCCGAATCAAGAGGCGTAACGAGTACGCGCCCATGGTCCAGATAAAAACGCATTCCAAACCGAGACCGTATAACTTTTAACGACTCCGGGTCCACACCAATCACCACCAAGTGTTCCCACATTTAGGGTACGCTCCCGTCATCAAATACACAATTTAGCGGCTTCAATTCTGTGATTAAAATGGCTAAAGTTAGGGGACTACAACTCTGAGTTACTGAGTGCACTACTTAAACCTTACCTCGAAGGTCAATGATGTTTGAGAGACAAATATAGTGCTCATGGATAAATTTTAAACGATGTACAATATTTGTAAAGCATTCATCGAATTTTAAAGTTAAGACAAAAAACCATTTTGGATAGTTTTCGCGTCCTTGAGAATTTTTTTATATTTTACCGAGATGCTCTAAATTTAGGTTGAAAGCTTAAATTAGCAGGTAGGCATTTGAAACTGTTTTTATCGACTAACTATAATAGACAGCCTTCATGGCAATTATCACTTAGACCAGTACGTTTATGCTTACATTGTGAAAACCCAATCGGAAACTTCAGTTTTCAATGGCGGTTCATTTCCAAAAGCTAATTGAAGTCTATCGATTCATTGTTGTTGAGTTAGGCTACATTCAAAATTATGAAAAATCTCATGAAAATGTTATTCAGAAATTTGAATTCATTAAACTTAAGACTGAGGTAGTTGAGTTAGGTTCACTAAAGTTGTTGAGTTAGGCTACATTTATATCATAAATTTCAAATTTTTTTCAAGAACTTTGATTAAATTTGCGGAAATCATAATGAAATTTGAGGCATGTGTCAGTTAGAGGTTGTTTTCAAAGACTTCTAGAGGAACCTATTTAATTTACCATAAAAGTTGATAATTATTAACCTGCCCTGCATGAGTACTATTATCTGCAGCATTGTTATCGCAATTGATTTATTGTGATTCCCATAATACTCTATGGGCCATTAATTTCTTTTAGACAATTAAGTATGTGTTTATATGGTGATTATATTACAACATTAGAGGGTTTCGAATAAAGCACTTTGTTGCTAATGAAGTTTTTTAATTTCTATATGACCGAGCTTTAGCAGCTGCATCAATATAAAAATTATAGAACTTATGACATATATTTGAAAATCAGAAATAAAACCAAAAATACAAGAAAAATAACGACAAATATTTGGAATATTAAAATGTATGATATACAATCAATATACACAATAATGTTATTTAAAATATCGACTTGAATAAACACCGCTATACATATATATATATATATATATATATATATATATATATATATATATATATATATGTATATATATATATATATATATATATGTATATATATATATATATATATATATGTATATATATATATATATATGTATATATATATATATATATATATATATATGTATGTATATATATATATATATATATATATATATATATATATATATATATATATATATATATTTATTTAATGGTATTTCATTTCAGCAGGTACCATTATAAAGTGCAAGAACTGCGAAAAACTTCAATGGCATGCTCAACAGCTTGAGTAACATTACGATAACAATGCTATAGCTATACATATAAACTCACTTGAAATGTAAACAGCGATTCTCTTCTTTTACTATAATATTTTCTCACTTCATATGTATATATCCATATATAAATACATATGTATATGTGTACATATGTATGTTCTACCTGAAAGTGTTTAAATGTGTGCAAATACTCAAGTATGTACGATATATACACACACACACATATTGTGTATTGCGTTTGTGTTGTTAAGAGGATATCACATAAAACTTGCATAAGAGTGCACTTACCTCAGTGGAAAGGTAATAGCTCAGCGATTTATACATATAGATACACTCAAATACTACATATAAAGTATAGAGTCAGCAACAACAATAGGTATTCAACACAACTCCACTTCATCTACAGTTGCTTCAACAAATGATATCATCGTCATGATCATCATCATCATTATTATAAATTCAACAATTCCAACAATGGTTTTGCATTTACACAGATGTACGAGCATATCTGTGGGTACATATAAGTTATGTACTCACCATTTAGTGTATTGTTATTACAAAACGGCAGCGGCAACAACAATGATCAACAGTATCAACAACAACAACAAAAAATAGCAACATTAACACCAACAACAATAAAAATGAAAACATTACAAAATGTTGTAACTTTACTAAATCAATTGTGAGAATGGTGAGTTCGTACCATCAGCTTATTGCAGGCATTCATTTGGTGGTTGACAAATTGTGGAAACGATTGTGTGTATGTATGAAATAAAAGTAATAAAAAGAATTATATAAAAATGTCGTATTGCTGCAACAATTATTTATGTACTTATTGTTTTTTCTAACTTAACTTTTGACGGTGTCAGTGCACTTAATTTATTTGCTACTGGCTCATCATATAGTGAAATCAATCGAAAAAAAATAGACTTAAATAGGTCGCAGTACATTATTCTCTCATAATAGTGATAATAATAATAATCCCATTCATTGTTTGCTGAAAGTTCTATTGTATTCTATATCATTTTCCATGTATTCACAGAATTTTAACCACTTTGTTGAATGGAATTTCTTCTTTCTGACCCTTTAAGTTTACTTATTTCAGTCTGTTTAAAATGCCCCTTTTTCATTTTCGAATCTACCACCATATGTCGTTTTCGATTTCATTATCGAAGCGATGCCACCGATATGTGCAATCGACATTAAAACTCATATGACTCTGGGCTCCATTTTTAACTGCATGGCCAATATATTTGAATAGTTCACATTATATGTATTATATATATAAAAGATCATTAATTTAAATCAAATCATCCCAAAGGAAACGTGCATTTTTTTGTTTCATTTCTTTAGAACAAATCAAAAAACCATATTCTACGATATAGGGAACAATGCAGATAGGAAGTAAGAGTATTTTATTGCAATTCTCATGTTTCCTCTTCACATACATACGTACATGTTCTATATCTACAAGTATATTTTATATACGATGCTACGAAGTATTCGTTTATCTCGCATAACAGAGACAAATTTCGTAATTGTTTGGCACAACACGAGTAGACTTACATATGTTATATGTATACAAAACAGGGTGTTGTTTTTTAATGATGCCACGCAAAGTCGATACCAAAACAAAAATAGAGACACAAATGATTGGGAATGTGTACGAGTATGTGGGTAAAGCATTCAGCAATGCAATAGTACTTGTATATGTAGTCAATGTAATCTGTGTCGGTGTTATACATATGTAGCTACATACATACATATTTATTTGTTTGAATGGAAGCACATACTTGAATATATAGAGTTCATTTAGTTGATTATACATAATATATATGTTTATATATGTACGGTTTTATTTAAAAAATGAAATATTTCATCACTATCATGATAGTCATCATCATCATCATCATCATCATCATCGTCATCGTAAACATCAGCATCAGCATAAAATTTTTTTATAACATTGGCTTTAATATGATTTTAAATGATTTTAGTTGCAGTTTTTTTTACTACAGTATTAACTTTAATGAAATTTAATAACAGATACATAGGGGTTTAATAAAGAAATTTTTACAATATAAGTATTTCATGAAATCCAGTAAAAATTAGTGGTTTCAATGTGAGGAGGGAGCATTTAGAAGGACCATTTTACTTGTTTTTATTACAATTATTTTTTATATAAAATGTACTTAAGTAGTTCTAAAAGACTTTTTAATGGAATAATTGTTCAATTATTGCTGTGTTGGAGTAGTACTCATGTTAGAGTGGTAGTATTGAGAACGTTGTTAACACAGACACATTTCACGGGCTAATGCTTTGTTTTTCATATTCTCAGCAATAATATGATGTTGACAATAAATCGTAGATGTGATCTTTGATTCAGATATAACATAATATTTTCACTATACCTATGGGTGTATTGATTTCCAATGTACGCTTCAGGAATTGTTGATAAATTAACAAATTAAGCTTCAATACTGATGGAATTTATCTTTATTTTAAGGCACATTTGATTTGCAGGAAAGCTTAGAATTGAAATAAATATATCCACTTTTAGTCTATTAATTTGATTAATAAAACCGATCGATTGCCGTTAGTGCTCATTTAACGTTATGCTAAGATATCTTCCGGCGTTAGTATATGGAAATTGTTTCCTAAATATCTTTACCCCATATTATAATAATTATTATAATAATTATTTATTGCAGAAGGAGACATTTTCCCATCTTCTCATTCCTCCTCTTCAGCAAATAGCAAATATCACCTATGTCGTATATAATTTTAAAATTCATGTTTATTATGTTTTATCCGACCGGCACTTCTATTTCACTTATGATTTATTTATGATTTTAGCATTACTCTTCATCTTTGTGACTTGGCTTCAAATCAAATATGAAGAAAATAGCACATATCATAAGATAGTACTTACTGAATGGAACACTTTATGGTGTTGGTTTTAATTTACAAATCGAACATGTTCACTTGGAGCAATACGAAAGACGAAAATAATTTTTTCAATTTTCTAAAGATAATTTTACAATGTCTAATTTTTATTCTACGCTTTTGTACTAGAATATAAATTCATACAGCTTATTCGTAAAAGAATAAAATTAGTTCTTGTTCAAGATTGCTGTTATCATCATCATCATCATCATCATCATCATCATCACCAATATTATCAGCGTAATTGTCATCGGTAAATCTGTCATTAGTATGAACGTACAAATAAATAAATGTAAACATCACCACTAATACCATAATTATCCTTTAACTCATCATTCGCACCATCATCACCATCTTTATCTTCGTCATCATTAACATTATGAACATAATCATCATCCTCAACATTCTCATGCAGAATGCATCTTGCATAGCAATGAGTGCAATAAGAAGAGAAAGAAAATAAAGCAAAAATAAACGGTAACTGCAAATAGTATATAGGAAAAATGCTACGTGAGCAATAAACTCAGATCAACGTAGGACAAAGGCAGAAAAAAAACCAAATTCTTTTAAGAGGAAGTAGAAAACGTAATGCCGTAAGGCAATGCTAAAAGCAGAAGAATAAAAAATTGTTTGAATAAACTCGTAGTGCAGTATAATGTCCGTAATTCGATTGACTTTGTAACAATATTTGACGATTTAAATTCATAAATTCTATGCAATGCAAAGCCGCAAGGACAGTCATCCATACATATGTACATATCTTATTTTATTTACTACGAGTAGCACAAATACTACTTTCACTGCACTGCCTCATTTGAAAAGCGAATAATAAAAAAAAACAGACATTTTATTGTGATGAATGTTAATTTTATAAAAGTGGAACAATAAATAAATGTAGGTAAATCAAAGAAGGAAATATATATAAAAATAAATTGAGAGCATAAATTTAAAAAGCTTTATATACAATTGGTAACAGATAGTGAAACGGGATAGCATGACGGATAAATAGAATTTGAAATGATTTGGAGAAATTATAAGAAAAAATATTTTATATGTTTGTGTGTAAGAAGAGGAGAAGACATTTGCGGAGAGCTTTACAAATGAGAACAGCTGACAGGCGGTTATAGTGAGAACTTTAATATTGCGCCAAAAATGAAGTGCTGTTATAATTGTGTGCTCCATTAATGGGGAACAAATTTTGCAATAATGACGAATTTTTTTTTATGGAAATAAAATTTATAACAAAGCAATTCTAATCTAATTAATACATTTTTTGTTCGATATTTTTGAAATCTAGTTTGCAATAATACTGAAAGAGTGGAGAAAGTGTTCCGGTACTATTGTAAAAGTTGAGAAATTGAGAAATTGAGAAATTGTCATAAAATTGCAAAGGAGAAATTCAAATTTGAAAGAGCTTTTGTACATGAGAACAGTAATTTTAGAGGCGTCTATTACTGAAGAGAGTGACATTTTACGAAATAGACTATATGACGGATAAAATCATATTATCCGTAAATCGGAGAATTAATAATTGAATGGAATTGGAACACGAAATGTATAGTACATGTTTGTAGGAGATTAGCATAAATCAAAAGTTACCCTTAACAAATGGGAACAGTTTACATTGGAGCGGTTGACTACGATAAACATGGTACAAGCTTGTGAGAGGCCGGATAAAAAACATGTATATTTGATGTGCATTGGAGAAATTGTAATAAAATGGCATTAGAACAGTTCACAAATATGAGCGACTGATTATAGTGAAAACGAAGAATATCCTGTGAAACGATATAGAAATAATCACGAATTGAAACATTCCATTATATTATACCAAATGACACCAAAAACGAAACACATGCCAAGATGCTGTGTGCGCATTGTGATTCTTGACTAGATGCTATATTATTGCTATTCATGGCAGTACAGATTCAATTCATTCACATATGTTCATTTACGAACAGGAATGAGACAGAAACGCTAAAAAAGGGGCGTATATGCTAGAAATGTTTTACAAAAGCTTCATGTGAATAATTTCATATAGTTTAGTTGAAATTGTGCAATGTTCGTGTAAGGACAAGCATTAAGATATATTTGTCGTTACACGAGTCAGACTTTTTAAATACGAACATGCGAATACGAATCTGTTAACATACGCTTAAAGCTTAACGTAGTGAACGCAATCAAATCAAAGTAACACAACAATGGTCATCATATCATTCGTGTGTCATTTTAATGTCGCAACAGCAAACGCGTCGTTAGTACAATAATGACATGATGATGACTATAGCAGTGAAGTATGTGTGTGCGTAAGGCTTCGTTAACATTAAATCGGATGTGAATATGTGACAGCGTTTTTATGTGTGTGCATGTGGATACTTTACATTTACGTCGACAGTCCGTGGTGTTAATAAACAATGTGTAGAGGTAGATTATGGTAGTGTGATAACTCATTTATATGTATTAGTAATGTCATGAGACATTTTAGCCATTGTACATATTAGTACGAAATTTTATGGTGCCAAAAGCAAACAGCCCAAACAACAATAATGAATGTTGTTTGTAAACACACATAGATATGTAATGAGTGTAAAAGTAATATTGACATAACAACCCGAAAAGGGATACACTATCCACGATAATGAACATATATACATGCTAGTTGATGTATATACTCGTATTTACATACATTTAAATAACAAATTGTGTAAAGTCGGTAATAAAACACATTTTATATCATTATGGTATGGAAACGTGGCTATTCGTAAATAATTTTCGCATCAGTGGAAAGTTAACAATAAACCGTTGTATTTAGTCGCGTAAATCACGATATTGTTAATAAAGTACAGAAGACAAATAAATAATGTCACATACAAATATCTAGGAGGGGATTAAACTGTGAAACGTAATATAATCAAGTGCGGCAAAATATCACACAGTCCGACTTAAAATGTTATAATTTGCAGAAAAACAACAACAACTATTGTGTCTCTGTATATGAATGTAGATTGTACTCTACTGAGTAATAGTAGTAATGATAGCAATGACAGTGGCACATGGCTGCAATAGCAACAACACATATTCAGTATTCAACAAGGATAATCATTTATATGCATTTTTCTTTGTCCACTTTTTCTTCTTTTCCGTTCTCATCATAATCTTTTCACTGACTGTATTAGTGTGCATTGTAGTGTGAAATGAACATTCTTTTCAGTCAGTTTTTATAAAGTATAACTATATGTGTATGTGTGCTTTGTATGCTATAATATACAAATAAACGAATGCCAACATAGTGTCCTACTTGGCACAATTGATGTATGAAATTCAAGTTTATAAAGCAAATATGTTGAAGGGGGTGGCTGGCAAACCAAATTAAAAAAAATCAAAGCGAAAAAATTTGATTTTAAAGTTAAAGTGATGATATGATAAATGCATAGGTGAAGTAGTAGAAAATAAAGTGATCTCCATTGAGATAATGAATTCAATCAATATAAGTGAACATAAAATAAGAGACCATATAAATATATAAATGAAAATTATTTACTTTAACATATCATTAATTCAGTGTACGATTTATACCAAACACACGTCTGTGAAATGCTTGCAGATAATTCACATTGAGTAAATAAATAATTTATTAATTAAAAGTCAATATTAAATGAACAAAAAATGTTAACAATATTATTAAAATTAATATAAAATTATAATTAAAAATTATGTGATTTATAAATGATACTAATTAATTTTGTATCAACATTAACATTTGTTGCATATTGCATTAATCAATGCCAATAAAAAGTTGAAAGAAAACAAAATAAATAGCATTAAATGCTGGAACATTATTCCCATAAAAAATTTATTATAAATATGTACATTTTGGATTATCTGCGGTAATACCGACGCTTAGATACCCTGCAGTATGACAGAGGGACAAATATGCTTTAGAAAAATATATTTGCATAAAAGATGGGCGTAGTTTACATTCAAAGGCACTGATTTTCAAAGATACTTGCACATACAGGTCGGTCCCAGTACTACCCGACCTAACAAAGAAAACCAAATTTGGGAAAATTTTTCATTATTTCTTAACATAATCTCCTTTTAGCTCTATACACTTTTCCCAGCGGTATTCTATAGCTTCGATACCCTGTTTATAGTATGAACTCTCTAGCTCATTAAAATATCCATCTACCGCAGACTTCACGTCTTCATTGTTTGCAAATCTTCTACCACCAAGCCATTTTTTCAAATTTGGAAATAGAAAATAATCCGAAGGAGCTAAATCTGGCGAATAAGGTGCGTGCTGAAGCAATTCGAGCTTTAACTAATTTGATTTTGGCCACAGCAATAGCGGATGTGTGACCTGGTGCATTGCCTTGATGAAACAACACTTTCTTTTTCGCCAAATGCGGCATTTTCTTTAATTTTATCACTTAAACGCTGCAACTCGCCGTTGATTGTTTTTCCATTTTGCAGATAATCAATAAAAATTATCCCAAGTGCGTCCCGAAAAACAGATTCCATAACCTTGCCAGCAGATGGAACTGTCTTCGCCTTCTTTGGACACAATTCCCCCTTTTGGTCCACTGTTTTGACTGCTCCTTTGCCTCAGGTGTGAAATGGTGGACCCATGCCTCATCCATGGGTCCAAACTCGGCTTTATTACTGTGAAACATCGCCAAACAAACAATAGAAACATCTTCACGACGTTGTTCTTGGTCTATTGTGAGCAAACGTGGCACCCATCTTGCACACAGTTTTTCTTCTACAAATTTTCGGTCAATATACGATGTATAGCACTTTTTGAAATGCCTGTAATTTCACCTAGCTCACACATCTTCACCCTGCGATCATCCAATACCATTTTGGGGATTTTATTAACCGTTTCTGTCGTGGCCATCTCAATTCGTCGACCGCTACGGTGTTCCTCTTTGCAGCTCGTACGACCTCGTTTAAACTCTGCACCCAATATTTTATGGTCGTAAACGCAGAAGCAGACTCCTTCCGAGTAGAATCTAGTTCGGATTTAATATTCGTTGAACGAAGACCTTTTTTTTTCATTTTCAAACTACTGCCGCCATCTGTATGCCTATATTTAGTTCTGGGACCGCCCTCGTAGGAGCTGTTTTCAGCCGCTACCGATCAATTTCGAACTCGTACATTAATAATAAAATATAATCGTTTCAGCTTAATAACTTTATATTATTGGTTATATTATTGTGCGTAATGCGTGAAAATATATACACGGAATTATAGAGCGATCCAATAGGAGGTACTTTTTCCAATAGGGATTCTCAGACATCTCACGTATTATTTCTGTCATATTCATATGACATTTGTGTTCATTATTCATTGACATTTCACCATGAATAGACTTACGCCAGAACAGCGATAACAAATTGTGAACATTCAGTGTTCAGTGAGAAATATTCTTCATTCTCTTCGACCATTTCATGGTGTTCATATGGTGTTATGTTGTGGTTATGGTGTTCAGATCTTGTGATCTGACGTAGTTGGATTACTTTTTATGGAGCTATGGGAAATTAGTTGTTTATGTCGATAAACCACAATCGATTCCTGCATTAGAAGCGATCATAACACGCGTAATTAACGGAATATCGGCCGAAATGCTCGAAAGAGTGCTCGAAAATTGGACCCATAGAATGGATCATGTTAGAGCCAGTTGGCCACAACATTTAAAATAAATTATTTTCAAACATTAAATGTCATAAACCCAACTTACGTCTCAAATACACTTTTTGTTTATTAAATTGATTTTAATGCGTTTTATTAAAAAAAAACTACCGGAAGCTCTTATTGGATCACCCTATATAAGTAGGTAGATTTTCATAGGATCCCTGCAAAAAATTTTGCGACAAACCTTTAAAGAAAGTAACCCGGTATTAATCTCTTTAGACATTAATCGGAGATTAGTCTCCGATCGATCTCTTTAGAGATGCGTTGGGCATCAATATTTAAATTAATTAATATATTTAGAGATTTTTTACAATTTCAAGTGATTCGCTTTTAAGTCAACAGTAATGACGTAGAGCGACGGTGACAGATCATACGATAGCCAAGACACACGATGTTCGTAGGTTCGAATCCGAGGAGAGTAGCAGAAAATAAGTAAATTTTATTTCCACATCTTAATTTAAAATATATGAATCGGAATTTATAACACAATGAATGAATGAAAATAAATTGTTTGATCTGTACTTTGTACCCAGGTTCGAATCACGCGAAATTAAAAAAAAAATTCTTTATAATACAATTAATGAAAATAAATTATTTTCATGCGAATAGCGGCAAAGTGGAAATGAAAATGTTGAATTATATTGAATGAAAATTTCGAACCGTGAGACTAATCTATTTATGGAAGGCGACTAATCCACATTTGTACCCGTTCAGGTATAAAAGGGTACAATTGGTCTCTTCGTAGGACATGCTTGAACAATAGGGAATAGTTCACTCGATATAAAGAGATCAAAAGTGCGATTGACCGCATGTTCCTTTGCGACTGATCCCGGGCACATCCCGGACACGTCGCATCTTTTGCAGGGATTCAGCCCATTTTGAAATATTCTCTATCCCTGGTAAATATGTTATAATCGTATATACTACGTTTCAGCTCGATAACTTTATATTCGTAAGTACAAAGGAATTTTCGAATTCGATCATTCTTTGGAGAATTTAGTCATATGTACCAAGTTTCAGCTTAATAACTTTACATTCGCGAACGGAATCATAAGTTTTCCATCTTTAAATATATCTATTTGCTAGTGAATATAATCGTACGTACCGAGTTTCAGGATGATAAGTGTTTATCTTTGGGCGCAAAATGTGAAAGCATTCGTAGGCATATGTTTGTATGAGAGGTAGATGTGGTTTTCAACCGATTTGGCTCATTTTAAGCTTTTTCATTCTTCTTCTTCTTATGTGGCCATTACAACCGAAAATTGATTTAGGTCGAATCTAGCATGCTTCGCCAGCCAGCTCTTTTCTTCGCTAGTTGGAGTCCGTTAGAAATTCCAAGCGCTGACAAGTTCTCCAGTACTTGATCTTTCCACCGGAAGTTAGGTCTGCCTCTGCTGTGTCGTCCACCAGCGGGTTTTGAATATAACACTTCTTAGCCGAAGCGTGTTCTACCATTCGTTCGACATGACCCAAGCCGCGCAGCCGCAGAATTTTTAAACGTTTTACTATGCCCATGTTAGCACACAGATCATACAGCTCATGATTGTACCTTATTCGATACTCGCCACCAACGCAAATGGGTCCAAATATCTTGCGTAGGACTTTTCTCTCGAAAACTCCAAGCATTCGCCCATCTGAGGTGGAAATTGTTCAAGCTTCGGCGTCATATGTAAGGACAGGCATGATGACAGACTTAGAGAGAGTGTGGTTTTCGGTACTCGAGAGAGAGCCCGACTTCTCAATTTCTTACTCAGCCCACAATAGCACCTGTTAGCGAGAGTGATCCTTCGCAATATATCCAGGCTGACGTCATTACTGGTGTTAATGCTGGTTCCGAGATAGATAAAGTCCTTTACTACTTCAAAAGCGTAGTTATCAACAGTGAGGTGCTGTTCAAGACGCTGGAACTTTTTGTTTGTTGACACCAGCTACTTCGACACGATCTTCTTTCCAACTCTGAGGCTGTTGCTCTGACTGTTGGAGTGTTCATGCTGTTTTATAGTATACGTAAAAACAAATACCAAGTCTCGGTTTTATAGTCTTATATTTTCGAGCGGAAAGTGTGAAAATATACATTTGAAAGCATATGCCTATTTTTAATATGATATAACTCATTTTGAGCGAACTGAGCGAATTTTGTGTTTTTCGTTGAAAGATAAAATCTACCTAATAGTATATGGCAGGTTTTATCCGGCAGTAACAATTAGCCAAAAATGCTTCTTAAAAAAGAGCTCTGTGACAAATCTAAGTTAAAGTGATGTCACAAGAGTTCTGCTGTCCGACTAATATAAGTAGGTCCCTTCTAATGCTATTCAAATTTAATTCGCACATCAGTATTGGAATATAAGCTCGGTGGTATCACAATGGGCATTTCTGGCCTAAGTGTGTTCTCTCAGAGAGAGGGCAGCGACAATACCATAATATAACATAACTCATTTTTGGATACGTCTATTTGATAGTAAATGTAATCGTATGAACCAATCTCAAGAACCAAGTCTTAGCTTGATAGCTCTTAAACTATGCATTTACCATGCAAAGAGTCATGCATACCTACAGGTAGATAAACAGATCAAGAGACAGACGGATATGACTAAATATATTTAGATTCTGAGTATGATCAATAATATTTATGTAGGTACTATCCTATAACAACTACGTTTCCTAATGGTCGTTACAAATGGAAGCACAAACTCAATATACCTCTGCAGTGGTGTAGCCAGGATTTTGGTAAACATCTATATATTATTATATTTCTTTATTAACAAGTCGATCGGTCAAGGTTGGATATATCCCCCTGAGCCCCGCTGGCTACGCCACTGTATCCTTGAATATTTGAGTGGAGAATTTCGGAAAAAATTAATACCTATAAATAATAAATAAATTGAAATAAGAGATATAACAATTAAATTTAGTCCGAATACAGTGGCGCCATCTATTAAGATGTATAGGTGAATGAATGAAGCCCACATCTTCATGAAAAATTTTGACACTTTGGAAGCGTAATTTTGTTAACAAACGACAAACTGAATATATGCAAATTCTAAGCTCAACCAAGGGTTCCAGTAGTTGGATTTACCCTTCGGCGAGGCGCAGGAATCGCATTCTCCAAAGTATCAATATACTGGTTCCGCGATCCATAATATTGTACTTCAGCAATAATTTTTTTTTTTAGAAAATGGAACTCAGTTGTGTGGTTTTCCATTTGTTCTATTTGTCATAATTTGATTTATTGAAATACCCCAGTCCTGTTTATTTCAGAAGAATGTTATTCAAATGTTATCTTCTGATTGAATTGACTCATCCAAATCAAATTAAACAGATAATAAATTAGAAAGGTAAAAAACAACTAACTCACTTCATAACCTTCAGTGTTAAAAATATTACGAAAATTATTCTTATGCAGATAATTTGAATGTATCCTTGAACATGTGCATACTTACCTACCCACTACCACATATACATGTACATATAACAATATTTTAATAAATATAATTGTATTAGATGCATATGAATATTTTACTTAACTTTTTGTTTAGTTTTTATTTTATTTTTTATGTATTTGTTTTTTTGTTTAACTTTTGTAAATTTCATTTATATGCATATCCTCTGTAAGCATCCGTAGTCATATAATATGGCTGACATAATATAGCTTATTTATAATACGAATAAATAAGTATATATGTAGTGACTTTGATTGGATATTGCATATATGTACGTATGTATGTGAGCAATTTTTATGCGTGGGTTGGT
Source organism: Megamerina dolium (assembly GCA_963854835.1). Taxonomy (NCBI): domain Eukaryota; kingdom Metazoa; phylum Arthropoda; class Insecta; order Diptera; family Megamerinidae; genus Megamerina; species Megamerina dolium. Next base: position 64,290,852 of record OY978526.1, on the reverse strand, counting down.
TCCACAAAAGTTCTCAGCACAATAAATCATTTGATTTATGAATTGATTACTTCATATTCTCTTCTTTGGTCTCTGGTTCCTCCAAAAACTTTAACTATTACTAGCACATTGTCTACATACACATGTACTGGCATCGGTACATATTCGTAGGTATACTTTATTTATTGCCTATGTTGGTCATTATTCTTAAAAAGGCGATAATTTGTATGCGTGCATGTCTGTAATATATGAACTATATATTTTTAATTAATTACTTTTGTTAGAGTAATATTTAGTAGAAGAAGAAAAAAGAACATAAATAAAAGAGTTACGAAATATTTTTATGCATATCATTGACCTAATAATAAGTTTTATATCAATTTGCCTCTTCAATTAGTTGTGGTTTTAGCTGGAAAAAAATTATCAACATTAACTTTAACTTACCTCATGCTCAATATAATTCCATAGAACACTAAAATGCATATAAAGTGAAAGCAAAGAAGAATCAATAGATTACACAATTTAACTAATTGATTAGTGTATTTGTAAACTTGAAGTCTTATTGTTGGAAATTATTTTGTTAAATATCATATGTCAAATTTACAATTACCATCGTTACTATCATTAATTAAAATCTTAATAGATTTATCATACTGTTGTTATAATGGTGTTATTAACGTAACTAACCGCTTTAAGGATAAATTTCGATTTATTCAGTAACAACAATAAGAGATTCCTTAGTAACTACTTGTAACTAACGTAGGCTTCATTAAGCTTAAATAAGTCATTCTTGTTGTTTGATACTTATTAATATGTTTGCGGGTGTGGCTGTAACAAACGTATTTGTGTGCGTAATTTAATACTTTCGTTTTGGTATTGAAACTCTTTCTATCCGCTCAGATATATGTAGGTATTACAAATCCTTTAACGATGTGTTTTTTAGTTGGAAAACCTTGAGAGTCCTGTTTTTGATGTTGATACTTAGAATGATGATAATGATGAAGATGATGAAGTGTTGTTGCAATAAGTTATAAGAAAAAAACATGTGTAATTATTTAAGCGTTTGCATACAATACATTAACCAGTAGTAATTAAATTCCATTAGCGATTTTTCCTTGATTTGCTCAATAATTTAAAGCAATTACAATATTAAACCAGTATTATTTCTTGCAAATTAAAGCTAAACGCTTTTCAGTCATGTTTTAAAAACATTTTACTGATAACATTAATATTGTTATTGAGATTTTGGAAATTTTCCCCATAAAACTTACCTGCAACATAATACCACAGAAAGAAGACCAAGTGTGTTAAATCTGTAGCCGCTATGTTCTGAAAATTTAGTGTGTAGTAAATTCGTTGTTTACTCACACCAAATTGTTACTTTTTGAGAAAATAATGATTCTCATCGTTTGCAAATGCTTTGTATTTAAATTAATGAAAAACAGTTTGAATTTGAACGAATTATATTCGCTATGCTTCATTGTTCTAAGACATTTCAGAATCACAAACGTTGTCAGAAGATAATCGACCACGAAAACTCCTTTAAATTGAGCTCTCAATGATGCCTATAGTCATTATACGATTATTCCATGTAGTATGCACCATAACATTGGTACAATATTCTACTGAACGAGTGACTCTATCACCACTTAACTCTATCAACATATGGTCCATGCGGGTCGCAGCTCAGTGGTTCAATCCCCGGCTAAATTTCATTCGAACGGTACCCATCTATCGCAAGCAATTGACAATTCATCCGGCAGTTAAAATTTGAGATGAAAAAGCTTATAAAAGAACTCTGTGGCAAAGCTCAGAAAAAGTGATCTCACAAGAGTTCTGCCGTATGGAACCAGCTAATACAAGTCCCTTCTAATATTGTGCAACAGTACGGGAAGAGAATCTGCTTCAGCAAGCTGGATCTTCTGAATACCACACTGTCATAGAATTCAAACAAAATCAATCTTATTTCACTCTGTAAAATATACGTCTTTTCATTTTACGTACACATAGGTGTAATATATATTTGGGGGAAATGTTGAAGCAGAAGACTTAATAGGGGTCGGTCATACATTTCACAATTTTAGAGGTGTTTTCTGTTCAATTAAGGAGCTATTAGTCGACATGCACTTGCTTTTAAGTTAATTTTGTTTAGATGTAAAGTGTTGAGTTTAACTTTCACAATCTTTTGAGGTTACGCACAAAATTCGACCTGATCGATTGAGTTCAATCCGAATTTGAATTCACCGACCCCAAATGTGTATATCTCGTCTGTTGGACAATATATTTTATCTTCTTTCGTGTGCCTATTTTGTGAACTTTGTTTGAAGCGTGTGTGCACTTTTTCTAAAAATTTTAGAGCAGCTTTGGAATCATATCAGACCCACCATGTGGTTTTCAGCGCTGTTTTTTTTTCAATTCCTCAATATGGTATTTTTAGTATGGCACACACAGCTCTAGATCTCTGCAGAGTTCTGTCGTTGGGAAGTTGATGCTATAAATTTTCTCAAAAGATCTTCTAAATATAAGTTTACCCAGACGCAATGAGAAACAATGGGACAGCTTCTTAAATTATCTTTCTATGCTCAGTGTTTTTGACATCGGCATTTGGAAGCAGTAAGCAGTAGTCGTCTACCATCATCCAACGGCGCTATACGTCGAAAATCTACCGTCACAATTATATTCGTTATTAATAATTATATACAATAATAATTGAATTAATTGTACTAATACCTTTTTACTGTAAATACATATACTCAATTTTGACACAATCAATAAATATTGTTGGTGAATACATTTGTTAAATATATATAACGTGAGTCAGGAAAATTTTGCGGCCATACAACACTTGATATTCCCCTACAATACCAATAGAGAATTTTTAGATTCAAGTAAATAAAGAAATAGTTATCATTTTAATTTCGAAGAACCTTGGTCGAAAGGTTCCCTCAGTATTATTATTATAGCCTAGACAGACGGCAGCATAATTCCGGATTACCGAGTTAATTCGAATTAACTCTGGCATTAACTGCAGCTAATCCGCATAAACACTATGAGTTAATTCTCAAAATAAAAGAGGATTAGGGCAATTTGCTATGGCAACACTGCTGAAAATTGTCTATTGTGAATTTTTCTCCATCCATTTTACAAAATATTAGGTGTGTTCGCTATCAAAAAACTTTCAACAATTGTTAACAGTTTTCAACATGAAAAGTGTTGGCGAACAAATAAATGCAGCTGTCAATTACGAACGGTGAATGTCAATTTACAAGTTTCTGATAGTTTTCAGTTTACGTACTTCTTGTAGATTTTCTCATATCGAGAGTGATAGACGACAGAAATTGATAGTGATAGTAATGTAAGTGGACAGACCTAATAAAACAGCAATCAGCTGTTTAGTTAATCCGCAATACTGCAGTCTGTCAGGTTATTATTTTATTCGGATTAAGTGCGCCGGTAATCCGGAATTAGGCTGCCGTCTGTCTAGGCTATTATACCCTGCATAATGTAATATGCAAGGTATATTCATTTCGGTTAGATGTTTGCAACCATTTGAATCTCCGGAGATATCGAAAAGTACTTATATATTCGCGATTAGCGTTATATATATATTTTAGGGATTAGCCGAATCAGACCACTTATATGGGTCCCTTTTCGTCCCTCAAATAAAAAAAAATAAATAAATATGTGGCACATAAAGCCCCAAAGGGCTCATTGGCAGAGCTTCTCTTCCATTACTGTTGTGCGTCTTAAATTTTGGACAATATTAGAAGGGACCTACTTATTTTAGTCGGTTCCGAACGGCAGAACACTTGTGACATCACTTTTTCTGAGCTTTGTCACAGAGTTCTTTAAGAAGCTTTTTCATGGCAAGTTGTTACTGTCGGAAGAATTGCCAATTGCTTGCCGACAGGTGGGTACCGTTCGAAAGAAAAATCTTATCGATATTAAATTTGTTATGCATCAGCCGGGGATTGAACCACGACCTACAGATCAGAAGGCGAACACACTAACCACTGAGCTACGGCACCTTCTCCTCAAATCGTGTGTAAATTATTTGTTCGGTTGCAGAATTCTTCTACTTCCTTCCTCATAATAACATCACGCGTTATTTCAAGCATGTCTTTGTGGAGTATGTTCCACATTTCGAGTTCATCAATAAATTGGCAACCCAGTGTGGACATCCACCTTCTTGCCAATGCAGGACACTGGCACACTATATGCGCCGCTGTCTCTGCTTCTTCCATGCATAATCTGCAAATATCAGCATTCGCCCCATCAACAAGACCCATCTTGCTGAGGTGGTACCTGAAATTGCCATGCCCAGTTATTAATGCAGTCAACCAGCTTAGAGTCATTCGTCCTAGACTGAGAGCCCTCCCCGATTCACTGCCCTTTGATAGCCTCAACGAAGCCTTTGCCTGTCTACAAGTAGATAAGTTCTCCCATCTCGTGAGATGAAGTTTCTTTATCCACTCTTCGACCTTTGCTTTCACCGTCCCGCTGCTGAGAGCAACTACTGGTTCCGGTCCATAAAATTCAGCTTCAGATCCTTGTGTAGTCAAGGAGTCTGCAGCTTCATTCTGTTCTATACCAATGTGTCCCTTCACCCACATAAGAGTAATCGCATTACTACGAGCACACCCATTAAGTTTCTGAACACATTCGAGCGCCAACTTAGAAGATACCGTAGGTTGTTGCAGCCGCCTGACCACCGCCTGGTTATCGAGTGCTAGCAAGATTTTCTTACCTTTCCATCCAGTAGATGGTCTAGCGCATGCATTAGACCAAGCATTTCTGCTTGATAGACCGATACGTATCTTCCCAGATTCAGAGTGCATGCCAGTCCCAACTCTTTAGAGAAGATTCCAGCACCCGCTCTGCCATCCATTAATGAACCATCTGTAAAAATACTGATGTCATTTTCCTCACATACATCATGTGTGAGGTCGTCTTAATGAGTGTTCTGTGTGACTTTTCAGTCATCTTCAGACAATCCATTCCCTCCATTGGCATTTGCGCCTCCTTTACACTGCTATATAGCAGTTACAGGATACCCCTGTGCCCCTTCTCTGTGCCGAATCCATACCAATTATTGGTTGTCTTCAGACGTAATGCTGTTAATGTCCGGATAGCTCCGGTAATCCCAATACAAGCCATTCTTTGTACCCTATCTAACTTGCTTTTCGCGGTCTTTTGGGTGACCTTATGCCACCAGACCACAGCAGCATATGTTATTAAGGGCCTGACCATCGTTGTGTAGATCCAGTGCGCTGCTCTGGGAGTAATTCCCCACATGAGACCGAACACTCTCTTACACTCTTACTCTTACGTGACTATTCCAAGTCAGCTTGTTATCCAGGATGACACCTAGATACTTTACTTCCTTGGATACGTTGATGTTCGATCCAAAAAGCCTAAGAGGGTCTATTGTTAGTCCAGTCCTCCTTTTAGTAAAGAGTACTGTTTCCGACTTACTAGCATTTACAGAGAGACCTTGTTCCGTGCACCATCCTTCAACCATTTTGAGTGCACCTCTCATGGTATCATAAATGGTGTCCAGGAACTTACCGCTCACCGTTACCGCTATGTCATCTGCATACCCGACGGTGTGTATGCCTTTTGAGTCCAGAAGCTGAAGTAGGGAATCGACCGTGATGTTCCAAAGGATGGGCGATAATACTCCCCCCTGTGGACACCCTTTGACTACCCTACCTCTGAGTCTGTAACTCCCATTTTGAAAGTTTATTGCCCTTTTCCTCAGCATGCTGTCCACCCACCTTATAATGGTTGGGCTGACTTCACGAGTAGCAAGGGCCATCCTTAGCTTATCGAAACCAATCTTATCGAAGGCACCTTCTATATCCATAAAAGTAGACATAGGTATCCCTCCACAAGACAGTTCCCTCTCCGCTACGCGAACGAGTTCGTGCAGGGCCGTTTCAGTGGATTTGCCAGCTCTGTACGCGTGCTGACACCTGCTCAGTGGTTTTGTCAGAAGCGTTGTCCTTTCCATGTAGTCCGCCAGTACTCCTTCCATATATTTAAGCAGAAAGGAGGTCAAGCTAACCCGCCGGAAAGATTTAGCCTCTGAGTAGTCCCTTTTTCCGGCTTTGGAAGAAAGACAACCTTAGTCTCTCTCCATTGAGTCGGGATATATCCTGTAGCCAGGCAAGTAATAAATATTCCCAGAAGCCTGTCTACCAGAGCTTCTGCACCCCACTGAAGTAGGGCTGGAAATATCCCGTCTGTACCCGCTGTTTTGAATGGAGAGAAACGCTTTGGCGTTTATCACTCCATCTCTGGTGACTATCCTTTCAGCTTCCAATCTTTCATGAAGGATCCAGGGCTCCTGAACTAGTGCAATGTCAAGCTCATCCTCATCGAAGCTCCGCACCATCATTGCTGATGCTGCTTTGCTGTGGTGAATATTGAGTTGACACACATTTAGTGGTTCCTGGCGCGGGCCCACCTACCGCCCTAATGGCTTCTTCCTTGCAGAATCTGCCACTAGCCCCACGCCAGGAGCCGCGTCGCACCGCTCATACTGCATCTTTCTGGAATTTAACGACGGCCTGTTCAAGACCGCAGTTGAGTCTCCCCCCTGCGATCCTGACGACCTCCGCGTCCTCCTTAGGACACAGCACGGTGAGTACGACACCTGCCCTTTCTGCCTCGCCAAACCTTTCTGTGCGGATAACACTCCATTTGGAAGTGTCTTTCACACAGACGTTCTGGCGCTGCAGCCTTCTGAGGATGATGTCGCTGGCCACAGCATTGCCATGAGCAACAATCACCATCTTCCTCTTTGTCGACAATGCAGTTAGGCTGTCACATTTGAGCTTCGCACCCTCCCACAAACCGGTTAGGTGCTCCACTATCTTGCACAGCCATTGCTTGGATAGCTGATTTTTGCACCTTAGTACAATCAATCCGCTCTCCACCCTTGCCCTGCCGACAAATCCAATGTCATTGACATCGTCTTCAAGGGAATCCATGGCATCCAACAAAGATACCTTGAAGGTACTCAGATGAGTATCCTCCAGACGCCCCTCTAGTGACAAGTCCATGACTCCCATAACGAGGTCAGCTTCCGCTACTTGAGCGTAAGTCTTCCTCGCCCTGGTGGGCTCGCCCTTTGCCTCTTCAGCCGGACGTTTAGGCGCTCTGTCAAGACCTCTCGGCCCAGGTTAACAATCTTTCCAGATTGTCCACCCCGCTCATCACCCCCCGATGTCGGATTTCCCTGCCCCGTCGTTCCCAGAGCTATTCTACCCGTGTTAGGCTTGGGCCTCGAGCCCCTTTCGGAGCGACTGACGGCCTTTATAATTGGCCGTCCATCTCTCCGAGCACTTGCCCCTTTTGGTGTCTGCGTGGAAGAATTATCAACCTTCTCAAGGGACGGTTGTCCATCCTTCCCAGCATCCACCTCAATTGGCTCCTCCGTCGTCTTCGGATGTGGCTCCTCAGGCGTTGAACTTTTCAAAGTGGTTCCGAAGCTATCGCCCCTGAACCTCTTCCCCGAGTTCTCCACCTCCAAGGTCGACTCATCTTGCAGAAGTCCACTGAGTTGGCCCGAGAGCTCAATGGTCTTCTCCGACGACTTCATGGCATTTTTACGTTGTCCTTTAGCTTCTGCTTCTCCCGTTTCTTCAACAGGATTCGCTCTGCTCTGGAGACTCCATCCTCTTCGCTTACACCTGATAAAGCTAACGATTCCGCTCCACTAGGAGCGTCTTCGTCCACACCATCAGATGTTCGGCCAGATATTTTACGCTGCCTCCAAACCGGCTTTCCTGCCGACCTGGTGACACCGTCCTCTTCATTCAACACCGTCGCAGCCGCCGGCTTAGGTCTTCTGAGACCCGTTCCGTCCGCCGCGACAGATGCTGCCATTGATTTTGGGCTGGCTAAAAGCTTGGCTTCTATGGAAGCCTCATTTTCCGCCACCCCCTCCACTACTTTTCCCGCCGTGGTAATCAGCACTACTTCGTATGAGGCAGTGCTGTCCGCCATTGCAGGAATTTCGTTCTGAGTTCCAGAAGTGGGAACGAGTGGTGCAGCTAACAGCTCGGCCTCTGCTGAAGCCTTATTGTCCGCCGTTCCTCCCGTTAACACCCCCGGAACCCCCAGATTTTTGGATCGAGATCCAGTTTTTGGGTTTTTTGAATCAATCTTGTTCCCACGATTTGCGAAGAAATAAATGTCCGCCTGCGCAGAGACTCGCAGTACGCAGGTAAGGCTACTTATTACGGAGGGCGTCAGGTATCCGTAAGATCACGTTAGCGACTGGGCTATTTGAAAAAGGGGCCCCCAGCCGGCACGGATCGCTTAACACCTTAATCCAGCCCCTCACCTCCGACCATGATAAGAGTACGTTGCCGAATGCTGTACTATTAAAGAGTAACAAACACTCACCAACTTACCCTTATCTTAGCTAGATACCGCCTGACATCGTACAGGCTAAACTGTGGTATCTATTTCCAGTCGGCACCCTCGAGGCGGGTTCAGTGGATTTTCAAATTTTAAACTTGCTATAAATCACTTAATATACCATTTGAGACAACAATATTTAGCACATAGCGTTACATTATACTGCTACATAACCTTTCTAGAAACGCCTACTTTTTATAGTTGCTCCCATACAAAGTTGCGGAAAGTAAAAAAAAAAATGTTAACCGCCATAATTTACACACTATTCAGCGTAGATTAGTATTGTAAGTGCAACCAGACTTACAGGTAATGGACGTGCCACGCGCACTGTTTATAGTAGCCCCATACCAAATGCCTGAATTTCTTTTAAATTGAAATAGCTGTAACGTCTGCATTCTTCTGTCTAGAATAACCATAATTGGCATTTAGATTAATATGGTAGTCGCAAATAATCTGGCTAAAAATCAACATGCCATGCCCACTTCTTAATGGGACTACCATACAAAGTGGCGAAAATTTAAAAAAATTTAAACCGCTATAACTTACGAACTATTCAGCGTAGGACAACCAAATTTAAGGTGTGGATTAATATTGCAAAATTAATTACATTTACAAGAAAGAGGTAAGCCACGCCCACTTTTTATATAGCTCCCATACTAAGCCTCGGAATTATCTTAAAAATTTCCTTTAAACTATCCCTTTTAAAATCCCCATAACTTACATAGTACTTCGTCAAAGTCAACTATATTTCGAGCGTAGTTTAGTATTATATGCAAAAATTGTTTCTCAAAAAATTGGCGAGCCACGCCTATTGCTTAATGTAGCTCTCATACAAAGTAGTGGAAATAAAATAAAAGGATGGAATTCGAGCAAACTTTTTATATATCTCTACATATGCAGAGTTTTCGAGAGAAAAGTCCTACGCAAGATCTTTGGACCTATTTGCGTTGGTGGCGAGTACCGAATAAGGTACAACCATGAGCTGTACGAGTTGTAAGCCGATATTGACATATTGGAGAACCTGACGGCGCTTGGAATTTCTAACTGGCGCCAGCTAGCGAAGAACAGAGATGGCTGGCGAAGAATGCTATATTCGGCCTAAATCGATATTCGGTTGTTATGGCCACATAAGCAAGTAGTAAGTAAGTACATATGCAGGGTATAATTTGGTCGTCCCCAGCCCACTGTAAGGTCATTTTAGTGTATTAAATTTAGACAGCACGTGAATAGGTATTTTTATATTAGTCGATCCCTAACAAAAAACCGGTGTTGTTGGATTACTTTTTCTAAGCTTTATCATCCAACACTTCTTCAAGATAGTTTTTCATTACTGTAATGTAGTAAGTGATACTGTAAGCTAAAACTAAATTAAAGATGACACTTGCCATACAAAACGTGATATTTCCAAGAAATACAGCCCTTCGATCTCAAGAGATGCTATTACATATATACGTGATGACATACTTAAAGTACTTTTTTAAGTAAATAATAACTTATAAATAAACAAAACAACTAAAAACGAATAAATAAAAGAAAAATTAAATTCATAAAAAACTAAGGATATTAAAAATTCATATAAAAATTTATATAGAAATGAAAAATAAAAAATAATAATAATTACCTAATTGATATAAAACTTTTTATTTTTTGAGTGCAGCAAACAAGTTCACAACTTTTTTTAACTCTCCAGCAAACAATTTTTTTATTAGCTTTAAATTTTAAGAGGATGTGCAGTTTATTGAATTGCTCTCTTTTAAGTGAATCATTTTTAACAAAGAAAACAAAATTAAAATAATAAGAACTATAAAAACAAAAACAATATAACGCAAATGGACAACAAGAATTGTTCAAAATAATTATGATATCACAATAACAACAACAACAACCACACAAATGAATCCCAACGTTAAAGCTAAGCTAAATACGCTATTAGTAGTACCACCAATTGTAGAAACGGAAACCACAATATCAACTACAAGAATAACAACAAAAAACGGACTTAAGTCATTAAAAGAAGCGATAATAGTTGGCAACTATAAATGTGGCATTGGTATTAACACAATAATAACAACAACAGACACTGCCAACAACAGTAACTCAGCAGTAGTGGCAGCAATAGAAACAGTAGGAACAGAAGCAGTAGTAGCAAAAAGAAATAGCAGAAGAACAGTACTAGCGCTTAAAAAGAGTTCAAGTGCAACCAATAATCTTATACGAACATCACCGAATTGTCGAAAAGTGAAATTCTTATGCGATAAAATGCTCACAAGAAATTATAGTCGTAACGAAAATAACCGAGGTGGCATCAGGGGCAGCAATAACAGTAGCAATTATAGCACTGGTAGAACAAGAACAAGAATTAGCACAAGACATACTACAAGTAGAACGAGTAGTATTTATAACAGCAGCTGGAACGATACTTGGAGTAGATTATTTCTAACATTGCTGGCAGCTGTCATTTTAGGAATGGGTAAGTGAAAATTTCTCAAACAGAAAACAATGATTTTAGCCATTTCACATTTTTTCAATTGCCAACTCCTGAGAGCCATATGAGTGCGTAACAAAAATAAAAACAACAATAACAGAGATATGTACAGCAGCAAATATGAAAATGTATAAATAAGTATTTTTGTTGTCGATTTTTTTCTCCCTTTTATCGCATTTTTATTCTTACGGATGTGTTGCGTCGTCGGCATGTTATTCTCATAAATTTAGAAATATATAAAAGAAGGCAACGAAATAATATAATGATTTTATAATAATAAAAATAATAAGAATAATAATGAAGCAAAATAAAAACCTTACTCTCCCACGCTGATGCATACATATTAAAGTACCTACTCGGTTCCACATCCCTTTCCACATATAATCTGTTCTTCGATTCATATCTCTTGTCCTCAATTTTGCTGAATGGGACATTGTGTTATTTTTTATTTGATTGTTTTTTTTTTTGTTGCAAATTCATTAATAAAACTAAAAAATGCGTTGCTTTACTTGGTGCCCTTCAATGATCGCTTACTCGTATATTTAGCCCATTGTTTCAGCGACATATTTACATACAAATGTGTATTTTTAAGGCTTTCGGTTCTTCATTTTCATGGAATACATAAATAAATATACAAGTGTGCTACTATGTGTGTTGGTATAAATACAATATATAAATATAAATGTATGTTCAGGTGGTTCAAATTGCATGGAACACCATTTCACTATTTGACTCGGCGAAAAATTTACAATTTAGATAATTTGTAACATTTCTTCTCAAGAAAGCAAAAAGAAAATACAGGCTGTAGGCTGATATGGGTAAATTTTTCGTTTTTCAGGTATTTTAGCAGTCATTTTGTCCCATTAAGAGCAAGAGATACGGTGTATGTTTGTTTGAATGAAATGCTGGAAATTAATGGATGTCAGTCCTAGGGTGCTATTTGACAATTTCAGATGATCTTGGGTTCGTTTTGTATGGACGCTCTTTTAAGAAGTGGAGATAGGTATGTTTGAAAAAAATAATGCAGAGAAAAAATTATTCGGGGATGATCAGACTTTTCTTCGCTCTATGGATGAAATGGTAAATATTTATGGCATTTTTATGTTGATTTTATAGGTAAGCTCACCTAAGCAGCGAAAATATTGAGCAAATAAGTTTAGGAAAATGTTGACGAGCAATAATGAATGAATGCTACCTTACCTTTTATAAAATTTGCTTCCACCGCCACCGACTTCCATTCATGTTTTGGGCTCATGGGAGCTACTATACAAAAATAAGAAAAAGCAACTAAAACTATTCAGATTACCCCACAGTTGCTTGGTAACCAATCGGAGAGCGGTGTTAATAATTTCTCGCCAACATATCTCTAACATTTAGGGACTTCCCTAATAAATTGATGGTGTTGTGAGAATTGAAAGGTAGCAGGGTGCAAATCTAGAATTTATGTTTACTTCTTTTGAAATAATAAAATTTTTATATTTCTGAATTTGATCCAACCTAATGTACAATATAAAATTCTATTTATACATATATTCATGAACTTTAACATTAGCTTTATTCACTAGCGATAAGCGGCTTTGTTTTTGCACCTATACATTGTTTATTTCAATATTTATTTACAATTTGGAAAATATTTAAATGAGTCATGATGATATAATCATTATTTAGAATCGAATTCATAGTGTTGATAATATAATTCTTGTGTAATATGTATTTAAATTCTACATTTTATAAATTTATGTAAGAATTTATGTTTCTTGGTGGTATATCTTACAGGAAATATAAGTTAAAGTTTAGTGTAAATTGTTTTGGTTAAAAATCGTTCATGTTAAATATTTTCCATACAATTACGAAAGAAAGTTAATTTTAGTTCATTTAGTGTATGTAAATTGGGCTAAATCAAACGAAGCCTTTCTACTTGTCCACTTCAAGGTTTATCATATTTAAAATGCCATATTTCGCTTAACATACAATTTTATATTATTTTTTCAAAAATCTAGGTTGTACTAATTAATATTTATGGGTACCTATAATTGGAATGTACATATAAAAATCTGGCACAATGCTATTTTCACTCAATAATTGTTGTCAATTAATTTTAATCAAATACTACCATTTTATGAACATTTTAATTTTAGTACAATGTAATTTCAACATTTGTACACACACACACACATACAACTACAAGCAATTAATTAATTAAATTAAAATTGCCACGCCCTATCATTATTTTGTTTCACATCTGTATTTTTCTGTTTCCGTCTGTTTATTAGTAACCAAAATAAAAGAGACACAAAATAGAAAAAATATATAGACAATTCGTTAAATGAGGTTATGCATATTTGTGTGTTTGTGTGTATGTATCAGTTCGTTAATACATAATCACAATGACCGATAAAATAATTAATTTATCTTTGTTTTGTGTGCATGCACGTATGTGCGTGGTAGTTGTTATTTTCTCATTTTCCTAACATTCTAATTGTTATTGTTTGTATTCTCTATAAACTTGGTTCGTTCGTACGTTGGTTGTTTGGTATTTACTCGTAGCTGTCACATATAAATTAGCTAAAGCACATCTCTTGCATAATCAATGAATTTAATTTGCGTTTATTTTATTTTTTTGCTTTGTTCTGTTTTGGTTTATTTTATTTTTTCACTCTCTGCATTCTTTTGCTCTTGTTTGTTTTTATTTAATTTTTTTATATATTTTTTTCATTTGCTCTTACACAAATATAAGTACATAATATGGGTATTACATTTTTAACACAACCCAAACTTAAATATGCACAATTCCCATCATCTCGCTGGTGTCTTTTCCACTCTTCCCCATCTTTAATGCGCCACTCTTGCTGTGCTGTGATTTCTCCTACCATCGTTTATTGCTGTTCTTTAAGTAAATTGCCAGAACACTTGTACAATTACACTTGATGAAATGAGGGTATACAGGGCGTATGACTAACATTCAATTTGTATGAATAGGACTAGTACGAGTATGTAGGTTAAGGTGAGTCAAATTTTTAACTGTGGGGTTCAATAAAAATCAAAACACAATCTGGTGCATTTTTAGAATTTGTTTAAATAAAAAATAAAAAACACAGTTTAGGTAACCAATTTTTCTATTTTGATTGTCTCAGCCACTCTAAAAATATCAACTTTAAAAGGGAGCCTCATAAGGAGAGCAGATAAAGGGTCGGCATGCTCAGAAGAAATATTACAAAGGAAAGGGCTGGCTTTACATTGCATCCATCTAGAGGAGAGTACTAAGCAACTATGGGTTTGTTTGTCGATTTTTAGGTGTTTTAATATGGGAACTTCCTTAATGGGTAGAGATTGGCTATCAGTATGTTGAAAGGAAAAATTACGAAATAAAAATGAATAATATATTTCATTCTTCAAAAGCCATCTTGCGAGCCTTGGGATCTAATTTTATAAAATAACGCTAACTAGGTGACCCTACAGGATCACCGTCAGCAACACACTGACATCCTAACTGCACCCATTAAGGGGTCTCTCATACAAAATGAACCTAAAATGACCTGAAATCACCAACTAATCTAAAAACTGTGTAGGAATCGCCATTAGAGAGAAGACTTGTAAACCAAAATTTTTTACAAACATGTTTTACCGTATAGCCACTTTTTTGCTTTATTGGGGCGGGAAAAATGCTTAAAATTATCCAATTTTCATGTTCTGCATTAAGCCATAAATATTTCTCCGTCTAATTTGAGCCACCTTAAGGTAGGTACTTGTGTTCATACATATTGTATGTAGGTATATGATATGTACGCATTTAAGTACGAATATGATGCTCATGAGCATCTTCAACATAATATGAGCATTTATTTTTTGTGTCTGCATGTGCATGACATTGTTTTTATTTGGATGAAATGGAAACAAAAAAATAATAAAAGAATAACAAACAAATGTAAAATAACTTAGCGTGGGTGGGAGAGGAGTGAGTGTGAGAGTGAGAAAGTAAGAAAGTGGCAGGCGAACAAATGATATGTAATTATTTGTTTGAGATGCTTTTCGACAGAGTATCAACAAATTAGAGAGAGAGAGAGAGATAGAGAGAGAGAGCGATGGAGCTATTGTACAAAACTGTAAAGTACACTCATTTGATTATGAGTCTATATTAATAGCAAGACATATATAAGGACATACTTGTTGTGATATTTCATACAATTTTTTCTATTCATCACTGTATTATATTGCGGTTATTTGCCGTTGTAGTCTGTTAGACGGAAGTCAAAAATTAATTATAACTATTATTAACAGTACATAGGATATTATCATTTTATGAATATTTTCTTATATTTTTATTTGTTCTATTTATTATGATTACTTTTATCAGTAGTACATATTATAATTGTGGTTACTAATATATACCGGAATAACTTAAAATAATTAAATTAGATTCTTTAAAAAAATACACACAAAATTTAAATAAAGTTGAAAAAAATAGGTCGAGCATATTTATTTCTTTTAAGTAATTCACATTTCGTCTCACATGCAATTCGTAATAATTTTGAATATTGCCAAAAGCAATATTTTTATTAAATTTATTTAGTAATATTATTGTATTTCAATGTTTGTAAAGAAAACTCTAAGGAAATATGGTCATGTTATTATAAAATTTTAAAATCAATACTGTTTGCTTTGGTACACTATCATGTTATATGTACTCAAACGAATGGAACATTTGTATATAATATATGCAAGTAAAATGTGCGTAGTTGATGCTTTTTAGAGCAGCCGGGGCAATTCTTATAATTCCAACTCGTCATACATCGAAGTGAACTGTTGTATAACAGAAATGCTGAATATATTAAAAATAATTTTTTCAAAATTTTAATTGATCATCAAATTAAGCAGCAAAGAGGTAAGTTCTTAGCTGATATTTACTTAAAAGAAATTAAAAATTAACGAATTTTGTATATTTTTTCATACAATTTACATTAACAGCAACATGCCTGAACATATGTATATATGCTACATTTCACACCACTTTACAATGTCTTAGCGTATAGCTAAGAATTTATGATTTTATGAATTTATGAAAAAAGAAAATGTCGCTTCACATTGGAAGTAAAACTGCGTATATTTTTTTAAAAAATTTCGATAAGATTGTATTGGTTTATCAATGCTCCTTGTACTGTCATGCAATATCAATTTTGGTCACTTATTTCAGCACTTTAGGGGTGATTCCTGGTTAATTATGGGATATTTGTCGATTTTTAGATGATTTTCAATTCATTTTGTATGGAAGCCACCCTGTGGAGAAGGTATGTTCAGAAAAAATGTTGAGTAGTAAAAAATAATGTGGGTCGGCCATTCAATATATAGAAATGTAAGTTTTATAGAGGAGTCTCTCTAAGAGGTAGTATGTTTAGGAAAAAAAATATTGCGGTAGATGATAAGTATGTATGTTAAAAAAAAAAACTAGTGGATGCGGGTAATACATTTTTCCCATCCATGGGCGATAATCTTTATTTATATAAATGATTCAGTGCATTAGCTCCATCTCATAGAGAAGCACCACTAAGGAGTATAGTTAGGATGTAAGTATGTTAAGTAAAAATGTTAAATAGTAAACATGGAGTCGGTGTTACATTTTTCCTTATCAGAAGTGCTCTAAGAGTTTTAACGGAATTTATAAATAACGAAACCCTTTTTAGAATAGCTTCTCTTATAGATGCAGCTAAAGGGTAAGTATATTGAGAAGAAATGTTGAGAAAAAAAAAAACAACTAAAGGGGCTTATATATATTTTAGGGATTAGCTGAATCTGACCACTTATATGGGTCCCTTTTCGTCCCTCAAACCGTGTGTTAATTATTTGTTCGATTGCAGAATTCTTCTACTTCCTTCCTCATAATAACATCACGCGTTATTTCAAGCATGTCTTTGTGGGGTATGTTCCACATTTCGAGTTCATCAATAAATTGGCGACCCAGTGTGGACATCCTCATGCTTGCCAATGCAGGACACTGGCACACTATGTTCGCCGCTGTCTCTGCCTCTTCCATGCATGATCTGCAAATATCAGCATCCTCCCCATCAACAAGACCCATCTTGCTGAGGTGGTACCTGAAATTGCCATGCCCAGTTATTAATGCAGTCAACCAGCTTAGAGTCATTTGTCCTAGACTGAGAGCCCTCCCCGATTCACTGCCCTTTGCAGTGTAATGTGTAACCAAGCCCCTTTGATTTTTGTTTTTCCTTATTACGATAACAAAAAAATAGATTTGTTGGTTTTTCTCAGAAAACATAAATTTTGTATGAAAAGGTATATTATAGTATTTCTGAGATAACTTAAGTTGCCATCAGCTACGTGACCACATAGAAGTGAGAAACTGACACAGATAGTATTGTTTACAGCTTACCGATAACGGTGGATAGCGATCTGATATACATATGCTCTGCATCGGATCACTGTTCTATTGCAGTATTTTCAATTTTATTTAAAGTTAAAATTTGATAATGTAATATAATAATTTTACTCGATTTTTATCAAACAATTATATTATGTGAGTTTCTGACTTTTATTGGCAATTTATTATACAATTTCATTCCATAATTTATAATAGATTTTCAATGTTTCAACAAACCCATTTCTCTTTGTTCACGTGTTTGCGTTATCATTCTATTAAATTTAATTAATTTTTAACCATTCAGCGCATATCAATATGCGTTGCCTTTGGACGAAATATCAATAATAAATAAGTTATAATAATGAAATAACGAATTACTGTTTGAGAGATGTACAATATTTCAAATACACAAACATATTAAGTTTACCAGAAAAATACTCGTAATCGGCATCCTTGGGAACTTTGTTTCAAAATTATATTTTCATGCGAATTTGAACAAATCCAAATAATATGTAGGTTTCATATTTATTTATTGATGTATGGATTCATATACAACTTTTGCAAAAGAGATAAGCAAATAATATAATATGAAATAAAATAAATTC
Source organism: Megamerina dolium (assembly GCA_963854835.1). Classification (NCBI taxonomy): domain Eukaryota; kingdom Metazoa; phylum Arthropoda; class Insecta; order Diptera; family Megamerinidae; genus Megamerina; species Megamerina dolium. Next base: position 64,272,980 of record OY978526.1, on the reverse strand, counting down.
ACAATATTTTATTTTCTCCAGTGAATATTTAATTCCAAAGCTCTACTCACCCTACTGAGATATAGCTGAATTGCGTTATGCAATTCCCAATAGGATGATATGCTTTGAATAAGATATATTGCAATAAATTATTTATTTTATACACGACTACAAAAATTCATTTTATTTATTTATTTGCTTATTACTTGTATGTTTTACTACAATATATGTACTTGTATGTGTGTAAATAAATCTTTGCCTAATGTAGACATTATCATAGAAATTTAAATAAACAGAAATTACAATACACGTACACGAACACACATACATATCCATGTAAAGTATTATTATACAAAATCCGTTTTAATATTGAATACATAAAATTCGTAACATGCTCTAAGATTTGATATTTACTCAAAGCAAGTGGAGTGTCTACATATTGTATGTATCCTATGTCTTAATACGAAAAATATACTAACTACAGGGTGGCACTACTTTTGCAATTTCGCTGAAAATTTGTGTTGAACATTAACCAATGGACAAACGTTTTTGAGAATCGATGAAATCGAATGAAAACTGCGCCTATCTCCCATATAATGGCATGTTGTCGAATGTGTCGTATGTTTTCACACAAAAACATAAAACTACTCGGTTGAAACATGAAACGGTGCATGTAATAAAATTTGCTAATACATACTACTACATGCTAATACAGTCCAAAGTGCTACAAAATGGGGAAAATCTGACAAAAACTACACCTACTTTCCACAGAAAAGTATGTTGTAGCAAGTGTTTTTCAAATTTATGTAAAAAATTTGGTATATAAAATAAATTTTGGTCATAAAATAAATATATTTGACGATGGGCGTAATCAGAGATATAAAAGTGTATTTTAAATTATGTGTTTTCCCACTTTGCGTACGAAAATATAAAGCCATCGAACTAAAGCTTGGTACTTAAAATCAATGTGTTCACTGATTAAATATAATAGATGATGGTCGTATTTATATAAAAACCCACGTTTAGTCCCCATACAAAGTATGTTGTCGAAGGGATGATTTCACACTTGGAGGACGATAATATGCATAAAGGGATGAAGCTAAAACGCGGGACATGCTTTATACTTACTAATTAGTAGACATGGTCGAAAATTAGGCAAATCTGGACAAATCATACTTCCCGTACAAACTAATGCTTCTGAATGTAATTTTTCCACGAATCTATAAAGATCTCAAGTTAAAAATTGATACCTTCGATTACATTTGCAAATGAATGGACGATATGCATAATCCGCTTTCCATTCATTCAAAATTATATTCTCGACTGTACTTTGCGCATGAACATATAAGTTTGGAAATAGAGGCTATCGAGAAAAAAGAATTTATTGTCTATCTGTCTTGTTGTATGGTGTCTAACTTTCGAAGCTTTCCAATATTTTTGATTACCCAGTATAAATGAAGAAAAAGTGTTTTATATTCTTCTTTTCGAAACATATACTTGCACACTTATTTACATGTGTGGGCACACACAAAAATTTACGAGTATTTCAAGAAGGTATCCGCACGAAAATTTAATCTAACAATTTAATTATTCAATAGAAATCCTCAAAAACCTTAATCGATTCGAATGATAATTGCGTCATTGTGTGGCCTAAGCAATATACCTATACACTTACACGCATCCACGTACACACACATTCTTACTGTGTGTGCTATGCTAGATTTAATCACTGAGTACTCGTATTGGTGTTTTGTGTGTTTTGGTCACGATGTAAACTACTTACCTTATATAGGTAAGTATGTGAGATTTATATTTAACTACGTGCGTGTTTACATGTGTGGTGTTTATGTGTTTGGGCACGAGCGATAACATTTCTCTAGTATGTAGAACAAATGATATCCTCTATATGTAGGCATACAACCAACCATGTGAAGTGCACCAACAATAAGCAATTTCAGTTGTGATATTTAGATACGATTGGACTCAACGTAAAACTTAGTTTAGCTTCATCGGGGCTCTTACTGTGAGGTCTCTACATATATATATATATATATATATATATATATATATATATATATATATATATATATATATATATATATATATATATATATATATATATATATATATATATATATATATATATATATATATATATATATATATATATATATATATATATATATATATATATATATATATATATATATATATATATATATATATGTGCAATATCTATACAAATGTATTCGGCAGATGTGTTGGTATATTGCCATTATACGTGTAAGACCACAAAAATGCCTGAGAAATGTGTCACTTTCGAATTAAAATCTGAATTATTCATGTGAGGCAACAACCCAAGGGTGCTTCAAATGCATATGCACGAATACACAGTCTAACAAACCAACAACATACACAAAAGCTATGGGTATACACATACATGCATGGCGTGAGTAGTAGATGCATACACTTATACATTTATTGGGCTTTTACTATTTTCGCTACTATAGGTAGGTAGGTATATAATACATAATACTATGCTACCTATATACATACACTTATATGATCACAATGCCAACCATTGCTAATGCCAACGTCAAAAACAGCAATACTATTTCTTTGTGGTTGCTTTGTTATTGTTGTTATTTTGCGTTTTTAAATTTACCAGCATTCGTATGTGACTCCACGTGCATTGTACTTAAAAGGTAGATACATCTCACTCTTTGTGTGAATGTGTGTGTGTGTGTGTTCCAATGTTTGACGATAACGTGCCCGTTAACAAGGCTGATGTCACACAATAAGTGAAGAGTTGACAATGAAGCCTACATAGCATATATGAATGTACAATATGTATGCATGTATATGACACTCATGGAAGAATTTGAATTTTCGAAGAAAATGCAAGTATAAAACAGAATATTAAACTACTTTGGAAGCGACTGTACCTATGTATGTAAGTTAGTTAGTTAGTAAGTGAATGCGACTAACAATGTTATGAAGAGAAGCAGCATCACCAACAATAAGATATTTTTCTATTTTTTTTTTTTACAAATACAACATAAATAACAACCACAATAGATCAGAGCCGTAACGACTATGCACATATGTACTGAAAAGCTTTCATAGTTGATGGTAAAACAAAAAAATCGAAAAATATGTGAAAACAGTAAAGTTAAGAAAGATGTAATAAAAAATGTTCCTACTTTGACCAAGTATTGAGAAAAAAAATACGAATCGAAAAATATGTGAAAACAGTAAAGCTAAGTACAAAAGACAAAAAAAAAACAGAGAAAGAATTATCTTTGGTCATACCAAAGCTCGCATACCCTACAATGTGGCAAATAAATACACTTTTGCCGAAAAAATACACTTTTGCATAGAAGTTATCTGATAACGCTGATTTTCGAACATATTTGTTTGTTGATAAAAATAATTGTATGTGTAAAATTTTGAAAAAATACGTTCGAAACCATACTTTTGCATGGGAGGCAAGCATAGTTTTCACCTGGCAACGCCCATTTCTGAGTATATCCGTATGTTGATAGTAATAATTGTATGTGCCAAATTTCAGCCCAAAGCTTGTGATTTGCTAATAAAAATTCTGAAAACATACATTCGAAATCGTACTTTTGTATGGAAGGTTGGCTTTGTTTTCACCTGATAACGATAATTTCGAAATATATTCGTAGGTTGACAAAAATAATTGTATACAATTGTGTGTAATTTCCAAATATATTCGTATGTAAATAAAAATAATTGTATGCGTTATCTTTATACAATATTTCTCTGAGAAAAGTTTGAAAACATATAGTACATTGATTTTTATCATATTTCGCCCATTCATACACTTATCATTCACTTAGTAAAAATAAGCGTATGTACTTTGACTCATCTCCATAACTATATATTTTCGTAGGTATAGTGTGAGATTATATCTACCGAAGCATACTTTTGTATGGGAAGAAGGAATTTTTTTCGTTCAATCGCGCTCGTGTCATTTCATTTTAAGACTAATCTTAAATATTAAGTTTCAGTTTGATTGTTTCATATTGTCAAGCGCAAAATATGAAAACATACATTAACATATTTTGTACTCGTATGGGCGATTAATGTCGATTTCAATCAATTATAGTATGCCTCCGTTATGGTGGATACAAACGATAGTAGAAACTTAATATACCTTTAATTCTAAAAGTATAGGGTATAGAAGAGTAAAAGAATTCGATTAACTGCATTTGCAGGTAGGCATGTGCAGTGTGGAGCCAAAGTCAAATATTTCAAGATATTTGTTAGAAAGGATTTTGTTTTTTCCTTAAGTCCTTTGATTATTTTGTATTGGAGTCAGGTTTAAAACGTGGCATAGATTTTGAACATGTTTGGTCAAAGAAAGTATTAAAAAGTAGTAAAGATTTTAACAAGAAATCGTGCAAAAAAACAAATTATTGTCCATCCTAAAAAAATGTATTGGGTTGGTCTCTTGCCTTGTAGTTTAAGCTAATTTGAATTTTATGTATGTAGTAGAGCTTTTAGTAGTTAAATAAAGATACAAATAATAGAAATATAAGATTTCTCCACTGCATGGATTAGAGAAATATGATATGATAAGAATTCTTCTAACTAAAGAATCTGTTGCGCAATTGTTGCCCCACACAGTCCATAGTTCTGGCACTTATGTAACATACTCGTGCATGCCTATGCAATAGGTAGACAATTTTGGTCTTTATATGTATGTATAAATATGTACAAATGGAATATCGTCAAACAAAAACACGAAAAAGCAAATATGATTTGATGGTACATCATATAAGAAGCAACAAACAAACAAACTAAAAAAGAAAGAAACAAAACCAAAATCGTTGAATACAAAGTATGTGTAACGAATAGAAAAGAATAGCTAAGTACATAACTTGAAAAATTATTAGAGCAAAGATGAAGAAAGAAAGCCAAAGAAAAAAAAAATCCAGCTCATCTTAAAATAAAATATATAAATACATTCTATGCATTTATAATCTGATTTTTTTGTTAACATTCGTTGTTGTTGTAGTTACTTATTATATTCTCCAGTTTTTCTCTCTACTCTTTTTGCATGTACGAGTATACGTATAACCTTTAGAAACTGTATTTGTTTCTCTATGTGGATATGTGTATATTTATAATCAAAGACGCGTGCCATAAATACAAGAATATTCACTACAAGATAATCTTAGGGTTAAGCAATTTGAAAAGATGAAGAAGAAGTAAAATGAAGAAAATATGATGCTTGCTCAATATCTACTTTCTTGAATATATTTTTTACTTGCTTGTAATTTGTACTCACATATGAAATGTTCTATTTTATATTCATTTTCTTACAAATGAGATTTTCTTCTCTTTTTTCAATTCTTGCGAAAATGTTTGTTGCAAAAAATTGCCAAGACATACACTGCCCTACTCCATCCATTCGTATTCAGATTTCATCAGGATTTAATCGAATAAATTGGATTATGAAATTTTAATGTATATTAATCACAGTGAAATTATATGGAACATAAGTTTTGGTTAATTAGATTTATGCTTTGATGAAAGTCGCTACTTGGTAAAGTATTATCGATTAAGTTCACTTTTGAGTCTAGAGATCAACATTTTCTGAACACTTATTTATTTCATAATGGTCAGAAGAAGTGCTATTACATGATTTCTAAAGAAATTACCATAAATATATCCTTTTAGATTATTCAAAGATTTTTGACGCACTTCGCTTGGGTGCGGACTGACACAACCAAGGTTTCTAATTAAAAATTTATCTGTTTGTCTGTCGGTCTGTTTAGGCCACAAAAACTTATAGGGCGATTGGGTGAAAATTGGTACATACTATCATTTGCACTAACAAACAGATGAGTTCGTCAATGGGCAAAATTGAAGTAACAAGATGACTACCACCCATACTAAGTATGTTCTAGAATATATAATTTCACACTTGAAGAAAATAGTCGTAATCGGATGAGAACTACATCTAGTTATCTGTCAGACAAAAGAATATTGTTGAATGTATAATTTCAAACTGTATGTATGAACTAAATCTTGATATCCACTCTTCGTCTGATCACACATTAATTATGAAACATGGTACTTATGATTAAATATTCGAAAATGTGAACACTCTTTACGAACATATGTTTTATAAGCAGCGATAGAGAGCAAGAAAAAAAAACAAACATGTCAGAAGAAATACTCATCTCATTGTCCACATTGTTAGCAAACGTATTAATTCGGATCACAGATAACTTCCCGATGCAACTAAGTAGAAATAAAAGAAATTTGCATAAATACATTATGTTTGAAAAATGGCTAAATTATACATTTTTGGCTTATTGTATTTCTCACAAAAATTATCCAAATTATTCACTGCTCAGATGACGTTAAAGTCTTTTTACAAGTTTTCTCTTTGTTCATTTTAAGTTTATAATGATTTATTGATTACAATTAATTTCTCTTTACAAAAGTAGAAAGAACAAGAAATCATGATTAAATAAAATTATCTAATAAATAATATATAAGTTGGAGCAATATATCGTACATATGTACTTTCGTACATTTATCATTCAGATGAAACTTTTCGATGAAAAAATAAAAGGATAATCTGCTGACATAACATATCAGCAAATATTCTAAAAAATCCATACATGAACATATATCTATATACTACATATATTTGTATGTGCTACACGTATGTATATATGTATACATATGTAGATGTAAATATGTTAGAAATGCTGTTAAAGATTATGAATCAAAGAACGCCAAAAGAAAAAAATTAGGATGATGCTGAAGAAATAAAAGATGTTTGTTCTCATAGAACGTATGTACCTATAATAAGCTTCCTTTAGGTTTACACATATACGTTCTTAAATACTAGTATGTGTATGGAGTATGCTCGAAATTATTTTGTATAAATATGAGATGATGTTTAGAAGTAAAATTATGTACGTGTTAGTGTGTCTTAGCATTTCATGGGGTGTGCGTACATACATATATACATACATGAACACGTATAAATATGGGAACACATAGCAACGTAAAACAACCTAAAATTTTGCAAATAAATTAAACTATACATGCAGAGTGCCGAGAAGAAAGAAAACATAAGAATTTGTGTAATAATCACACGCGCGAACACTTTCACATACAAGTACATACATGTTTATGTACATACTTGTATACATATGTATACCCTCTAGTATAGTAGTTGAGTACCTAATAATCACACTAATCACAATAACACTAATGTTTAAGTATAGTATTAAGTAGGTGTTAGTACATTGACAGCATTACATTGAAAGTATACTTTTGTATGGGATTTAGTAGTAGTTTTCAGTTGATTCCGCTTATTTTCAAAGTGGTACCTAGGTACCTATTTTTCCACTGGGTATCTACCTATAACAAAACGTATATTCGCAAGTAGTATGTGTTTCATGCTTTTTGTATGCAAAGTAAGCTACTATACGTTGTCAATGTTGTTAATACTTTAGTTCAACTAAATTGAGAAGATCAAGAGTGGCATAGAGGTGAAGTGACAGTAGCAGAAGGAGCAATTCTGGCAGCAAATACGCGTACATATCTTTGCATCTACGCATATGTGCGACACATACTATACTCAAATAGAAATAGCTATAGTTGTGTTCGTTCAGTCAAACGACAATTGAAAAATTAACAAAAATGTACGAAAACAAAAAAAAAAAAAAGCAAAACGAAAATGTACGAAACAGAAAAACTCATCAGAATGTACGCATCACTGACTGAATGACTGACTGAGTTCAACTTTAACTTTGGCGTTTAATTTTGTGCGCTGTCAAAGCCATTAGCATGAGCCACATACTACTATACTATGTATAATCTGAAGCGTGTATATTGCAATAGTATAAGTGGCACGTGTGCGTGCCGTGCCGCTGCTGTTGCTACTCTTCCATCTTGTTTTATTGTCATTGATTATTGGCATAAATCAAATAAATTTCATTTCAAGTCAAAGAATTCTTCTTCAATTGCTTTCGTAGGTACGAGTATCTACATCATGCTTATGTATATTCCAAGAAAATAAGTAAGCAGGCTTTTATGAATATGTAAAATGTAATGCTTACATCTATATTTCATGTATTTTGCTTATTTTATTATGTTTTCTTCCAAAACGTGTAATTATTTTGTAATTATCTTTTACTTGGAATAAAAATATACTTAGATACATAAATTCTGAATTTATGATTTTGATACGAATTTAATTGAATTGAATTAATGGATTTTACATTAAAATTTTTTCCATTGAATCCATTAGTTTCAAAGTGATACGTATGGTTTAGTTTACATTTACAAACATTAGTTTTCCCCCTTTGGTGCTATCTGACAGCAAATTGTCATATGAAATCATATAAACCTTACTTTTGACATAAGAAATGTATTAGCAATCTTATGCAGAAAATTATGGACAACAATTTTGTGGACGATATTAATCCTCCACCCACCTAAAAAATAGGTAATTGTTGTTCCTTTTGTGAAAAGTCGTAAAATACACCCATAAAACAGGGGAATAGCGGTTAAAAATGTATCAGAAATGTCACATGTGTATCTCATATATGTGAGTCAGATATATGTATAGCGATGATTGTGATACTGATGTCCCAAGCGACGAACAATCACCATTGAAAAGAGCTAGAGTTATATTAATGAACAAATTATAAAAGAATTCATAAAAAGTGGCATATTTCTAGGGAACATCTTTGTTTTTTATTTTCTGTGCACTTCGACGTTCTTTCGTTCTTTGTATAAACATTTTGTCTGAGGATACCCCTTGTGAAATTTTTCGGCAAATCATTTTCTAAAACATTTTAACCCTCTATCGGACTTCCAAATGCTGTGTTATTGCCTAGTGGGTTAAATTGTTCCACAAACATATTCTTCGTGAAATTTTACTGTATGTGTCCAAACTACATATTTCGCTACGATATGATTTTTAACACTTTTTTCGCAATTGATCTAAAAGCAGTCTGGTAAAAAATTCCAAATTTAATATGGCCATAAAATAATTTGGCCTGAGAATGCAAAGAGTTTTGGAGGTTTTACTATACAAGTCTAGGTCTTTCGTCTTGAGTTGAAATCAATCATGTTATGTACAATTTTAGTAAGGTATTAGGGAACAATATATTTGTATTATACCGAGTTGTAGCATCGACTTCTATCAGCCTCATTTGGGTTGATAAATATTCAAATATTTCAAATTAAAATAAAACCCACGAGAATGACTTTTTATTCTCTCTATTAATGCAAAAAGATCCGCGAAAAGATCCATTTGTGCATGTGGGCCCCACGAAGTCGTTTATGTAACTCCCATTTCGGCCATCTTTCAGTATTCTGCATTTTTGAAATAGAAAATGGTTGATCAATGGCCTGTGCCATTGTACTGTTTAAGTTTTGCAGAATGATGCCTTTCACCTGTAGATCATAGCAAACACCATCGGCAGTTTCTCGATCTGTTCTGATCTGTGACCCCATATAGGAAATACCCATATGGGGTCACAGATTACGGATGTGATATTCGTACACAATAAATATGTTGTAAACGAAGGACCAATTTTTTTTAGAACTGAATGATGATTACATATTTTCAGTTAAAGTATTAGGTGGCTGTCGAATGACTGATTCGAAGATCCATCAGCCAATATAACGCGTTGCGGTTGTAACAATTTTTGAAAAGTGATTTCAAAAATTTTAAAATTGTGTTATTCTGTGTTATTCTATTTTGAATTTTTGAATGACATCATTATTAGTATTATAATCGTTATTTTCTACATAAGAAGTACTCAATGCTCATTCAACTTTTATGAATCGTTAGTACATAAGAGCACTTGCCCAAGAGCTTAGTTACATATTGTATCATATTGAAGATATTGTTTTTTTTGTGGCACAAATAGTTATTTGCTATCCTTTTAGCATTTAGATGAATTATTGCCAAATATTTATACGAGCATATGTTTATTCTTCATTTGTATCCTCCCTCTTTGTGTTCATAGAGAATGGTTTGATTTACGTTTTGCTGCGTCTTTTTGCTTTCTACCTTCGATACGAATGTATCTATTATTAATATTTGATCCTTTCAGTCACATGGAATTTCCTTTTTTCATTTTATTTCCTTATCTCTGTAGGTAAGTACGTATTTTTCTAATAATTCATGTTTATTTTTTCTAGAAAATCTAAGTATGCGTACTTGCCTTTTTCAGATTTATCCAATCAAGAAATGTGTGCTACACAAATTGCTACAAATTTGCATGAACTTGTATAAATTGCATTTTATTATAGACGAGTATATAGGCACTGCGTATAAGGTACGACTGGTAATTACGTATGAAGTAATTGGTCATCTGCTTTTTTCGTTCTTGGATTTCTTTTTAATTTGTCGATTTTATGAGAAATTTTCTGTTAATAAGTTTCGAATTTCATATCATATTGGTGATACCGTTTAGTTAGGTAACTAATTTCATTGTATCTATCTATATACAGAGTCGATACTATGAAATTGAACTCAATTGCTCAAAAGACCCAAAGGAGCAAATATTTTTTTCAAACTATCCATAGCATAAATATATACTATAGAACGACTTGCATACATTCTCAAGTAGTTATTCTATGTAGGTACATTTGTTTCTCCGGAGCTATGTATAGTAAAATATTTCAATGTTATTTTTGAGATGAATTGACAGCCGACAATTTCAGCAATATTGGCATAGTTTACAAACATACACACACCATATGCATACAAGCATCTACTCATAGAAATATTGTACTACAGGGACTGACTGTTGGTATGCATATAGAAGAAGCAATTAGCACTAAGGTTGTTCGAATGCATATACATACAATATATATATATATATATATATATATATATATATATATATATATATATATATATATATATATATATATATATATATACATACAATATATGTATATATATATATCTTTAAACTAAATACTAAAACTATAAGGTATTTGTAGTAAAGCTAGTTGTAGTATAAAGAAATCATTTTGTTGTTGTTATGTGAAATGAAAATATTTACTTGATAGCAAGAGTTTTAACAACCTGTTGTTTGATGTTGTACTATGGGTAACTTTATTATAATTTCAGAGCAAAGTTTCGAACTGCAAATAGTCATGAAACTTGTCTGTTTTGAAATATTTCAACATTTGCGTCAGAAAATAAATATTGAAAGTACATTTACTTCCATTTCAAAAGATCCGCCAATCATAGATTAGATATTTTACATTTTCCTCCATCTCCTCACCTTTGGAATTCCTGTTGAATGTTTGAATATTGAAGTTGCATCAAATACTTGAAAAAAAAAGTGCATTAGTGCATTGATAGATAATCAGCACCGATACCCAATATTTACATTGATCACTTACACTATGCAAATGTATTGGACAAATGCACAAGAGGCATAAATTTGCCACATATTTTCTGATTGGTTAAAAGTAATAAAGGCTTTCATTTTGCATTTATTGTAATCCATTGGCAATATTCGCAGCTGTGATACTTTTTCGTCAGAGGAAAGTGGATAAGATGAAATATCGAATATGTTATCTCCGTAATACTATGTAATAAGGTGAAATAAGATTTTACATTGCATTAGTTATTAATTATGCTAATAGATTTACTGTCTTCAGTTCAGTCAGTTTTCTAAAGGCTCTGCTAAATAGCAATATTTTCGTAATACATCAAACACTGGAAATCTAAGAGTAATACCAAAACCAACACCAAAAGTATTGAGTTTGTTGGCCAAATATTGTTGTCGTTTAACCCATAGTGCAATATAGTAATTTAATGTATTTGTACTTATGTTGGTGCAATAAGGTTTGTTATTATGTACGTAATAAAGCACAAGCGAATAAAAATAGGTGGTTATACAATTTTATGTAGAGTGAATGAATACAAAGGACTAGCTACTGTTAGGTGTATATATGTATATACACTTACTTATACAATACAATGAAACTCAGTTGAGTAGTCTAGTGAATGATGATTTGAAACCTTCGTTCCTAGATGAAGAAATGCTATTAGCTCTGTTCAGGATGAATACATTCGTAGCATATAACAACAATGAGTTTATCTTTAATTACACTTTCATTCGAAGTAAGAAAATCAGCAAAATAAAATATAAAATGAAAAACAAGAGATTAAATGAAAATATCTTTAAAAAGAAAAAGGATGCAGGTACCTGCTATATTTTTATTCTTTTTTTGCACAACATTGAAATTAATTATTTACCTAAGTATTTAGCGCTGAAAAAGAATGCTATATATCTGTGCAAGTAAATGTAAAATGATTTAAGCATTCATTATCAATTTTATGGAGCATTTTATTCTGCTACTTGATGGTAGAGGATTAGGTAATTTATCATTTAAAATTCTTGAGCTATTTATAACACTCTTCGTTGGAAGCAGTAAACAGCAGTATGATAATGGATATAAAATGAAAACTATATATTTACATAAAGCGTATTTTGGAGTGATAAAATTCAAGATTGAAATCAAATGCATATAAATTAAGTTTAAAGATAATTTTGCTTCTTTTGTTTAAAAGATCATTTTATCAAATACTATGTTTGTAAAATATTTTCTGGTGGACCAGCATCAATTGATGCTGGATTATTAGCATGACCTAATTAAAATAATCCACTGGTGATGGATCATATAGACATCATATGAATGTCATTTCACCGAATTATTTTCTTGAAATAATGTTCCAAATTTTTATTTTTTTAAATATACCATTTATTTCGGAAGCAGTATTTGATATCGCACGATGTTGTTGACATTAAACTTCTTTCAGATCGATGTAATATAAGTTTTCAGAAGAAGAGAGCCAAACATTTTAAACAAACATATATATTTAGTATTGCTGAATCGAAATCCTATGTTGGTTTCATTAAATCAGATTACATTTTGTCCCTAACCTTAAAAAGAAAAGAAATTATAGATGTTGAAAAATTCCTTACAATATTAAAAATCGTCCCTAGCTGTACTTTTGGTCATATATTTTAGCCCAAATTTTTAGCTATCATTTGTACTTCTCAATATTTTTTTCTGAGTATACTTAATCCCTTTGTGGGAAATGTTGAGAATACGAAATTAAAGGGGCTTTGTTTTATATTTCTGTGCTCTTGCGGTGATTTCTAGGCAGTTATGGAGTTTTTCTTTGGGCGATATCGAGTTATTTTTATGTGAATTTTTTTTGGAGATTTCCAATAAACGTTGAAGATGAAAGGCAAATATATTTCAGAAATATATTAGGTAGGAAAAATTAATAGGAATCGGTTATACATTTTATCCCTCTGGTAGTGGTGGTAGCGAAAGTTATAAAAAAAATAGGTTTTAGGCTTAGGTTTAGGCAGCCCATCTTAAACGTAGAGATGCGGAGTAAGCAGTATTGAGGATAAGAAATTCATCTCCTTAGCGAAAATTTTCAGTATTTGAACGAATGCTTCCACTTTCATCAAATTTTTTTTAAAGTTTTGGAATAAATGCTGTGAGAAACCAATCATGGATTAAAATTTATTCATCCCAAATATACATAGACATTTTTATCTCATCGGGATACCTTATTCATGTCGCTGTGTAATTCATTATTAGCTATGAACTATTTCTTTGCTGAAGGCTAAGGAATCAGGGCTTGCGTAGAATATTTAACACACATATTTAACAGTTTTTATTCAGAAAATAAACCGACAGTCTATACTATTTTTAACAAGTTTTTTACATTCTACTTTATTACAGATTTATTTTATTTTTGTTCTAATTTGAAGACGACCGCATTGCATATTTTGTACTATTTCATATTTGGCAATTGGCATAAATATGACATGTTCTTGTGAATAGCTGACAAATTCCTAAACCAAAGAGAGTTTGAAGAACATATGAAAACTCTCATTCTCTTAGTACAATAATTTCACATCTATTTATTTCACTAGTAGATAACAAACCATTCAATAGACTTCAAATTACATCATAACTTTCCAGCTTTAGAGCTCAACCATCTTTCGTGCGCCACAATACGTGACCCACCTAACAATAGTGGTAGAAGCTTGAAAGGCTTAACACGTACAATGCCGTGAAATATTATATCAATGATTGATTAACTTTTCCGTTTTTTCTTTTGCAATCCGTAAAATAATGTGGTGAAATTGAATTTGCCATGGTTTTGGTTGGCGATATTTTAGAAAATTTATTATACATAAGTATATACTTATTTAGAAAAATGTATTCTTCTACTATTTATTCATTCTTCGTATTTTCACTTTAATTTCATTAGCACATATTTCATGGCACATATGAAATACTGAAATAAGTATCTAATATAAAATGAGAGTTTTAGACATGCTCCACAACGTCGCAACATATTTTCTACAATCTTCCATTATCTGTCTGTAGTTCATTTTTGGAATACCATCCACCAATAACAAAGGTTATTAATTGCAGCATCATACATCAAATCCTCCGACTACTTACTTTTTGATAAATACCTAAACGAAAATAACGTACATAGTTAAAGTTTAATTTATTTTACAAGTCTGAATAAGTTATTTCAAGGTCGTATGTGCGCGACTTTGATTAGTACTGCTGTCTGCTATTTATAATTATATGAGGATTATTAGTAGCCTATATGTATAATGCATATCAAAAGTTGCTAATCTCAGAAAAGCTATTAAATTACACATATTTTACTAATTTTGTTTAGTCATTCCTGTAAAGGTAGGCATTTTTTAAAGAGAAACATTTTAAAATGAGTCAGTTGTCAAAAATTCTTTTATTAGAATAAATTTATGGATAATATTGAGTGAAATATCTGGTAAGTTTCTAGTAAGGCAAGTCAGAACATGACGGATTGCTAGAGATAATATAGGAACTGAAAAAGAATATACTTAAAGATGTAAAGCTCTGTTGTCTCAGTTAGATGTAAGAATTCTCGAAAGCAAACTCTTTTTTGCAAAGATATATGATTCGTAACTCACCAGAATATGTTGGCGACTCACCTAAAATGGTATTATGAACAGCGAGTCGCCAAGCTACATACGCCTAATGTGTCATAATCAGGCGAATGTAAGAAGCTTTGGCATCACTGCCGGCGACTTGCCAGAACTTGATTTACCAAATATGCCAAAATCAAGCAAATGGAATTTGCATATGACGACTTCTGAGTTGTCAATAAATTCTGCTTCTTCAAAAGTGTAATAAAGAAATAAATAATTAACTGAAAACAAACAAAAAGCATTTGCTACGTTTTCTCAAAGTATCGAAAATCAACGATAGTCAATGGCATACATGTACAAAGGAAGTATTGGAATATAGGTACTTGACTGAAACTACCAGGATTAAGGAAAATTAAAGGATACCACATCCTGAAGAATAAATTATGTCGTATGGAGTTTATTGTGAATTTGTGAATTAAATGATATCAAAAATATTTATTAATAAAAAATATCAATAATTAAAAATTTTACAATAAAATTGTTTTACAAATACAAGGTGATTTGCATGCAATTGCAACGTGCTATTGATGTCTACCCATTTTGCATTTATAGTATCAATACCAGTTGAGAGTGTCAGCTTGCCTAGACCAGTATTTTCATGAAAATTATAATCCACTATTTCCATCCATGCATTATCTGCCTTTCGAAAATCATCAACATATCTTTTATACGCCTCTGTGCCATTTTTGAAGAATTTTTAAATCATATTGTTACAATCTGCAGAAAGAATAAATTTGTGTAAATGTAATGAATATATATTGTATATCATAACATATATTATATATCATACGCACATATCCATATTATCTAAAGCCCACATTTTGTAGTCGTACAGCACCCATTCATTAATACGACAGGTAATATGTTTAAGACTATCAGGCTTTAACACAAAATCACGGCAAAACACTTTAAAAATTAACTACACAAAAACCAAAATGTACTAGTACATCAGTGTGTGTATGTGTGCTGACGGTCAAAAAAGAAGCAACTGAACTGTTCACAGGCTTTGTAAATATTTATTTATTATTATATATATTATTATAATTATATTATTATATTGTTTTACTACTACACTTGTATTTCTTTTAATTATTAACATTATAACAAAATTCACAATTTATCATTCATTTATCTCTCTGGTTGACATTTGAATTGTCCTTTTTCGTTATGTTGATTTGGCAGTACTGATGCTTAGGCGAATCGATTCATTCGCCAACTATAGTAGCAAAAAGTAGCCGACTAACCAAAGTCGGGGAGTCGCCAAATTCTAGCGAGTCGCGAACCGTAATAGTCATATTAATTAGGGAAGTGTAACTTATGAATAAAGAATAATAATAATAATCAGAGTGTACTAACAAGTATTCGAATCTGACTTGCTTATGAAAGCCCTCTGTAAAACCTAACCTAAATATAGTTTCAAACTGATGATTTTCAATATTAATAATGTGGTAGTTTTTACTAGCAGATGTTATATGGTACAGTGACATTGCACATGCATATGTCGGTGTGATTAGCACTACCTATTTTGCTAATTTGAATTTTCGAATTCAAAAAATAGCGCTTAGAGTGGCAAAGCAAACATAAATTATCACTGCTGCCTATGTTAGTGGATGAGCGTGGGCCCTTTATAAGGGATTGACCAATATTTTCTATATCGATGGCTTCAAAATGTCGAATAATAATAGGATCCACAGGTAACTTGGCGACAGTATTCCTAGCTGAAGCTTTCGTCATATTCAATGCATGGTTTATCGAAGAAAAGTTGTGGGAGAGATATGTCGGCTTCCGCAATGATAATCAGTCTGTACTAGAGAATATTTTTAACCCTGCCACATATTCTAAGATGATCAGTTAGTGTAAGATGAAGTAGAATGACGTTTTAGAATAAAATAAAGTGCATCCTAAATGGGTTCCAGAGCACTTTAGCATTTGCAGTGACAGTTAAGCTGCAGTGTAGGATTTTTCGATGATGGATGATTGATTAATTACGATGGCGGCTCCAGAACTACCGGAACTAAAAAGAAAACACAACAAATTTGGGAAAATTTTTCTTTTGTGGATTGTCTTAACCGTTTCTGGCGTGGTCACCTCAATTGGTCGCCCACTGTGGTGTTGGTCTTGGCAGTTCGTACGACCTCGTTTAAACTCTGCTACCCAATATTTTACGGTCGTAAAGAAAGGATCAGACTCCCCCAGAGTAGAATCTGTTTCGACTTTAATAATCGTTGGACTGAGACCTTTCAAATGAGAGTATTGAATTAGATAACGGTGACCAATTTTTTCCATGTTTATAAATTCACTGAGGTCATGACTCCAAAAAAAAAAAAAATACTAGACAACGTGGCACCTTGAAACTTAAAACACATGTTTTACAAGGTTGTTACTTTTTAACAAAGTAACTTCTTTCAAACTACTGCCGCCATCTATATGTCAAGTCGGATAGTTCTGCGACCGCCCTCGTACTTTGTAGGTTTTATTCACAAAGTAAGTGATCTATGGTTGAATCTTGTGTCTCATATCGAAAATAGAAGCTAACAGAAAAATAGCAATATTTTTAATTATAAGTGATTGTGCCCAAGAAAAAAAAGTAGAACATAACAAGACTATCATATTCTTTTATCGAAACAAGTCAGTTTCATTAAAATTTACAAGCAAGCAATTTTTTACATTAAGAAAAGCGTGAACAAAACTGATTGACGAAAAGGATGAATTAATGTGTAGCATATTTACGGTTCAGAGAGTCGAATTATCGATACTCATATAATAGTTTCAGGAGTACATCATCGTTGTAAGAAGAAAAAAATGTTCAGCGATGCTGGTGATTAAAAGCAGTTAAGTTAAAATTAACAATTATTTAACAATTTATTCGTCAAATGGTAGATTTGCAGAATAAAGTAATCATTTTCTTATTTTGTGGAATAATTTAAAAAAGAGTAGACAGAATTTGTTTGAAACTAACAACAAAGAATTTTTAAGCAAAATCACTGCAGTGAATCATAATTTCTGATTATATCTACAAACAAAAGTTTTTTATGAGCTTACAGAATCAACAATATGGAATGATAGACAATTGGGTTTAAATTAAGGTCAACATCTTTTAGATTAGACTTTAAAATAAATTTAATTTAATATTATATCGGCTATACTTTATCTACGTATTACGTACACATAATTATACCGTTATTTTTGACTTGAAAATAATAAATTCTTTATGTAGTGCGCTTTTTGCTCTGTCTCGCGCGCTCTGTCTCTCTTTTCCCTCGTACATATGTGAATATGTGTGTAGATTTTAATTCAATTCACTCTTGTAGATTATTTGATAGCCTAAGCTCGTGCAACGCGCTACGAATGACAAATCATGTCTCGCACATTTTAAAAGATTAATGTGTGCATGCAACTAAGGACGATGCTAAGTCGAGATAATGTGATATTAATGTACTTCAAATTACCAAAAACCACAAATGCATAACAATGAGTAAAGATCATAGAAGAAGGGACCAAAGGATAAATGTATAATATGTGAGGGTATACTTTATATAACACATACATATAGTGTATGAGTATGTAATATCTGTAGAAGAATAAAGTTAATGTTGCAATAATTTTGATTCGAAATTTTAATTCTTCTTTTATATTACTTTGTTGCTATTTGAGCGGTTTCGTTTAGTAATTGTTGTTTTTTCGGTGTGTTATGACTTTTTGTGGTTTGAACTATTAGACGCCTCTGGGATTTAGGTACTTGTCTGTATTTTATTGTTGGCATTGTTAGTGTAATTTTTAATTGTTCCGCGGTACTACGTTCGTTGTTAAATATGCAAAATAATTGCGTGTACAATTTTATGTTTTATTCACTAATGATTTTTGTTTGCTTGCCCTTTCCTATTTACTGTATTCTATTTTTTCGCATTTATTTATTTATTCATTTGTTTAGGCTCGTTTTTTTGTTTTCTGTTTTGTTGGTTCAACACTCCAAGGACACTCATTAACATGCTCAGCTTGTGGTCTAAACGGCTGTAAAGTTTTTCTTTTCAATTTTTCACAGTGGAAACTCAACTTTTTTTAAATTTTATTATTTTTGCGTTTTATTAAGCGTTGGTGTATTATGTTATTGTTATTGCAGTTCAACTTATGAGTATGTTCACTTCATCATCAGCATTAGTATTGTGGATTCGCGAGTTCTGTCTGTGTGAGTGAGCGTATTTCTTAATAAAGTACTCCCATGCTAAATGTTCAAGTTGCCACAAGCGACACATACGGACAATTTTAATTAAAACCGTATATAATACACACGTTCATTGCACGTATTCATACAAGTACATGCCTTAGATTATTTCTATTAGTACTCCTACTACATTTGTATTTCCTTGGAGCATAGTTAGTTAGCAAAAGCAACAAAAATTAAAATAAGAACCGGTGGAAAAAAATGCTGAATGTCGGCGTTAAGCATAAAACTATACTATTGCTGCTACTGTTGTGGGAGCAATTGAGCATATGAAGGTATGTAGGCAAAAAAAGGCAAAACACCGTTGAAGCAAATGAATGAGGAGTAAGCTTAGCAATATAAATATGTAGATATATATAAACAACCGCCGGAGGTAATCTTAGTTATGCCGCCAAGTTATCTTCCTTCCTGTGTGTCTGTGTGTGTGTGTGTGTGGGTTTTTATATGGTGGTTTGATTTCGTTGTCGCTTGGATCGGTTGAATGGTGTCTGGTGGACTAAATTCTTATACTATATAAAGCAATGAATGGTGCAACTGAATAAGGATAGAACGAACGTTGGACGAACGAGAGATAGAAAATAGAATATTTACCATGTTTGTTGTAAATAAATCTAATTACATGCAAGCACCTATACTCGTAACTAAATAAATATGTATTTTCCACAGAAAGCTATGATACTTCCACAGATAGATATGATATACGAATATATATAGATCATTAATAATTAGATTTCTACATGCAGCAATTACTTAGTTTACGAAGTTTCTCAAAATTGTGGTCATTGGATGGGGATAAATATGACCGCATTGACGTCAAAATTGAAAAATGAAAATAAAATCGCTAAAAAACTAATATTTTATGCTCATTATTTTCGTGGAACATACTCACCACCGATCTCCAACTTTTAGAGGTACTCTGCTACAAAATTTTTGCTTTTATTGTGTAAAATTCATTCCCTCCACTCTTAGAAGTCACCGCTAGAAGAAGAATATATATGACCCACCATCCATAATTTTCACCCCCTCCACTCTTAAGGGCGGCTTCCATATGAAATTTGCGTTTTCAGAAAATTCACTCTCACCGTACTTGTACTATCCCTAGAAGGTAAAATATATAACCGGCCCCTGTTAAAAATTTCATCCCAATATTTTCCTCAAACATACAACAGGTAAATCGAGAAAAACGTCATAGGAATCGCCCCTATCGCAGTGAAATGTATGACAGGTCACAACAATTTTTTCCAAATCTAATTATACCCTGTATCCGTCTTTTAATGGGGCTGCCATATAAAATGAATAAATGAACAAAATGAACAAAATGAATGAAATGAAAATACGTATGAATCAATTCATAATAATACCGCTGCCAAAGCATCATCATTAGAGGGGTCAAATGTAAGGATTAGTTTTACCTTCGCAACATTAATCATGAACAAACTTATCCCCTAGCTCAAATAAATTTAAAATCTAGAACAAAATAATATTCTCAGAAAGGCACATTGAATTATTTAAACTGTTATCGAATCTGTAGTTTTGATAAACCTACAGATTTTGAAAAAAAGACATCATTCTCTGTGTATTTCGATAAAGAATGGATTACGATTTTTAAAAAAATTGTTCTCTCTATTAAATTATTCTAATATTATAAACCACAAGCAAAGAGAAAGAATACTCAGTAATAGTCTCAGAGTCTTAGAGTTGTTTGTCCCATACCTGTAAATAGAGAACCCACACCCACTATATTGAAATAAGCCGCCTAAGTTCTACATTTATGATCCCTTTTATTGTATTATGATCTGATATGAGAGTATTATTAGTATGACTTCAGAACTGGCAAGCCAAGCGTAGACCAAATAAACCTTTACATTGGGCTATGTAGAAAGTAATGGATTTTCTTTAAAAATTCTTCTTCTCTTCGTTGGGTCACACAAATAAAATGCAATAAAACAGTATAGGTCTTTCCCAAAGCATATGAATTTGCATAGAGTATCATACCTATGTATGAGTATTGCAAATAAGATTTACACAAACAAATCGTTTGATACATGTCAAAAGTGTAACAATATGAGTTATTATAATTTATGGTTGTAAAGTTGTAGTAGACAAAAGATATGTACACATACGATTACATATAAATCATTTAAACATTTCCTATTATTGTTTTATTACTTGGAAATATGTGTGAAGTAAAATACAATACACAATAAGTATTGTCAGAATTCAGTATACACAATGAGCAGAATTGCTATTAAAATACAATCAATATTATGGCAAAGTAGAGATAAGTAGAGATGATCTAAAAAGTAATAGATTAAAGTTGAATAAGGAAAGATATAAGATGAATTAATTAAAAATAAAAAATACTTAAATAAAGTTGTAGATGGACTAGTCCATAGAGAGTTGGAGACAAAATCTCAGAAACTACTACTGACAAGTAGTTAATCAAACCAAATACAGTTAATTTAATTTAAATACAGTAGCCCGATTTCGGCTAATATACGTAAGAACTTTTCAATACTGTCCAACTTTGATATGCATGCTGAACAATAATGTAATTCTGCTCATTTTATATATTCTTGTTTATTTAGCCATAAAAAGGTGTTTAAAGCTTTATATCATAAATTAAATGAAGCTTAACTGGGTTTTACAATTACAATTATCGTATAACAAATATAAATACTTGATTTCTCTGCCTAGGTATTGTATATTTAAATTTTAACCTTTTATTATGTCGAAAAAAAAAATTATTTGAGTACGAAGAATTAAATTTGCTATTGACCACATAAAGTCTCAAATGTATTATAGAGATTATATTAAATTTAATTTGTAACTTTACATTGTGGTTCACAGACAAAATGTCAAGCAAAGTGTTTTGTTATTCAAGGTTCAGTGGAATTTCTTTTGAAAGAGGTGCAAAATCTGTGTATTGGTTTATACCCACATTCATATATCGTTGTATTTGACAAATATTATTACTTTTTTTCAACAATAAAAAAATAAAATATAAAATAATATAATATAATAAAATTTGCCTTTTTGCATTCAAAAAGTATGTGCGAACATAATCATAAAAATGACATAGAGGTTGTTGTACTAAAGTAACCTTCTTTTTACATAGAACACAACACCCGAATTTATGTATGAGTGTGAGTTGCTATTCTATGAGGGTTAGTAAAATTGATTTTTTTTTGCCTTTTGTGGCATTTGCATAATTTGTCACTAACATACATATGTATGTATATATATTCATGTCTTACATATGTACGTGTACACACAAATATTTGAATATAATCCAGCTCATATACAGTTGTACTTAATGTCCGTGAGCATATCCTGTGTGTGATTATTAACATACCTAGCATATATGTATGTATGTACGTTAAACTCATATGTGAGATATTTGTAAATTTTATTTTCTACAGCTTTGCATTTTTACTTTATTCATTGCTTTTGTCTATTTACATGATGTGGCTCCCAATCGGATTATCCATCATATTTAAGGCTTTTCCTTTGATCTGCTTTGTGAATGGAAATGAGATCGGACAAAGCAAAAAGAAAGAAAGGAAAATTTTTACGAGTACTAGAATTCTTATATGCTTGATTGTATTTTATTTTATAATGATTTTATAGTTCATATTCATATCTTTTTTCTTTTGCTTCTGTTTTGAATGTTGTTGAAAGTTTATTACTGTTGTTTCTGTACTTTCGATTTTTTTCCTCTGATCCTATTTCATATTCATGTTTTTGCCAAGAGAATATTTTTCTATAATAAACAAAAGGAAAAAAGATATTGCGTAGATCGTAAAAGTGTCTTGTCTGCACTATATATCGTTGCTAAGTTTATAGCCATTTGCTGACGTAAACATCGCAATTTTTATTTAACCCGTTTTTGTACCATTTTGTTAGAATTTTCGAATAATTAAATACAGAATTTTTAAATAAATTCTTTTCCTAATAAAATTCAGTTTTTCCCCCGACTTTCATAAAGTGGGACATTTACATAGAAAGTAAATTGTCATTTACTGTTATTTCTCTACAATTTAGGCAATAAAAATTATGGTATACCATATAATACAACTATCATTAGTCTTGATTCATCTTTCGGATCGGCCATAATGCTCTGTTGGCAATACATTTTCCTTGTTTGAGATATGTGGTTAAAATTTCACTCTTTACCGTACTCGACTAGATACGCACTGGGCTTGACATAACCCATAACGGCCGTAATTATAGAGTGATAATTTTAAAAATTAGTAAATTAAATTATATTC
This sequence comes from Megamerina dolium, assembly GCA_963854835.1. Lineage (NCBI taxonomy): Eukaryota > Metazoa > Arthropoda > Insecta > Diptera > Megamerinidae > Megamerina > Megamerina dolium. The sequence goes on along the minus strand of OY978526.1, from coordinate 64,249,455 downwards.
GTTGAATGTTTTGAAAGTGTCAAAAAAACTTTGCTTACGAAAATAAATAGTTTTTACAAAATGGGTGAAATCCGATGAAAAGTACGGCTATCTCTCATACAAAAGTGTGTTCATCAGGGTGTTTCGATAATATACAATTATTATTCTGAAATATAGTACGTAAAGTTACTCTGATCACAAAATAGATATAAAAAATAGGGTATTAGAAAATGGGAGTAATTGGTCTAAAATCACGACTAAAGTATTTCAACAGTATGCGTCAAGAGGGGTTACCGAACGTTGTTGACCGACTTTTTTCAGCAGGATGGCGCCACATGGTATGGCAGATGGTGAAATAATGGCTATATTGAATGAGAAATTTCCTGTATGTGTGACTTCTCGAAATGGGGACTTTGAGTGGCCTCTTAACACCATGAGATTTTTTCCTCTGTGGTTAAGTGAAAGATAAAATCTTCACCAATATTGCAAATGTTGAACCACTCGAAGATAATATTAGAGCTTCTATTCGCGAGGTACACCTGCAATTATGCGAAAATGTGATGAAGAATTTCATCAAAAGTATAGCTAACGTACATTTGGTAGATATTATGTTTCATTAGTAACCGCAGAGTTTGTACTTTGGACTAAAATAATATTATCGTGTACTGTGGTTTTTTTAAATTTAAAATGACACCTCATGCGCATTTGCGCATGAAAATATCTAATGATTAAGTTGAAATTCAGGGTGCCGTAGCTCAGTAGTTAGTGTGTTCGCCTTCTGATCTGTAGGTCGTGGTTCAATACCCGGCTCATGCATAACAAATTTAATATCGAAAAGATTTTTCTTTCGAACGATACCCACCTGTCGGCAAGCAATTGGCAATTCTTCCGACAGTAACAACTTGCCATGAAAAAGCTTCTAAGAAAGAACTCTGTGACAAATCTCAGAAAAAGTGATGTCACAAGTGTTCTGCCGTTCGGAACCGGCTAAAATAAGTAGGTCCATTCTAATACTGTCCAAAATTTAAGACACACAACAGTAATGGAAGAGAAGCTCGGCCACTGAGCCCTTTGGGGCTTTAAGTGCCACATATTTTTTTTAAGTTGAAATTCAGCATATAAAGTTATTCTGACCACAGACGAGATATAGTAGAAAATAGATGTAGTCGGACGAAAACTACTACTATCTCCCATACAAAAGTATGTAGTTGAGTGTATGTTTTCACACTTTGCGTGAGAAAATGTGTCGTTTTCAAGCAAAAACTCAGTACATACGATTATATTTAGTAATTAATTGGGACATTAAAAAACGTGTTGGATCAAATGAAAACACGCCCACTTCACATGCAAACTTATGTTACCGCAAGTATATTTTCATACTTGGCGCACGAAAATGCATAGTCACCAAAGTGAATACGATTACAAGAAAGAATGAATAATATCAGAAATTGACGGAATTAGATTAAAACCAATCCTTCCGGTCAAACCATCGAATATTCTCCATTCTACTTTGCGCACGAATAAATAAAGCTTTAGAAGTGAAGTACTTGCGATTATACATAGAATTGTATGATTATTGTCATCAACATCATTTGATGAAAGTCTTGACTACTCCAGTGCGAAGCCATTTTATTTCTTAAAGTATGTCTGTCTATATGTCATGGTGTAGGGTATCTTAGCTTCGGTATTACCGTATTTAAACTTTTTACAATTTTTTTTTGGAATAGTAACGATTATTTTCATACATCTATATACGTGAGCTCGTGGTAAAGGTATTACATAATTTTGGTTAGTTTGATGGAAGAAATTTCAACTTTGAATAGAAATCTGTATTATACGAATATATGGAATATATAAAATGTTGTATTTTTCCGTCACATCGACCTATGTTATGCGTGTGCACGTATTTCATTTTTGTCTTCATTTTATTTTGCATCGTCAATACATATAAATGTAACCTTATGATAGGCAAATTAAAAGATTAGATGGTGTAATCTTTTGCCTATGGCAAATTAATATGCAAAATTCATAGTACTTCCTATGACAACAATATTTGATGCCACAGGATTTTTTGGGTCTGGTAAGCAATATTATTCGTCATGAAAATTTTATGGAAAAGAAGTGATGTAATCTTTTGTGCTTCTTATAGTATAAAGATGATTTGCTTAGATTGTACTTATTTGAGACTGAATTTTGATGGTTTATTGTCTATGATTAAAAAAAAAAATATTACAGGGAGAAAATCCGAAGTACAAATGTAAGACGAATTATTGTGTGCATCGATTGATTATTACCAATATTATATTAAAGTGGGACTTTTGACAATTTAAAATGATTTAGTGGTGCAATGTTTTTTGCATCTGCTACTAATATCTCACCTTTCGCTTATTTCAATGAACTTGTGTTTACAATAAACAATAATATATAACAGTATAATATATACTATATAATAATAAAGAACTGACTGATATAATAATAAACAACCAATGTAAATATGTTATGTTCATTTGTGCAGAATAATCTATGAACATTTTATTGTAGCCTGCAAATATAATATTTATTTATTTATTAACATACATATATATTTTATCCAAATATTATATTTGCAGGCTACAATATAATATACATACATAAACGAGGGCGGTCCCTAACAAAGAAAACAACAAATTTGGAAAAATTTGTTGTTTTTTTTTCAGCGATATTTTATAGCTTCGTTACCCTGTTTATAGTACGAACTGTCTAGCTCATTAAAATAGTCATCTACCGCAGAATCCACCTCTTCATTGTTTGCAAATCCTCTACCACCAAGCCATTCTTTCAAATAGGGAAATAGAAAATAATCCGAAGACCTAAATCTGGCGAATAAGGTGCGTGCTAAAACAATTCGAGCTTTAACTAATTTATTATATTATATGGCTATCGCAATAGCGGATGTGTGAACTGGTCTTGATGAAACAGCAATTATTTTTTCGCCAAATGCGTCCTTTTTTCTCTAATTTCATCATTTAAACGCTGCAACAAATTAGCATAATACTCGCCGTTGATTGTTTTTCCTTTTTGAAGATAATCAATAAAAATAATCCCACGTAAAAAAAATAATAACTATGTGGCACTTGAAGACCCGAAGGTCTCGTTGGCCGAGCTTCTCTTCCATTACTGTTGTACGTGTTAAATTTTAAACAATATTAGAAGGGACCTACTTATTTTAGCCGGTTTCGGACGGCAGTAAAGTAAATTGTTTTCTAGAATTCTACAATAAGGTTTTCTTGGCGAGGTTAATTTTCTTCAATTTCCGTACGCAATTCACTAATAACGCCATTATAGCGAGATGCGTTTTTTTTATAACTGTTGCATCATGGTTTTCATGAAATCCGTGAGTTGAGCACTCGAATCGATCATGATCTCTTCCTCAGCGGGTACAAGTTCATGTATATCGGTTTCTTCAAAGACCTTATGTTCTTTTACATTAATACCTATAGCCTCCTTGTCTTGCCTTAGCCTCACCAGCAGTTCCCCCTTTGCACCATCTCTATCAACAGCTTTTTAAGCTGGTCCACTTTTTGTTGGTCAATTTTCACCATCTTAACAAAATCTCACTTTTGACACCAATTGTAACGTTTTGATTGTTAACGTTTAATTCCACCCGAATCTATCTTGTTCGATCACTGGGTTCTGTCAATAATAATAGCAACACTTTTGTACAACTATATACAGCAACAGTTTATTTAATCAACTCTATTTACAATCAACTATTTACAACAACTCTTTAATGTACTTGCAACTTTTGCCTCTGATACTGTATCAATGTTTGCGCGATCACTTTCGCAATTCAATTGATTTCTCTGTCAATAACTGGCCCTATTTATACTCTGTGGCAGCAGTCCAGAATTTTCCTTTATCGTGGTGGAGATTCTTCTCTTTCTTTCTCGGTGGCTTGTTCTGGTTATCGCCTATTTCTTTTTGTTGACATTCGTTTCGATGCTGCTATTATTCGTGCCATTCATAATTATTGATGAAAACCCAACCATCGATACTCGTTACAATATATATATATATTTATATAAAGTAATACAACAATAATTATACAAGGTGGTACTCCTATTTGTATTTGGCATGTAAACCAGCATTTTCACTATATTTGAAAATATAATATTTATCATAAACTCGTATTATTTAAAAGTAAGCTGTTGTTCGTGCAATATGTGCTAAGTATACTCGAGTACATCGAGTGTGAAATAATATAATGGTAAAATAAAAAATTACGACCAAATAAATATAGGTCGATTTCCACATATTCATTCTTTCAAAAGCATATAAGTACATATACACTTGTATATACATACATATATACAATAGGTACAGTAGGTATATGTCTACTAAAGCTGGTTAAAATTAAAAATGGCTTAGCTCAGTGGAAAATATAAAATTGAGATCATTTTGAGCATTTCTTTCCATGAAACATAAACACATTCCTGATATAAACCCGATTACTTCTTACGTTTTTACAAAAGCATCAATTTTGTAGGTGAGCGTCCATAAGAAGAGGAGATGTAGGGTAAGTATGTTAAGAGACAATGCTAGAGAGGAAAAATTGATGGTGGTCGGTCAAACATTTCAACGCTCAAATGGTTTGATTTTCAAATGTTTTTCAATTGTTTTCTACGGGAATACCTTTAAGGCGTGTAGATAGGGAATAAGTGTATTTTGAGGAAATGTTGAGAACGAATAACTAAAGTGGATCAATTATAGATTTCACCATTCTGCAGGTACTTTTTGAACACCATTTATCGATTTTGGAAATATTTTTCAGTTATTTTGTATGAGAGTCCTGTTAGGCAAATATTAACGAGGAAATATTATTGGGGCGAGTGATACATGTTACCGCTCTTGTTCAGTTATATGAGTATTTATCTATTTTTTGGTGTTTTTCGGTCATTTCGTATGGTAGTTTGGAGAAATTGTTGAAAAATAGAAATTAATGGGTCAATCATACATTTATCATTCTAGAGGCGATTCCTGTTTAGTGATGGTCATATGTGTCGATTTTCATTTCTTTTTTTCGGTCATATGATTGTTTTAAGAGGTTAGTACAGGGTATAAGTATGTTAGGAGTGTATATTAAGAAGGAAAAATTAATGGTGGGTTAGTCAAATAACATATTTGATTGTTGTAAGGACGTTTTCAAGGACTAGATAAGTAAACAATATAACTGACATCCACTTAATTTTGTTTTTTAGCATTTTTCCAAACATATCTATCTCCCATCTCGATTTTTAAAGAGCCTTTCATACAAAATGAACGCAAAACAATAGAAAATCAATAATAATAAACTGTGTGAACGGCCATTATTTGATTTTACTAATTAAGATTTGCGTCGAACATATTTAGCCCTTATCTTCACCCCTTAAGAGAACTCCAATGCAAAATAACCGAAATAATATTTGGAAATGGTTTTAATAGTTTTTTAAGAAGCTAAAAACTTAGGCGGGCCCGAAGAAGGGCCTGCCTGCTTGATATGATCCAAATTTTATGATTTTTGCTGACTTCATTTGTAATCAATTAACAGATTTAATTCATTTAATAGAGGCAAACTATTGTAAACGTTTAACATCGTAAATTCTTGTATTTTTGGTAATAGTATTTACTGGTATTTAGACTGTACCTAATAAAAAAATAAATAAATATGTGGCACTTAAAGCCCCAAAGGGCTCATTGGCCGAGCTTCTCTTCCATTACTGTTGTGCGTCTTAAATTTTGGACAGTATTAGAATGGACCTACTTATTTTAGCCGGTTCCGAACGGCAGAACACTTGTGACATCACTTTTTCTGAGCTTTGTCACAGAGTTATTTTTAGAAGCTTTTTCATGGCAAGTTGTTACTGTCGGAAGAATTGCCAATTGCTTGCCGACAGGTGGGTATCGTTCGAAAGAAAAATCTTTTCGATATTAAATTTGTTATGTATCAGCCGGGTATTGAACCACGACCTACAGATCAGAAGGCGAACACACTAACCACTGAGCTACGGCACCCATGTACTGTACCTAATACTGAAGTAATAAATACACATTTATGGTTATAAGATTCAGAGGGACTGTTCCGATATTATATATATATATATTATATATATATATATATATATATATATATATATATATATATATATATATATATATATATATATATATATATTTTTTTTTTTTTTTTTGTTAACTCAACTCATTCCTTCTGGTTATTTCTCCACTTTCCCTATCATGGAGCATTCTTTAACGTTTGAACATAACATATCCTCAGGTTCTTATATTGATTGTTAGCAAAATAATATAGTTTTTTTTATGATCCATAATGTGGCTAGTTAATAAGCTTTCTGCTCCGGGGACAGATCATTGGGACGGCGTACTACAGGAATAATACCAGACCATAATTCAGACAAAAATTTACTATTTTATTAGGAATATAAAAATTTATGAAAATCGTTTCTAAATACGTTTTAAGAGCGACAGATATTTTTGAGGTTCATATAAATATCTGTATATACATTTAAATGGTAATTTTACTTTGCCTTACTGTGGGTGATGGCATATTACAGACACATGATTTACACATATAAGGTATAATTTAAACTCATGCAAAGTAACAAATACAATATTATGACCACATACAATATATGTATACAAACAACAAATAAATTTAAATACAAATAGTGCCTATTTATTTATTATTGCCATTGTTTGGGTGTGCATACATCTGCGAGTGTGTGTGTGTATGTGTATGTTTGCAAAATGCTCAAGTACATAAGTAATTCGTGTAAAAGAGCAAGCAGGTCTAACAAAATAGTCTTACTTTCAACCATATTTTATTATTATTGTTGTTGTTCTCGTATTTACACACTAGCAAGCAAAAATGTAATGTGTACATTTGCATGCATATTTATCCTCAACGTTGCGTATAATATTCATGTTCATCTTAATGAGAGAGCATTAAGAGTTGAAAACATTGAATGACCAACCGACCGACCATTCTTGTTATGATGATGGTGATCATGATGACGATGATAATGATGATATTTATTGTTATTTGCTCTTGGTGCAATGTATTATCAGCAAATGACCGAAATATATTCACGTGCACACATACATATATAAATATGTATATGACTATATGTCATAAATAAGAGCACACACATGCATAATATTGAGAACGAACTAACAATGGGTACACGCTGCGTAAACGTACGTAAGTTCTCATACAACTGTACAAACAAAAACATTAATAATTTACGTTTGTGTACACACATGTTGCCGCACACACATACAAATATACAAGTAAATTCACATCTGAGCTGGGGTATGACTTTGTGTGAGGATGATATTATATGCTGCTCCATAAATATCTTATACAAACATAAGGATATGGTCGTTTGGTATAGCTGACCATTTGATGTGTCACATTCAAATCTTACTCGCTATTGTACATAAGAGTCTTTATGGGTATTAGAATGTGTTCATATTCATTTAAATATGCTAATGTATGTGTCAAAGGGCTATGAAACCAATCTAGAGATACTAACACATATTAAATAACTTTGTTTTGCATAAACAGCTGTCGACAGCGGCTCAATCTGTATGCACTTTATATAATCAGCATAAACTTAATAATCTTCTCTGTGAGAGAAGAAGGTGAAAAGTTTAACATGTATATCAGAGTTGTATATTTAAATAGTAACATTTTAAGGCAAATTGGAAGGCATTTCCACTTAAATGTGATTATTCACTAGTAATTGGCTTCATATAATAAAGTTCACAAAACAATTGACAATTAGTATAAAATATATTAATTTGTGATTATAACTAAATATTTTTTGAATGTTAATAGAAATTGTATAATAATTTTATTTAAGAAAATAGTTCACACAATCAAATCATATATTTGGCAATTGTAAAGCGAATACGATTTAATTAATTTTTGTATAACAACCTTGCATATAGTGCACTGGGGTACACATACACCTACAAAATATGTGCTTTCTTTTAATATTTAAAAAATTGGTTACTACACATTCGAATCAGATTTAATTGGAGCGTAAGTATTGCAGAGCGATTAAATTGCTTAAAATAATAAAATCCATTGAGCCGCTTGAGAAATCCAAAATGAAAACACAACAGAATGGAACAAAAATAAAGCGAAATAAATTCGGGTCACAATAATATGAAGAAATATGACGACATATATAAATCCATATACGAGTATTGTACTATATTTTTTTATGCCTTGGTTGTTTTTGTTGTTGTTGTTTATTTAATACATTTGTATACATATTTGTGTACTCACATAAAAAGGAGTACATAATAAATAGAGCTGTCTGCCATTGTCATTAGCGACTCACTTGTATTAAAATGAATGAACTGAATATTTCTACTTACTTACTGATTACAAGCGACAATCTGCTGCATGCAGAGTGTTTTGTCGGTCGTGGAATCTGCTACTGGCATAATATTTAAGTAAGGTATAGAGATCCGTGTATTTATGTGAGCGCTTTAGTATTCAGAAACGTTTGGAATCCTATATGTGGCAAATTCCTTAAAACAAGCTTTCAAGCTTTCCTATCTACAGGGGGGGGGGGGGGGGAGAGAGAGAGAGAGATAGGACAAAGAAAAATGTTATACTTTACAATGAGTAGTAAACAGTAGACGAATGAAAAAAAAATTGACTTGAAGTGCATCTCGGCGAGCTTGACATTGTAATAGTAGGTTTAATCGCATCGGTTACTTACATAATTCAACTTAGGAAATTATATGAATTTCATATTTTTTAATTGCCTTTGAATTTCCTTTGGGTGTATTGAATTTTCCTTGATATCACAAAACCAATAATAGCATAACTTATTTTTAAGGGTTATATGGGCAGTTGAAAGGCTTCTGAAAAACAATACCATATTTACATATGTAAAATAAAAACCATAACATTAACATTTATCTACATTTTCACACATTCATGTATATGTGCTTACATGCAAATGTAAGGACTGAATAAAACAAAACTGTTATAACAGACAGATTTTATTATCCATGACAACACATTGTTACCATTGTGTAGTATATGAAAGTGCGTTTCTTGACAAGGAAAATTATGTGTGAGAATAATACAAAAAATAACAACCACAAACACATACACACAATTCAATAGCTAGCAATGGTAAATACTACCAAGAAGAATCAGCGAAAAAATATATACTCGTAAGCAGAGGTATGACAATTTCAAAAATTACTTCAGAACAATAAAGAGAATGGAGTAAGAAAATAATAAAAACAGAAATCAACAAATAAAGAAAAGAACAACAACAAGATAACCAGAAATGGTGTACGCTAAATTTTACCGACAAGTAAATAAATATATAAATAACAAGTTTTATCAGACGTAAAGTCTATAAATAAAGACCTGAGAGACAAATGGAGCAAGTGAGGCATAGAGTGAGAGAGCAAAAGAGGGAGGGGTTATATTGGAGTGAAAACAGGCAGTAGAATAAGAATATAAAAAGAATATATGTAAAAAAAGTTAAATTATCCCAATTGGATGATTAGTGTACGTAAGAGATATTGTCGCCAGTGTAGCCGCAGATTAAATTTTTATACAATAGAGGTTGTGCTTCTATTTATAACATCCACAAGGATTTACAATAAGTGCAATTTACATTTATGAAAACTTGAATGAAATGCATATAATGAATATAATGAATATTTACAAAAATACAATGAATAAATCAATATGTTGAGTACTTCAAAATAATACAGGTTGGACTCTCCATTGAAACGAATTTCTACTGAAAAAATTTAAACAAAATTCAAAAATTAATTTTTATTCCTGAGCATAAATATAAAATTCTAAAAGTTATTTTTGTTTCTGAGTTAAAAAAAAAACTCAAAACAATTTTATTTTTCTTGAAGAAGAAAAAAAAAAATCAAAAAGTAATTTTTGTTGGTAGAGTAAAAAAAAAATTTTTTTAATTTAAAATCAAAAGAACGAAAAAAACTGACGTAAAATTATTACGGTTAATAGAAAAATTGTAAATCACATAATATTGATTTTTAGATATTGCTTAGAATAATTACTCTCATTGCTTTTTTTTTTGGTTTTCGACTACATTGGAAAGAATTGTCAACATTTCAACCATTACCAAAATAAGCGAAATTTTGAGATATGTGATTCCAAAAATATTCACATTAACATTAGTATTTATAGCAGTAAAATATTATAACAAGGTTTTTTTTTTGACTTGCCTTAAAAGAAAATGACCGTTTTCCAGGTATAATGATTTGATCAGGGTAAAAAAACCGGTGCATTGAAAAGTTTGTCCTTCCGGAAAGCTTTTTGAATGATAGAATTCAATAAACAATAAATAAAAAATTTTTGAAATTGTACGTTGTCAAAATTCAGATTGCGGGACTTGATGTGCGTATACGTAACATTTAAATGAATATATGATAATACAAGTAGGGTATACGCATAGAGGTATGCTTGTTATAATTGCACAATCTAAATTTCATTACGCTAGTATATCATTTGACAATTTGTAATTTGATTTTTTTACTAAACTCTGCTCTTCAATTCTTTTTAAGCAACTTGAAGAATTCGTTTCAATTGTATTTTAAGAACTATAATTTGAAAAGTTCTTTCGAACTGTATCCACTTGTCAGCAGACAATTGGCAATTCTTCTGACGCTTCTAAAAAAGCTTTTTAACAATGCTCAGAATAATAAATATTTCTGAAGAACTTTAAATTGATTGTCGCTTCATTCTATAATCTAATATTTAATATAGAATTTAAGTAAGATTTTTAGCATTTTAACTACAATGTTTTCCCAAGGGTTACGTCACTAAAGACACAAACCAATGGAATCCAGAACAATCTTGGAATATGTGTCAAAATCTTAAGACGCGACTTCTTATGGTCGACGAGTAATCATAAGAAGACTCCTTCAAGTTGTAGCAACAAAATGACAGCGACTATATTCTATAATCCGACGATGATCACCGAGGGTAGATCATCATGTTGGAAAAGCCTACTACTACTAACAAGAATTCGGCGCGCACAAATTTTTAACTATTAATATAAGGTGACTTAACATCTAGTTTTAATATATGTTTATATTAAATAAGAAAAGAAATAAAATTCCATAAAAAACACTTAATTTTAGATAGATGTTTCCGACTGGGATTTTTGCTACCATCCACATTTATATACTCATACACAGATTTTTATATGCACGCCTCACAAATACTCGTATACTCATGGATATAAAAGAAAATTTAAATGTTTCACAAAACAAAAATATATATATATATATAATAAAAAAATAATAATAAAAACCAAAAATAAAAAAATAAAATAAACAAAGCATGATTCTACGTTTTCTGTTTTGGCAAATAAAAATTATATATTTACGTATCATGCATGTATATGTTGTTTTCATAAAATAAAAGAAACTTTCAACATTTTCATTCTATTACTATACAAACATCCCCATACTAAAATATGACAAGACGAGAAACGAAAAGAAAATATTTAAAGATAAAATGTTGTGGCAATAAGTAATATAAAATAGAAAAAAGTATGCGTATTGTGTTCTAGGTCTCATGGTATGGTCTTGTATATATGTGTGTATCTTAGACAGTATCTTCTATATCATACTTACCTTTTCTCAAATTCATACAATACGACAGAGTAAATTTGTTGGTCTATGTACATTTGTCTATACAAATTTATTTTACTTTTGAATATTAGCAAGTCTGTTATGATCTATATGATTGTTATTGTGCATAAAATAAAAAAATATGCTATTAAAGTTATGATATTGTATAAAAAAGCTTGGAACATGAAATATACGTATAGAAGTACTACGTAATAATATTATCTAAAGAATTTGCCAAGCACTCAATATCATCATTAAAAGAGATTTATTTGACTAATTTATCAGACAATATAAAAATGATATTTATATATTTCTTGCACGTAATTTGTAGTTAGCCCAATCTAATGTCCAAAGTTTTAGTCTAAATTAACTTCTCAGTAACTTTTAACATTGTGTGCACTCTGTTTTCAATTTAAGGGCAATTTTCCATATGGAATAAAATAAAGAAATTGGTTTTTATAATTTTTGAGCAATAAATATGTAATTGTTCTGTTGAAAAAATAAACATTATTATAAGTTTGGAATTGCTTTATGATTTATGGTCAATAGTTAATATGTTCCTTTGGTCGAGCTTCTCTTCCACTGCTGCTGTGCGTGTTAAATGTTTGGACAATATTAGTATTAGTATTGGACTTATATTTGCCGGTTTCTAACGGCAGAACCCTGTGATGACACTTTTCTGAGCTTTGACACAGGTTATTTTTAGCAGTTTTATGGCAAAAAATTGCCAATTGCTTGCCGACAGGTGGGTACCGTTCGAGTGAAAAATCCTTTCGATATTAGAGTTGTACTTCAGCTGGGGCTTGATCCCACGACCTACAGAGCAGAAGGCAAACGCACTAAGCACTGAGCTACGGCATTCTGTTCGCTTGTATATATATCATATTATGAATTGATGAACTTACGCTTGAAAAAGTGCACGCTGTAGAGATCCTAAAATGGATTACAACTTGTAATCGACATGTGCCATTCTCGGAACAACAGCTACTCAATAGTATTGACGATGTGGGAATGTTTGCCAATGGGCCTCTTTGCCGTCGTGACGGTGGAAAACGTTGACGGAAAAAAAGAACACACAACCTGAAATATTTTCAGCGATAGTTAAAATTTGACACTTCTATCACAAGAATCCAATTTTCACGATGAAAATAAAAGAATTTTAATTTCACTAATACACACACTAATTTTAATTAAAATAAAGAATAATTAAGTTAAGTAACTTCAATCAATGTTAAGTTTTCTAGTTGAAAAGCGCGCACTTGTCGGGAAGAGAATTTGTAAAATTATAAATTTTGTTGATTTATGGGTAACTAGAAAGCATGTGAAGGGAAAAGGAGAAGGGAATAGGTAGAACAAACGAAGGAAAGAATGGAATTGCCTGGAAGGGATAGTGAACATGGAAGAAAGAGCAAATGGATAGGGTTGCCAGATCATCCACCAACTCATTCGCTCCAGTACACTTTGGGAGTGCGCGCATCTCGTTCTGGCGTAGACAAGTATAATGAAAAAAAAAAATTCTCTAAAATTATTTTCAATCATCTTTGAAGTGATATTATTTTATGTACGAAATACTCCAGAAAGACTGATACGAGTAATTTGCAAATATCGAAATTGTATATGTTTGTTGAAGTATTTTATTCGTTTTTCACAATCACAGAAATCAAGAAAATTATAGAAATTCAATGGATACTTCTCTGAATTTTGTCATTTGAGCTTAACGGAAGATCTTGGAAGGTCAATTTATTCAAATTACTTCACATCGGGTCACAACAGAAAAAACTTGTCTATTTCCATGCCACATTTATTTTTCTTAGGTCACTTACAATACTCGTATATATGCTTGCGCACGTAAATGTGTAATATTATATGCTATTAAATTCAAATAAACAAAGTAAAAATATTAAATAAATTCAAAAGAGGTAAAAGCGAAATAAATAACATTAAGAATAACAATAATATTGTAAACGCATACATATTAAAGTCACTTTTGGCAAATTGAATAAATTTTATTCAATTTTAGCAAACATGTATCTAAAAGAACATACTTGTTATACATATATTACATATGCATGCATATGATCATGGTAGGTAGCCCATACATGCGTAAGAGAATACATATGAGTACATGCATTATAACAATTCCAAACATTACGTGACCTAATTAGGAAAATTTATGTTTGCTGTACTATAAATGTGTTGTTATGCTGATGTATTATTTCTACGTATGAATGTTTCAATATCATATATATGTGTTTATATGCGTTTATTAATGTACGTGCGTACCAGTGTGTATAAATAAATGTGTTCTACTTTGAAACAACTATGAAATATAAGTTTTAACACACATCAACTTCAGTATGTATTTAAGTACGAATACACACTATAATAAAAACACTAAAACCGATGAGAGCAACAATTACTTATAAATTCATGTCATATGTCCATATAGTAATGTCCAGTAGTGAAAGATAATGTTTGAGAATTGCGAATTTGAACCTATGAACGATAAAAGAAATTACTTAAATAAAATTTTGAACAGCGTTTTACTTTTGCCTCAAAAAGCTTTGATTTTACTTCCTTTTCAATTATTTGTCCGTCAGTTTGTATATCTATATAGCTATATGTACTTTTGAGTGTTGCGCTATAATAAAATTTTATATTACAATAATATTATGATCATCTCTAAATTTTCTGTTTTTCCCATATCAATGCTGTGCTCGAACCAAACATTTACTTTAGTTACTCTGAGAATGGAGTTCTTTTCAATTCAATTCAGTTTTTTCCATTACATTCCTACTGGTCATTATATAGTCAGTGCGACATGTATAACCATATAAAGACTAATAAATGTATATTTATATTAACGGACCCATCGCACACTCCCCACTCTTAAGTAATTTTCATGTAGCATATTGTTGGTGATGATTTTACTTATACCAAACATCATTTGTAATAAGAACAAACTAATTGGCCATGCAGCTCACATGAATATATTGTTATAACATACATATATGTACATATATAACATACATATATGTTTATGGGTACATATTGTATATGCAAACATATAATAGATCGGGTCAAATTTTTTAACGATCTTTAGCATCCACTAGTGATATTCTCTGTATAATTTTGAGCAACTTTCCGAAGAAACAAATACATAAAAGTCGATTTTAAATATTCGTAATTTTAAAAATCAGTATTTTCTTTATATTAAAATATTCGATGTTAAAAAATGGCAAAATTGAAGTTTCTATCATAATTAAAGTGAAATTTATACAGGTATTTTCTTGTGGCTCCGTCTAATATTTGAGGTAATTTAGAAAAAAATCAAATTTTCGCACAAATTCAATTTTTACACAAGAAACTCTAATTTTTAAATGTCTTAAAATGATTAACGTCGAGAACTTGTTCGGCCTGTTTCCTTGCTAAAATAAATTTTCCTGAAAAATACCATTAAAAGATCACCAGTACCTCTAAAAAGATAAATAAATAAATATGTGGCACTTAAAGCCCCAAAGGGCTCATTGGCAGAGCTTCTCTTCCATTACTGTTGTGCGTCTTAAATTTTGGACAGTATTAGGAGGGACCTACTTATTTTAGCCGGTTCCGAACGGCAGAACACTTGTGACATCACTTTTTCTGAGAGCTTTGTCACAGAGTTCTTTTAGAAGCTTTTTCATGGCAAGTTGTTACTGTCGGAAGAATTGCCAATTGCTTGCCGACAGGTGGGTACCCTTCGAAAGAAAAATCTCTCTAAAAAGATATTAAGATCAAAAATAGATAGATTGATAACAAAAACTCTTATGGTTCAAAATTTACTCTTAAGCTATAGATTCTTCTCAAAAGTACCCATAAAATATCGCTAGGGATTTTAAAGGGTTAATTTTTCTTCTCGATAAAATTTGATCCGCCTTAGTATACAAATATATAATAAAAGTTTTTTCCCTTACACTTTTTCTTTGGTTGTTAACATTTCCCTTATTAAAATGTTCAAGTTGTTATGGTTCGGCTAATTTTTGTTGTAATAGTTGTAATATATAATACTTGCTATTTTAATTACTGCTTGTAGTAAGTATGTAGAATTTAGCTAACTAATAAATATACAAATTATAGAGGGTATCGGATTTAGAAAGATCCTAATTAGGCATTTATACATGTTGGCTGGTTTGTTTGAATGTTGATTTCATTCCTAAAACAAAATGTTTAGTTCGTTTTAGTTTCTGTTATTTTCATAAGCAGTGATGAATATTTTTTTATTCTCTTCTAACATATGTACGACAATTGCTTTTAAGGATCAAAAGGTATATAAGTGAGATACTCTAATTATATGGATATTTGATCTACAACGATTTATTTAATTCAAAGAGTTTTAGACTTTTATCTTATGTAACTCTGTTTTAAGATATTTCACACAACACATAAATATCATATTTCTCTTTTGACCTAATCAGGCACGAAAATATGAAGCTATCAACCTGTAACTTGGTACATATAATTCTATTTACTATTTATTTTTTAAGTTAATAAGTCTGAGAATGAAAACCACGCCTACCTCTCATACAAAAGTATGAGAGTTCTAACAGTATGCTAGTATAATTACTAATATATTCTCAGCTGTGAAAATGTTCGAATTCAGATGAGAACTACGGCTAGCTCTCATACAGAACTATGGTTTCTGTCATAATGTAAGGTATTATTTAATCATATTAGAATAATTGCAGCCACATTATAATATTATACCAATTTATTTATTTATTTTACATTTAGGTCTTATAGAAATTCAAACAAAATACTATGGAGCATTTCTGATATCATACTTTGATTTCAAACATTTCTTAAGTGTCTTATAGTGTAGTCACACAAATAGAAATACAACTGAGGAACTACATATATTGCTATACAATATTGTTCTTCTATTTAAGCATGTCAATCAGGAGAGAAATGTAAGCAATTACAAAAATATCTACTTGCTCGCAAGTATATTTTAATTTGGTCACCAACACTTCTTAAATACTTTGCTTTAATACAACCGAAAGAAGAAGAAAATTACAATTGCTAAAATATCTTATAAACGCATTCGATTTTATATTCTATTCAACATGGGTATGAGTGATAGCATTTGTGATGACTTGCCTGACTTTCCTCGACTATAAGTCTGCACAATTTCTATGTGTCACAGTTCAGCTATTTATTTAACATTTCCAATGAGTAGGGGTGTGTGTGTGTGGTTCCCTGTAAGTTGAACTAAATTTGAACTTAATTACGGAGCTATTTTATGTTGATAGAATGATAGGACGAATAAATGTTGAATGTACGTAAATATTACCGAAGTATAGTGCAGTTGCACAATGACTTCCTTCTATGATGCAATTGCAACTATTCACTAGCACAAGCATTGTTGTTGCTGTTGCACTAATATTAAAGATGATGCTACATACCAAAAAAAAAAAAAAACTCATTCCTACTGCTACGTACTTACCACCAGGCTGTCGGCCAATAGTTTTTGATATCTTTATGCAACAGCTGCAGTTGAATTGTAAGAAATGCACTTTCAGTCGACAGTTCTAACAGCCATAGTCAGAGCAGCTAGTGAGCTACTGCGTGTACTTTCAGCAAATGGCACAACCTGCAACATTTTATTACTGAATTCATTTTCGTTTATATATTTCGTATGAATATACTTCTTTTATATAGAGCAGGAGCGTCTATGTAGGGATTTTTGATTGCATTTTTGATAACATTTTTCGATAATGAGCATAAAATGGTTATGAATTGATTATTAAAATGTAATCAAATATGACTAAATGCATTTTTTTCTTGTAATCTTAGGTAGAATTCGTTATTAAAATAATTTTTTCTCTCTCCACCTCATTCTGCCTCAATCTCTGTCACAGTGCAATTCCAATAAACTACGTTCTTGTGGATTTAAACACTTATACACATACATGCATCAGTTTGTGTGTGCTGACAATTTTGTCTCTGGTTTCCGAAAGATACAAAGAATTTTAATTAAATTAATTATTCTATTCCATTGCAGCATTCTTCTTATTTACCATTCTTCATACTTATACGTATACGAGTACACACATACATTTCGTTTCGCCTTCATTTCTTCTCATTCAGTTAATTTATTTCTTTTGTTTTGTTGATGTTCGCGTTGTATTATTATTAATTTTTTTTTTCTTTTCTGAACACTTTCTTGGCAACAAATTCATTTTCTACTCACTGATGTATGTATATATTCACATATACGTATATGCATATGTCTGTATTACAGTAAGTGTGTGGGAGTAACTTGATTCAACATTCACATACATATGTATGTAAAATATATTATATAAGTGCTATGTAAAAATTTATTGCCACTAGGTAAATATGAATTTGAATAGCAGAGCTGTTTAAGATTTCGAAGTAGGTGTTTCGCAATGTGTGAAATGAAAATAGAAGGCAGACCTTTAAAATTGTTTCTTATTTTGGGATTCATTTAATAATTATCAAAATGTCAACAAATTTCATGGCTGGTAGATGTAACCAATAGTTTTACATTTTAAATTATACACTAATATCTCAAAATATAGTGCGTTCTGATCAACTCAACAGCTCGGTAGTAAATTTGGACATGACATATGTTCCTACAAAGGTTCAGATACTATGTTAAATGTACGAGGTCGAGTCGTTGCTGATTAGAAGAAGCGAAATTGAATGCCGTCTCTGAGGGCCTATTACCACCATGTATGTATGAACACCTTGAGATATTGGCTGAACGCATTTAGAGGTGGTCGTAGTGAACATCTGTTTTTAATGTGAAGCCGCACGAGAGGTGTGATTGTTTTTACAGGAAGAAATAAGAATCACAGGGTAGAGTGAAATACTCTAACGATTCAATAAGAAATTGATAGAAACACAGCCTCGTTTAGAAAAAAGAAAGTATCTTCATTTATCCGCAATTGTTTTTGATAAATTACATATACTATGCTATGAATTTCTGTAACACCCGATGGACTTACATACTCTGAATTGAAGGGAAAAAATGCATCTAAAACTAGGAATCTCCGATATAGAAGCATATTTCGCATAGTTTCACTTATCGTATTTTCTGAGGGGTTGAAAAAGCACTAGAAATGTTGAAAAAAGTGCATTAACTTAAAAAAGATTGGTGCTGAAAATAAAAGTTATTCAAAATGTGGGTCTCCATTTCTAGAACATGTTGAGGTGTTAGATTTTATTACATTCCTTCAACAGCAGTGAGCTTAAAAGAACTCATATATTTGACTTTAATTTCCAGAGTACTAATACTTTTTTTTTATATTTCTTCTAGTTAGAGACCCAATTCGACCTTGTGTAAGAAACTGCAAGAGCACTAAAGAATCCATCGGCTGACTCTATCTGCTATAATTTCCTATTTATATTAGCCTATTTTTTGGATTTTGCTGTAGACATTTTTCAGATGTTTCACTTTGCAAAAAAGTTCTATTGAATGAATAGCGAATTGCTTGCAGACTGACTGACTGAACGTCGTCTACATTAAGAAATTTCTTGCTTTCTGAAGTAAAATGCTGTTGATTTTGACAAACTGGGTGGTGAATCGGCGGCCTTATATGCAGAAGGCCAACATTTACAGCTCGCTCATTTCGTTTTTATAGATATTTTTCTTAACAACAATACATATTGACATTGGAACTGTAACACCAATTCAGGCTCCTGGCTATACTCCGGTCGAAATCGACACGTAAGTGAATAAGTTCCTTCCAATTGCTTCTATTTATCAGGACTAGAAACCTTGAGCTCATGAACAGGAGTGTCATTGATACTGTAACGCTTACGGTGCCTTTCTCTAGTCACTGATATACGTACAATAGAATGACCCATGCAAGAAACTCTGTATAGTAATACACATACCTTTTGAAGTCGTTAGACAAATATACCCATTCAGTTCCTCTTCTAGGAATGTATTGTATTTTCTCGACAGTTTATCTGGCTGTTTAGAATTTTTCCCGTTGGGCCTAATACATTGCACCAAGAATCAGCAAATCCCTACAATATTGCTCAAATTTAACATTCACAATAATAATGAAAGGGAAATAGAGACATTAAAAAAAAACAATAGTCTATCAACGATCTGATATAGCAGATCCATATCCATAAATGTTTGTGTACGATACATTATAGTTTTCAGAAAAGCAGAGTGTTTTTTGTCTTTGGAGTGCACGAGTAATGACTGACTGCACAACTTTTGAGAAAAAATGCAAAGCAGCCTAAGGAGTCTACTGGGTGCCAAAAATCTTCACTTTTTCAATGACGTACAAGCCAATGACGAGTAGCTTTGTATTTTAAATTGCACTTCTGCATTGTGTTCATTTTAGATTAACTTTGGCCAAAACTAGTATGCAATGGGGTAAGTGTAAAGTAAGTGAGCAAATAAATGTGTGTTGAGCATTTCGTTTTTCGTTAATTTCACAATGAATTTCTTTTACTTTTTTAAAACTCTCTCATTCTCGCTTTCTATATATCTTTATTTTTATTTCAATATTTATAAGAAATTTTGTTTCGTGATTTTACTCTCACACTTTTTTGCAATTAAATACAGCTTTTAAGTTAGTGCAAAGTGACTTTGTTTAGTGACTTTAGCGATAACTTTCGAAATGTTCATTAGATAAAAAATTTTCGCCTTCATCTATAATGATCATTAGCAACTATGAATTTAAGGGTTTTTTTTTGCTACATCACTACCAAACAAATTATAAGCTGTTATCCTTGTAACTATGTACTAAATAGACAATACCTACTTATATTGCAAATTGATTATTGTAACAACTTCAAGGTGTATAATATTTAATTAAGTGGAAATATTACTTTATCTCATCTTCTTCCATTTACATACTATATATACTAACTGTCATATCCTCATATTTTTTTGAGTATATGTTTTCATTGCATTCGCACACAAAAACAAAAAAATATATATACAAAGTTTTAATTAATTTGGCTACGATTGTTTTTCTTGGCTGCAGCTGAATTTTATACAATGAATTTATTACAAACTCATGTAAGTGATGTTGACACATTTCGTTTCTTTTGTCCCTCGTTTTTCCCTTCATTTATATCACTGCTGTTGATGGTCTTTTCATTCATAGTGGATATTCATTGTCAAAATGGATCTTCAGGTGTACGCAATTGTTTTTTAGTCATTCCATTAAATATGCATCCATTTTTGTTTCAAGCCAAAGACGTGTTAAGATGTTGATTTTAATTGGACATATACTTTTTTTGTGTATTCACTTTTTGGCTGTCACGCATTGAATTTATTATACTTTACTATAAGCATAGTATTTCCTATTGTGGATACATACTCTTATTTGTCTGCTAATGGAATTTAATTCGTTTTAGTTTCTGTAAGATATTTTTTCTTTTGTCGCAGACAGATTGAGGTCATTATAGTTTATGTATTTATGATGTTTTTAAAATAAGGCGTTACATTTTGTGATAATATTTACGATGTGCAAATAGGTAAGTTAGTGCCTTTAAGATTAAAATTAATTTTTGTTGTTATATTTGAGAACAAAAATACAAATTACATATTTGAATTTGTTAAATTGCTTGTTCAAGTCTAAACGTATTGTGAAGTTAACAATTCAATTGTTAAACAATTTTTTTAATGGGCTTTTTACGATTATTTTCAAAACTTATAACAAGCAAATCAATTTCAAAATATTATTATAGTTATTACTTCTTATTATTAATTTCACAGTCAGAATTCGAACGAGTTTGGTGTAGAATTACTGATACACATATTTAAACACGTACATTAAAGTCGTCTATCAATATATGGGAGGCATTTTTTGTAAGTGAATTTGATAAAACATTACAAAATAGAAAGTCTTATGCCGTTATTATGGTTTTGGCGGTTTTTCGTCAATTTTGTGTAACAGCCCTCATAAAGAGTGAAGTTAGGGGGTGAGTGTATGTAGCAAAACTATTGGGTCTAATGGTGCAACTAGCGACGAACGTACCGCCCTTCCGTACCGCCCTTACGTAACAACATAAATTTGTCAAAAGTTATGCCCGTAGCGGCAACGGAGAAATCGACTGTTCTGTCTTGTATACATACATAACAATGTTGCCATGTATCACTGTGCGTGCATGCTTTTAATCACACTCACCGTTTTCATGATCAAATTTCATAATATCTAGATTAATATACCTGAAGTATATTTTAATAAATAACTAAACACGATGATAGTTTTGATTAATTAAAAAAAGACTAAACTTTCTTAGTTTATTACTTATTTCTTTATATAAGTCTAATCTGGCAACATTGTGCTCATAGAAAGCGATCAGCTGACACGGTTTTAGGTAAAAAATCAAATTGCTGTTGATTCTGTCCACTACGGGCTACGGTAACGTGATCGTCATACGGTGGTGAGTTTTCGTTAACACGACATTCCCATAAGATAGGTCGTATCAGCTGACACGTTCTACGGTTTTACGTTCGTGGCTAGTTGAACCACAATTATGTTTGGCGTACACTTGCAGCAGAAAAAATTAACGTAAAGGCATTTCACAATTCTAAACACATGATGTAATGTTTAAATAATAAGAAAGTAATATAGAACTATTTTTCCCTAATATTAGGAATCATGTGACAGTTCGAAAATTTCATCAATCGACAAAAAACCTTTTAAATGGAAGTTTTTCAATTAAATCGCATATTTTTAGGCTAAGAGATATAGAAATAAATAGATTTTTCTACGTAATACTACATCATATTCGTTTCGCAGTGACAGAAATATCAAATGTCTACGATATTACATTATATTTGACTATTTATTCTATTTTTGCCTGTTTGGTTATGTAAAGTAGATTATATTAGAGTAGATTGCCGACCAGAGAAGGAAACCAGTCACCTCTTTCTATTCTACGTTGTTTTGCCGTAATGATTTTAATGTGGGTTCTACTATGCTGACGTACCTCGTCAGTCCTTTGGTCAGAGGAAATTAGAGTTGAGGGTTTGTGAAAGAAGTTATATAGGGGATGTCTTCAGAAGAATGTCCATTTATCCAGATATCTTAAGCTCAGTAGACCTATCACTATTGACCCATTTTTCTCCATTTTGCCCAAAAAATTTAAAAACGATATACAATTTTGAAATAAAAGCATTAGAATAATGTTTTTCAATAATTTTATTCTAAAGCAAAAAGTTCGCCCATACGAATGTATTTAGATTCGTATCCATAGAAGAGTGTTTTGAAGTAAAAAATTGTAATTTATGTTCAAACCTATTGAAAATTTAATCCATTCCATTTTTTCGCTACATCCATATACACTTTGGTATTTGTTGCTTTCCGTCACACAAAATAATATGTGAAGTATGTACATAAAATGAATGTTATATATATGAGAAATAACAAACCCACACAGCCATACGAGTTTAGTATCAAAAACCTAACTCATTTATTGACATGTGTCCTAGTGCGTATGTGAAAATAGTACAAGCAAGAAAAACAACAATAAGAAAACACATTATCGTATATTTTTGCTTGAAGTGAAGTGAGTGAAGGATGCTGTGAGTTATAGAAAGACACTTTTAAATATATGTAGTGAGAGAAGGAGAAAGGCAAAGTGTAAGAACGAGATGAAGAGAACGTGAATTTGAAGAAATCACGTTCTAGTGATTTTTGTTTCATTTTACTGCGGAATCTCATTCAAAATACACAAATAAACAAATATACATTTAGACAAATACACATACTCGTATAACTATATGCATATGTGTACAGAAATGTGTACATGGAAATCATAATAAGTGGTCGTATATGCCAAAAGTAGTTTGAATAAAAATATTTACACACTACCACCCATACACTAATACACACACAAACCCGTTCAACCCAAACACCCGATTAGTTTATTTGCTCTCATGGTTGTGGTGGTGAGTCTAAAGGGTATTTCGTGATAAATGTTCTGGTACATGAGCATTGGATTTATATTTGACAAGATTGGTAAACGTTTTGAGATACATAGATACATAGAATTTATGTACATGCTCGAAATAAGTTGGCATGTAAAGAAATAAAACAGCTTACACTTAAATCGAATTTTCACATATCAGTGATATAAGATCAATTTAGCGGTGAAATTGTCAAGGTGGCAAAAGAAAGGCAAGTGAAATATTGTACTCATATACGAAAGATGGAAAGGTGTGAAACATATGCGAATAAGCAATTTTAGTTTATGTTTAAAATTGATAATATTCTATTTTAAAATTTATTATTAGAAAAAGAGACAATAATGCACTGTTACCAGTGTTTATTACGTGTTTATTACGTTATTTCGTTCGGTGACTCCAAGCTTCTTTGTTTGGAATAAATCCTTAATGATTGATGGACTTTCCGAGCCACTTGGCTATTCGACACTATGATTATTTTTAGAAAAAGACGATATCTGAATTACAATACTTGTGATCTGAAATTGTTCAAAAGCTACCCATAGCGATAACCTTTTGAAATCACTTCACAAAAACTCCAGCTTTAATTTCTCCATCTTCTGCACAATGCACAAATGGCCCTTTATTTAAGTAGCAGAACCTTCTGCATGATTTCTGCGGGGTTAAGTATAGCTGTCTTCATCGAGAAAATAGTTTAGGATTCCCTTGGAAAGTCCTCTAATATTTCCTCCCATTATTATTGGGAAAAATAAACTTAAGTTAATGCACCTTTATCACTAAGGCAACTGCTCGTGATTACACATTAAATGGATTAAATATTCACTAATGACAAAACAAAGATGGCCTCAACAACAACTACATAGAAGCAGCAAATTAATTGCGAAAGAAATTCTTGTGGAGTAAAATATTATAAAGTTTTTTGATTCTTGAATGTTTATCCGAATTTTTTTATACTCATATATGATACGTAAGTACACATGAGCACTTATGTGGAAGCAAATGTGCAAGTACATGTGTTTGTGGTATTACTGATGGTGATGCTGATGGTAGAAATGTTTGTAGGAGTTTCATCGCAAAGTTGAAATGTAAGTATGTGACATGATATCCGCATAAATCTCTTCACACACAAAGACTAAAAAGAAAACTTTACTCACATGTACTTCCATGTATACACTCGAATTCATAGTGAAAACAAGTACTCAGTGGTTGGCTTCATAACTTCTTGTTCGTTTCGAAAAACACTTTAATTTCATGTGTAGAATATACACACCGACTACATGCTTACCACATATAAATTTGCGGACTGCATCCACGCCTATATTGCCCTCCTAGTAGACAAGTATAGAAATCTTGGCATGTTTCTGGCAAGCATGTAAGTATGACTATATGATCGTATACGTGTGTAAAAGTTTGTCGAGAAAAGAAGCTCAAATTAGTAGGGAAGTTAATTCGTTGTAAAAGTTGATACGAAAATACAAAAAAATACAACAACAAAAAATATGTAAAGAAAAAATGTAAACAAAAATCAACCCCGAACAACCGAAATAATAACTTAGAGTTGAACAGTGACAGGAAAATGTAAAAAGAAAAAGCCAAGTAAATTTCAAAATACCAAAATGAAAAACTATGCAAGTGTAAACGAAAGAAAATAAAATCAAATTTACTTTTAAAATCTTCTTCGTTGTTGTCTGTTAAAGATTTTGTTCTTCTTCTTCTCTATGAAAATAATCCGAAAAAGGAAAGAAAAGAACGAAAAACGAAAAGTTTCATCTTTAAGTGTGAAAGATAAAAAAGACGAAATTAAATTAGTAGCTGAGCTGCGCTTTTCTACATTAAATAGATTATACTTCAGAATTGATATGGATAATACTTTAAGTATTCATTCTTTTATGACAATATTAATGGGTCATACGTCATATGAGTAGAATGTCAATTTTTATAACAAAAATTATATTCAATGAACGAGTTAGTGGTGCAACATGACATTGAACACGTATAGTATATGGAATTCATTAAAACTTGTTAAAAATTTGGGGAGCATATCAGTTGCATTGAAATTGAAATGAAATTGAAATTTATTAAAAACATTTCAACATCTTTTAAGTAGCACCTTTTTGCATCATATAAAGGCGGTATACGTGCCATTTTGAGAGGTTGAGATTCTAATAGAAAAACTATTAAGGTAAATGTTAAATTGCAAATTGCAATTTAAATTTGAATATACTTGAAAATACCTACGAAAATACATATTCCATTACATTTTCCGTATCAAAATAAAATTGTAAAAATATTGCCATTAAATGGGCAAAAAAAATTAATTTTAACAAATTTATTTTGCAATAATTAAATCTTGATTCTAATGTTTTAATTCATATGAGAACTTATGCAAATATTAATTTATATTTTCTACTAGAAATTAGTATTGCATTTCCACAGAATATTATTTAAATAATTATTTTCCTCTAACTACTGCAATTGATTCACATTACACAGCCATACGAAAACGAAAAAAAAAAGTATTATTCAGCACTTGAAATAAACATTTCTATACATATTTATTATCGTTAATTTGAATATGTAGTTAGTATGAATCGGTAATGCCGCTTTTCGTCCTTAATCGAAAAAAATATATGTATATGACCGATTAACATTGATTTTTACTCCTCAACATTTTTATGAGTATATTTACCCAATAATTCTACTCATTAAAGAAGCTTCCCTACAAAATTAGCATTTTAATAAATTTAGCTCTCGTAGCTCCCAGAGTTCACCTGGAGGGGTAAAATATATGACCGACTACCATTAGTTTTTATTACACAACAATTTTTCAGAACATACTTACATATTTACTCCTTATTGAGGTTTCCCTGCAAAATCACACGGAAATTGATTAATTATTCTATAATTAATTACTCATCATCACTCATTATTCATTTTTCTAATCCAACATTTTCTTCCAAATATACCTATTCTCTATTTGCACTTCTTAGGTTGCTTCCGTGAGTTAGCATAGATTATCTTGAAATTTGGACAAGTCATTTTGTTAAAAAAAAAATTATATTTGGAGAGAACAAGTTGTAGAGCCCTTGGCCGCAAATTAAATTTTTGTATTTTCTTCCCTTTCACGAGTACTTGAATTTTTAAATATATTTCAGAATTTTCTACCATAAATTCTAATTCTAATTCAAAATTTTAATCATCTATAAATGAAAGCAGCTGAAGCAGCTGAAAAGTTTAGAATCATTTTAGTAATTCAATTTCAACCTACATTTGATGCTCTGTATTAGTAAATATATTGCCTTACGAAGCTGAAATATACGTTATATAATAACGTGCATATATCAGCCATTATATATCATATATATAATGGCTTTATCTTCTAAAGTGCCTCCTAAGAATATTTCTTAGGAAGTCATTAAATTCAAATTTTGTGAACACTTAAAATGGGAAGCATACGTTCCGCATGGTTTTCATGAAGCGCTACATCTGTGACTTTTGTTCAACAAACAGCAGTACACAATACATTCATCGTTTGCTAGAATTCTTCTTATCGATCTATATTTAACTGTTTTACAATAATTCATCAGAAATATTATTCAATTGTTTGTTTCATATTTTTTATAACGTTTCTACTTTTTTGTGCATCAATACAAGTATATTGAGTCAGCTTACAACATTAGCAGACTATCGTTGCAAAT
Source organism: Megamerina dolium (assembly GCA_963854835.1). Classification (NCBI taxonomy): domain Eukaryota; kingdom Metazoa; phylum Arthropoda; class Insecta; order Diptera; family Megamerinidae; genus Megamerina; species Megamerina dolium. Next base: position 64,222,143 of record OY978526.1, on the reverse strand, counting down.
AAATATGTAAGTATATAGCTTGAGAAATATTTAAAGTAAAAATCAAAGGCCATAGCTGGGTGCCGTAGCTCAGTAGTTAGTGTGTTCGCCTTCTGATCTGTAGGTCTGATCGATAAGATTTTTCTTTCGAACGGTACCCACCTGTCGGCAAGCAATTGGCAATTCTTCCGACAGTAACAACTTGCCATGAAAAAGCTTCTTAAAGAACTCTGTGACAAAGCTCAGAAAAAGTGATGTCACAAGTGTTCTGCCGTTCGGAACCGGCTAAAACAAGTAGGTCCCTTCTAATATTGTCCAAAATTTAAGACGCACAACAGTAATGGAAGAGAAGCTCGGCCAATGAGCCCTTTGGGGCTTTATGTGCCACATATTTATTTTATTTTTTTTAATCAAAGGCCATTAAGCTGTGAAATATATTAGACTAATGTGCAATTCAATAAATAATTATATCATGAGTATAAAATGAAATCCAAGGCTTACTTTTTTCTTAAATTTTCAAGTTATGCAAAATATTTGAAGTCAAATTTTTCTGATACAGTTGTTGCTTTGCTTTGAAAATAGGTGTTGTAAAATATAAGAATCATTCCACTTGCATAAAAAATTGATTACATTTTTGTTTACATTATTAATGATATGCAAAGAGCATGTCATTATTTACATAATGCCAATAAAATATCTCTTTTATTAGGATATTTAAACGATTATACGATACATTAAATTTTTAAACAAGTAAAAATATGAATTATATAACACGCATAGATTGAATTAAAAAATAAAACAAACAAAATATATATGATAGTTGTTTGGCAATTATAAATCAATTTTATTAAATCGTGTATTAATAATCACTCATACGCAATGATGTACGATTCTTTTGAGTTAATTGCTAACAGGGTACTATTTGCATATTTTAATATTCTGGTATTGACATTATTATATATTGAAAATGAGAATTTAAATTTTAATATCGATTTAATCATGGTAATAATAATTTTAATAATAATAATATAATTATTATGAATAATATACTCGAAACATTATTGCTACCTTCCGTGAGTGTTGAAGACACATATAGTATGTATAGATATAAAATTTTCATTTAATAAATAACATGTTTAAAGAAGAAAATGCCTCATTTTAATAGAGCCAACTCATTAAAAGTGCACTTGAATGCATTGAAATATACTGCATTGTATTGTATGTATATAGGCATATATAAGTAAATGTGAATGCGTATATATACAAAGTAGAACATTGACATATATTTACTCATACGAGGCGGATTGATAAAGAAGCTTCCTAAGTACGAAAAAGGCAGCACAAACACAAAAACTTTCTTTTTTTGAAATTGTGATCTGTCAAACGTCAGCTGTTAATATTTCACCCAAATTCATCGATTAGTTTATTTGTTGTAGTTGTTTGAAGTAACCAACTTTTGTGTTTCTTGAAAAATGGAAAAAAGCGAATTTCGTGCAGTGATTAAACACTATTATTTGAAAGGGAAAACGGCGAAAGAGACAAAAGAAAAGCTTGATAAACATTACGGTGAGTCTGCTCCGTCAGATTACATGGTAAAATATTGGATTGCTGAATTTAAACCGGGCCGAACAAGCACTGCAACAATGTCATCAACAGGAAGGTCAAAAGACGTGGTTACTGAAGAAAATATCAAAAAAATCCTCGATATCGTTATGAATGATGGCCGATTCAAGTTGCGTGAGATTGTTGAAATGGTAAACATCTCATATGAATGTGTGTTCAACATTCTGCATGAACATTTGCATATGAAAAAGCTATCGGCAAGATGGATGCCGCGTTTGCTCGTGTCGAACAAAAACGAGTTCGAGAGATCACTTCGCAGCGGTGTTTGGACAGAATAAAGCGTAATCCTGTTGATTTTTGGCGTCGATAATTAACTGTTGATGAAAGGTGGGTCCTCCACTATACACCTGAAACCAAAAATCAATCGAAACAATGGGTGAAAGCTGGTGGAAGTGCTCCGGTGAAATCGGCTGGATTTCGGGATGAACTCGGAATATTGCTTATCGATTATATTGAAAGAGGATCCACAATCAGAGGAAAGTATTATCGTGCATTATTGGTTCAATTGAATGATGCAGTCAAGAAAAAATGACCACATTCAAAGAAGAAAAAAGTGCTCTTTCTTCAAGACAACGCACCGGTTCACACAGCATTAGATACGATGCCAAAATTACGTGAAATACACTTCGATTTGGTTGATAATCCACCTTATGGTCCAGATTTAGCTCCTAGTGAGTTTGTCCTGTTTCCAAACTTGAAAAAATGGCTCGCAGGAAAAAGATTCAGCTCAAACGAAGAAGTGATTACCGAAACTAACGCGTATTTTGAGGGGCTGCCGAAATCGTATTATTCAGATGGTATAAAAAAGTTGGTATATCGTCTTACTAAGTGTGTCGAAGTAAAAGGAGACTATGTTGAGAAATAAATGGTTTTTGAAAAAAAAAAGTTTTTTCCTACTTAGGTAGCTTCATTATATATCCGACCTTATAAGGTCTATTAAAAAGAAATCCATTATTTTTGCATTAAATTGAAGGTTTTATTTAGCATAGTTAGAATGATCCGATTTAGGTCAAATATGCACCGTTTTGTTCGATAACTTGTTGCCATTTTGAAGGTAATTTCATAATGCTACTCTCATAGAAACCCTCGTCCCTATTGGCAAAAAACTGCGACAGTCGATTTTCACAAGCTTCACTTGAGGCGAACTTTTCACCAGCAAAATCGTTCGCCATAGACAGGAAAAGGTAGTAATCATTTGGTACCAGGTCCGGACTATAAGGTGGGCGTTGTCCTGATGGAACACAATTCCTCTCCTATTGGCAAAAGTTCGCCATTTCTGGGCGATGGCTTCCTTCAGACGGTCCAATTGTTTACAGTACACGTCCGAATTAAGAGTTTGGCCGTAGGGGAGCAGCTCATAGTAGATCATTTCCTGTTAATACCATCAAACACATAGCAAAACCTTCCTGACCGTCAATCCTGGCTTGGTCACTGTTTGCGCCGGCTCACCGAGATTCGACCACAACCGTTTTCGCTTGACGTTGTCGAAAGTGACCCACTTTTCATTACCAGTAACCATCCGCTTTAGAAATGGATCGATTTTGTTGCGATTCAGCAGCGATTCGCAGATGGAAATTCGGTTCATTAAGTTTTTTGCGTTAACTCGTGTGGCACCCATACATCGAGCTTCTTTTTGCATCCAGCCTTATTTAAATGGTTCCAAACTGTTTTTTGTGCAATGTTTAGCTCCTGGGTGCAATCACAAAACTGCCTGAAAAGTTTATTTAGTACGAAATCCTATCTTTCTAATGCCATCCGATGCGTAACCCGATCGCACTTATACAACGCGAGATACAGATTACTAAAACCACGTATTGGAAAAATAATGGATTTCTTTTTACTACACCTTATATATAGCACATAACTGTTAAATTACACTTATACACATGTATGCCCACATATACGCATTAATCAAGCACTTCTATTCATTTGGTAAATGCAATACAAAAACTTGGACACAGCCAGTCTGTAAAAAGTTTATGCATTTACCATCGTATGTATGATTGTAGATATATATATATATATATATATATATATATATATATATATATATATATATATATATAAATATATATACATATATATATATATATATATATATACATATATATATATATATATATATATATATATATATATATATAAATATATATATACATATATATATATATATATATATATATATACATATATATATACATATATTTTAATATGGGGAAAAAAAAAAGTAGAAAGCACAAGAAAATAACATTTGAAATAAGAAATTTAAAAAATAAAGTTTTTTATTTTCCACAATATAAAAACAAATTTGGTCATATACTAAAAGTGGTCCCACAATGATTTGTGGCTAGTCATCACTCTGTATAACAAACAATATTGTATGGATTGAACCAAAGGGGAATATATGTTAAAGAGAAATAAATATTTGAAGCATAAAATTCTAAATTATTATTAAACTCTTCAAACTAGTTGCAATAGTAAGCAGACGTTGAGTGACATAGAGGGAAGTGGTGGTGTTGAACATGAATATACACATACACAGAAAGTGTGAATACACAGAGCGTAATATATAATGAGACCATTGTGATGAGAAAATAGCAATTGTAATAAAAAGTGTGCGCTTTCTTTATAGTCATTTTAGTAATATTTCCATTTTTGTTGTGCAATAGAAAAAAAAAAAAATTTTAATTGCGCAAAAGAAAAAACAAAAATTAAATTTCAATTTGATTTTGTATAATTCATTGTTAAATAAAAAAGTTGATTTTCTGGCACTACTGTGAAATCTTCTTTAAATAATTTGATTTTTTTATAAGTGTACAAAAGTAATGAAATAATGGCCAGGAGATGAATTGAGAGCAATGAAACTATAGAAGTTGATCTTTTGACCATTTTTGTGTTCAGGACGCAGCAACACTGTGTTGTCATCCAGTGTTGCTGCGTCCATTACATTGCTGGAATGTAGTTACTGTCATGTAAATCATATATAAATAAAATATAAAATATAAATATAAACACGATTGAATACCACAAAGCCAAATATTAATACAAAGTCGAACGAAAATTAATTATTGATAAAATCACTGATATTAACCCTTTATTGAAAGCAATTATGTGTATAGTATAATATTTATGTATGCCATAAAGTCCATTAATAAGAAAATCATGTACATACGATCATATTATATATTAATGTCTCTTCGTAAAAACATTAGCAATAACAAGTGTAATGCTATCATATCATTCAATCCTATCATACTAAATATGTATTTATTACACACATCATTTATTCAAGGGAATAGCTATTTCAAGTATTTATAATTTATGTTCAATATTATATGAAATTGCTTCAATTTATACATTAATGATAATAAAGATAATAATTCAAACATGATAATATTGATTATTGACCAGCGCTCTTGTGATGGAAATATACATAATGTCTTCTGTCAATGATTTTGCTCATAAATTAAGTCTATTATGTGAGTGTGCAAAACAATTAATGATGTGAATGATATGCGTCAGTTAAAATTGTTTATTCAAATGACTACATTATATCTACATTATACCAGCATACATATATATTTCAATTATGATGAACGATAAATTGAGACTCACATTAAATGTGTTTGAATAAAGTTTATATGTCGAATATGTCAAAGTTTTTATTAATATATTCATAAATAATAATTATGGTTTAATGTTAGAATTTGCCTAAATCAAAACAATAATGTATTTATGTCTGGATCTTAAATTTTGAATTTAAATGTAAACGTATTGTTAATTTGTATAAATTTGAAATCACTTCAAAGTTGCTTGTTGTCACCTAAGGCATGGCAACCAGACATAAGCATACATGATATCTTTGATATCTTTGTATTCTCTCATATATTTTTGTATATAATTATTGTTTGATATATATAATATATGTGTCTATGCAAAAGCTAAAAATAACATAATCTTACTTATGGCACGTGCTAATTATTATAATGTCAAGGGCGTTAATATTTGCTATATTCGTTAGTACACATTTACTGTATGTACTCGTACGATATACTTAACACTTTTTAGTAATAAATAATTATTATCTTAAAATCTCATTTTCAGCTAATGTTGGTTGTCTTATGAACATTTGGGAAATTTGAAACTTAGAAATACAATTAAAAATTATTTATATTCTATTTGTATGGGGTTGTCGGAAAAATGATATAAAATTTTGTTAGTTAATATTAAAGTTTATTCACACAAAGCCATAATGTTGTCTTGGGTAAGACCCGTTGTTACATCAACATCTTTGGCGATTGGTTGAACCAATTTACGATATTACATCTCCGAATAATTGCTGAATCACAACGATATAAGCTCACAAAATAATATAACTTCTAACATTTTTCTTAGTATGGTTTAGTAGTTTTAGCTTTAGATGCTAAATTTCCAATAAATTTTAGTTTTATTTTTAAGATTACTTTACTAAATTTTTATTTAATATTTATATATCAACTTAGTGTCATGCTGTTAGCGTATGCCGACGATATTGACATAATAGGCATGAACACGCGAGCAGTCAGTGCAGCATTCTCAGAATTGGAAAGAGAGTCACGTCGGATGGGTCTCACGGTGAACGAGGGCAAGACGAAGTATCTAGTGTCAACAAACAAAGAGTCCCGGCGTCTTGGACAGCACGTCACTGTTGACAACTACGCTTTTGAAGTAGTAAGGGACTTTGTCTATCTTGGAACCAGCATTAACAGCAGTAATGACGTCAGCTTGGAGATCATGCGTAGGATAGCTCTTGCTAACAGGTGTTACTTTGGGCTGAGTAAGCAATTGAGAAGTCGAGCCCTCTCTCGAAGAACGAAAACTACACTCTACAAGTCTCTCATCATGCCTGTCCTAACATATGGCGCTGAAGCCTGGACAATTTACACCTCGGATGAGCGAATACTTGGAGTTTTCGAGAGAAAAGCCCTACGCAAGATCTTTGGACCTATTTGCGTTGGTGGCGAGTACCGAATAAGGTACAATCATGAGCTGTACGAGCTGTATGCCGATATTGACATAGTAAAGCGCATCAAACTCCAGCGGCTGCGCTGGCTAGGTCATGTCGAGCGAATGGAAGAACACGCTCCAGCTAAGAAGGTGTTATATTCGGAACCCGCTGGAGGACGACGCAAAAGAGGAAGACCAAACCTCCGGTGGAAAGATCAAGTACTGGAGAACCTGACGGCGCTTGGAATTTCTAACTGGCGCCAGCTAGCGAAGAACAGAGATGGCTGGCGAAGCATGTTATTTTCGGCCTAAATCGATATTCGGTTGTTATGGCCACATAAGTAAGTAAGTATATCAACTTATATGGTATATAACATGAATATGTAATATTGTGCAATTATTTTGAATTAGAACTTTCAGACCCTTAATGTAATGTATTGATGAGGTGTGAAAGTACTGCGACCTAAAAGATCTATTGTACAACTTCTTCTGGTATAGGCCATGCCTATTAAAGTGCTGCAGTAATGTATTCGTTTTCTTTTGCATCTTCAAAATACTATATTGATATTAGAATAGAATCTCTCATTCATTAAGCAAAATTAGAATCTAAGCAAAATTAGAACGTATAAAATTTATAAATGTATAAATATATAAATAGAATGGAATGGAATGTATGTTTCGTTTTCATCGAATGTGTAGAATCTCAATATTTGCATATGGAAGTAAAGCATTTGAGACTACTCTAAATATTCGTTTTGCTTTTCTATGTTACATTACAACACAACAACAATTATAACAAACAACATACTCATTGTACTCTCAAACTCTCGTAGTACTCTCAAGCTCTCGTAGTACTCTCAAATGTTCGTTTATTTGAAGAGAAAAATGAGTGGAGTATTCTATTTGCCTAATATTTTACTCTCACTCATTATTATTCTATTTAGATATGCTTTGCAAATATTGTACATGTTTTGAGAGTAAACAGAATCATTCGAAAATCAAATACATTTTCGCAGCTCTTTGATGCCTCAATCTCATCCAATCCCACTACTCTTAAAAACTGTAGAATATTGGCTGGATTTAACATTACTATTTTTTTGTATCAAATATGATCCCAGATGTTCACATTTGCTGTACATCAGTGTTCCATAGCTACCTAATATTTCTACGTCACAGAATCTGCATAATGGACTGGATACTATAACTAACTTCGTCAAGTGTTTCTTGAATCTTCAGTGGCTGACCGGTTGAGATTATTCAACCGGTCAGAAGACCGGTTAATAATCTCAATAAATACTTGTACAAGTTATAGCTGCCTATAAGTATTTTGGATTGTCTTAGCCCTAAGTGTTTTACGAAGAGTGTCTGTCTCTTTTGTTTGTCTTGTTCTCTTAACTGTTCTTACTGTTTATACTTTCTATCTATTATAGATTAAACTGTGCACATCTATTGATCCCGCCCCTGTGTCACTAGCGGTCTTTGACCCGTGAGTGTACCACATAAATGTGTCTTTCTTAAGAGGGTACTCAGTATCTATGTTGCTCCATTCCTTTTTGTAACATAATTTTACCGCAAAGATTTGCTTAATGTTCTCTATTTCTTACATGTTTTGTCCTGTGGAAAATTAAGTAGAGAGTTTTTACTAAGCTAGTGCTCCATAAGCCACGATTAGGCGAACCATCATCGTGTACATCCAATGTAAGATGTTGGGCCTACAACCCCAAGACTTTCCTGGCAATCTTTTGCATGTCATTAGAGCTCGGCTGTCTTTTTTCGCAATGAATCGTTTTACTCTCTACAATTAGCCCTAAATATTTTACTTCTGTTTTGGATGTTATCGTCATGTTATTTGTATGACTTTCCACCTCGGAAACACATACAATTATTAGTATTAGAAATAATTTAAAACCAAAGAAATTGGGTGCCGTACGACATCGATCTGTAAAGAACTACTGGGAGACAAATGAGTCTTTCTCTTTTGCATCGTATCGGTGATGAAAACTGGGTACATTGGGGATTGAAAAGTAAATACACAAATAATCCAAACATACAAAATTGTGGACTGATTCCAGGCGTACATGAACACCGTCTACTGGATGTAGTGCTTATATTATGAACTGCTTAAAATGAACAAAGCCATCACGAGAGATCACTATCGGTTGTATGAGAAAATGATTTTGCAATATCACAGCTTTCTATCATATGTTCTACCTTCTATCTGTTCCAATGGGGAAATTTCACCTCACCTGTCATTTCCACATTCCACATTTGTTTCTACTGATGTCATATAGCCTAACTAAGCATGTCCCTCATTATTTTGATGACGTCAAGATCTCGATTCTTTGATACTCTTTTGCATACGAGGTGGAATTGAAATATACTGTTAGAAATATGAAAACAATAATTACTACTAATGAACAATACTTTTAATGGAATGTTCCTTTGAAATCTTTGTCTTAAATAAACTAATTATTTCCACGAAACTTACAAGAATTTTATCCAGTGCCCTGTAGAATTTATATATGTACCATATACTATTCCGGAATGATTAAAATATAATTTACAAATTTTTGAAACGCTAAGTTTATGGAGATGATATTTAATTTTTGCTACTACAGTTGAATTTAAACTAAATCATTTAACTGAATTAATATCGATTTGTTACGCTCACATAATGCGATGATAATCAAAACAATATATTGGTTGACAAATTCCATTTTATTATTGTAATTTTTGCTGTTGTTGTTTTGCCGATGATGATAATAATGATAATGATAATATTGTTGCTGTTATTTTTGTTGTTAATGAATAAACTTAATTGAAATTAGATTAATAGGATGTAATCAATATTCATGTCATGCTGTTTTTATATGATATATTGTACACACTCATACATAGGAATACTTTTACATAACCCAACCTATATACAAGAGCAATTTTTTGTTTATATTTTATCAATTTAAATATACATAAATAATGAAATTTAGTAATAAGTAAATATTATTTATGTGTCTTTATATTGCTTGTTTTAGCAACGTCATACTGTGCACAAGAGAGTGTACTAAATAATATCTAGCACATACGCAGAGTGAGGGCAACTTAATTAATTTGAGTTAAAAGAATATATTTTGTTAATGGTGTTGTTGTTTGTTAGAATAAATGACACGCACTAGCAATGAATAATATCGCAATATGCTATTCTATTTGGAATAGAAGTGTAATAAATATTTTATTTGATTTGCATTTTTTTCTTTATTTGTCTTTTTGGATTTGAATTGAAATGATTGTGAAGAACATATGTTGACATTATGAAAAATGTGGGTACCTACAATTTCTTAGTTCAGTTTCAGTTATTATTTAATTTGATAAGTAGCATATAATAAAATATTAATGTGGAAAATTTTTATTAAAATTTATTACAATATATAATTCTTGAAATTCGTAATTATGATAATTCACCATTATGACAGTTTTATTTTTGACAATGTAATTTGAAACAATTCATCAAATTATTTGTTGTACATTCATAGCGAATAATATGATCGATTGTGAAGTGGCAAGGAGTGAGCGTTTAAGCGAATCGAAAGTGGGAAAGAGAAAGAGTCACAGAAGATAAGTACCGGCATGAGCATTAGAACTATACAATCCTAGAAGTTTACGCAAAGAGTGTACAAAATTGAAATATATTAGAAAATTATAAAATTATTTTTCATGTGAAACATCTGATAATTTTGCATACCCCTGGAAACTTAAAACTTCACTTCTAGAAAGGTAACGCATATTAACGATTCCCATTAGTTTTTTCTCCTGCATATTTTTTGTAATCATGCTTATCTCTAGCGCTTAGAGAGGTAGGTAGGTAGAATGGCTGCGACCCTGGTCGCTCAAGTAGCAAATAGAATGCCGTTTTGAGCCATAAATCTCGCTAAGACCTACTGAGTGTTGAAGGATATGTTACAACCAGCCGGAGTTGTTTATGAACTGAAGTATATGGGAGATCTCTATTTTAGATACCTGTCCTAGGTTATCAAAGAAAGGTCTACCTAAGGATGTTAATCGGTTTCTGGATAAGGCCGGGCAATTGCACAAGAAATGCTCTACCGTCTCCTTAGCGGTGATGTCGTTGCAGCTTCTGCAGTGGTCGTTGTGCGGGATACCCATTTTCTCCGCATGTGTACCAATGGCCCAGTGGCCTGTGCATACTGCTATTATTTTGTGTGTGACGGCCCTAGATCTACTCAGAAGGCTCCTTGTCCTCTTCTCGCTGTAGTCTGGCCAGGTGGCTTTTGAAATTTTGCAGGTCGTGGTGCTAGTCCATCTCCGCTGCGCTTTGTCTAGGTAGTGTTTATGGATAATCCCCTTGGCTTCAGCTAGGGGAACACCTACATCGGCAATGGGTGTTCGTTCATTGTCTGCAGATGAGCCCCTGCGAGCTAGCTCATCAGCATTCTCGTTGCCTGCGATTCCCTTGTGTCCTGGAACCCAGATAACTGATACTTCGAGGTAGGCAGATATTGCGGTTATTATTTTTTTACACTCTCCGACCAGCTTTGAGCTAACAGTTGGCGCGGCTAGCGCCTTTATAGCTGCCTGGTTATCGGAGAGAATTGTTGCCTTTCCAGTTATGTTCCTTTGTTGGAGCAATTCGCTTGCTTGCAGAATTGCGTATACCTCCGCCTGGAACACACTGCAATAAGAAGGAAGTTTGACGGACGTTGATATTTCTAAGGACTCCGAATAGACTCCTGCTCCAACTCCAGAGTCCATTTTGGAACCATCCGTGAAAATGTGTGTATCCCTACCAGTCAGGATCCCACCTTTCTTCCACTCATTTCTACTTGGAAATACGGCCTTGATGCCTCTCTCAAAAGCCAACTTGCGAGGGCAGAAGTCCGTCCTGTTGTTAACTAAATCTATTGGTACCTTCCTAAGGATGCTACTGTGTCCTTGTTGAGTACACGTCCAACATCCAGATTCCCTGAGTCTGAGTGCCGTTTGCGATGCAGTACATAGTATGTGCAAGTCAATTGGAAGGAGGTTTAAAATAGGGTCCAAGGCCGCTGCAGGGCAGGTGCGACAGGCCCCAGTGGCACCAACGCACGCAGTGCGCTGAACTTTCCGTAGTTTATTGGTGTTATAGTTCTTCCGTAGAGCTTCCCACCAAACTACAGAGCCATAGGTCAACACCAGTCTCACTACCGCTTGGTACATCCAGAGCACCATGTTCGGCCTTAGACCCCACTTCTTACCAAACATCGATTTGCAAGCATAGAAAGCGATGCAGGCCTTCCGTACTCTCTCCTCGATGCATGTTTTCCAATTCAGTTTGCAGTCTATAGTCAGTCCCAGATACTTGGTACTGTTCGATAGGATTAATTGCTGTCCATTTAGCGTTGGTAGTCTGAAGGTAGGTGGTTTGTACTTTCTCGTAAAGAGCAGTAACTCCGTCTTATCCGGATTCAACCTAAGGCCACAATCTTGTGCCCACCTACTTAGTTTTGCTAATGTTCTTTCCATGATTTCACTCATCACGGAAGGAAAGGGACCCGAGACTAGGATCGCCACATCATCAGCGTACGCTACAATCTTAACTCCATTTGCGTTAAGTTCCACAAGGATATCGTTTATAGTTATGAGCCAGAGCAGGGGGGACAGCACGCCCCCCTGCGGTGTGCCCCTACGTACCCGCTTACTACGTTTTGCACCCCCTAGCTCAGCTGTTATTTCGCGGTTAGTGAGTAAGGATGAGATCCAATTTCTAATTGGTTCTGCCGTTTCTGTCCTGGCAAGGGCGGATCTAATGGAGTCCGCATTGACGTTATTGAACGCTCCCTCTACGTCAACAAACGCCGCCAGAGTGAATTGTTTATACAATAGGGACCTCTCCACTGTGCGTACCACCTCATGTAGCGCAGTTTCTGTAGACCTCCCTCTCAAGTACGCATGCTGTACTGAAGAGAAAGATTTCTCGTCTAGAAGCTCCCGTATATATAAGTCTAAGATTCTTTCTAGAGTTTTTAATACAAAGGACATAAGAATTATTGGCCTGAAGTCCTTGGCCAGTTCATGTCCTCTTCTACCCGATTTGGGGATGAAAACCACCCTTGTTCTCCTCCATGTAGTCGGGATATGGTTGTATCGAATACAAGCACGGAAGATCTCCTTTAGCTCCTTAACCAAAGAATTCTGAGTCTTCTGCATCATTATAGGGAGAATACCGTCTACCCCCGGGGATTTGAAAGGTGAGAAGCTATTGATTGCCCACCCTATTTTCTCCTCAGTCATGATTTTATCCAGCAGCGCCGCCGATACTTCCTGCTGTACCGGTTCGCTTCCTTGCGTTGCCTCATCAGGAGTGTCTGGAAAGTGAGTATTTATGAGGATATCTAAAGTTTCGGTCGCCGATTCCGCCCAAGTGCCATTGGTGCGCTTTATAAAGGTTTTATTAGAGTGGTCTTTAGCCAGGATTTTACCGAGTCTTGCTGAGTCCTTCGTGGCCTCTATCGACTCGCAGTGTTCCCGCCAAGATTTTGACTTTGCAGTCCGTATAGCTTTTTTATATTCCCTCAGGGAATATCTATACTCCTGAAAGTCACCCGTTGCATAGCAGTTGTTGAAGATTCTTCTGAGCTTGGACCTCAGGTCGCTCAGATCCCTATCCCACCATGGCGGGAGGATCTTCTTACTCCTAGATATAGGACAGGCAACTTTGTAGGCCACCTGAAAACTTTTTTCTAGAGACTTGACCCGGTCTTCCAGACTATTCCGGGACTCTATGGCTGTTCTATTTCTATGGAGTCTATCGCTAACTACCTTGTCAAAAAGATTCCAAGATGTTCGTTTGGGGTTTCTATGTGGTTGTCTAATCTCCCTCTCCCAGCCTAGGTCAAAGAGAATCATTCGATGATCCGACAGGGAGATTCGATTCGAAACTGTCCAGATACGAATTACGAGGTCGGGAGAGTTAGTTGTGAGAGTAATATCAAGGACTTCTTCCCACCCCCTACAGGTTTCCGAGCCGGGGAAAGTGAAGGTAGGTGAATCGCCCTTGTTGCAAATATTGAGATCGTAGGATAATATAAAATCAAAAAGAGACTCACCTCGCTCATTTGTTTCGCTGCTTCCCCAAATCGCATATCTGGCATTGGCGTCGCAGCCCAATAGAGCATCCTCTTTGCTGTTACTGATGTTGCTGATGAGCCGTTGGACCTCCTCGGGAGGCGCTAGACGGTCATGCGACAAGTACGCTGAAGCGATCATAAGACTGCGACCGCTCTGCGATTCGATCTTGACCACTACGACATCGTAAGAACTAAAATTAGGTAGAAAGAAAGCGTTAATTGTGTTCCTTACCAGGATGCACGCCCTTGGCTTTCCTTCACCATGCGTATAAAAGAGGTTATAGTCCCTGGTGTGCAGACCCGTAATCTTTGAGCGCCATATCCAGGGTTCCTGTATAAGACAGATGTCGATGTCCTCCTCTCTGAGAAGGATTATGAGGTTGTCAGAGGCTGCTTTGGCATGCTGCAAGTTAATCTGCGCCACTCTCAGCATCTCCTTGTTTGCTGGTTTGTGGCGCACTTCCAGTTTGCGCGGTTGATGACGAGGCACCTTCCCCGGCCGGCTCAGCCAGCTTGAGCCCCTCTAGGAGCTTGTTGGCGTCATCAACGTCTTCCAGGTTATCATCCGGAGCCACCGAGGCCGGAAACACCTTCATTTTGGCCTCCCTGATGCCAAACCGAAGCTTATTTTCTCTCTGCTCAAGTGCCCCCAGGGACTCATTGCAGATAAGCAGAAGGACTGGTTGGCTGTTGCGCTGCTGCTCTTCGATCTTAATGACCGACCAGTCGTCCATCGGGACACCTGGATTCTGCAGCTTCAAGCACTGGATGAGCTTCGACTCATCCAGTTTCATTGCCATTTTTGGCAACCAAATACGCGCCCGGGGCCTCCTGGGAATCTCCGCTGCCGGGATGATCTTAAGCGAAAGACCTTCCCATGCGTTACTGATCTTGGTTACGCATTTGCCCAGAAATTCCCTCGAGAATCCGTCCGCGCATTTAATCACCCGACAGCCTCGACAAACCTCCTCGCAGTTGAAGGCTGGAACTGGAGTTTGTTTCTCCAAGAGGTGCTCGACGACCATCTCAGATAGCCGTCCCTCAATAGAGTTTCATACTGCAAGCACCGGCCTTCCATTGTTGCTCTTCGCGTCAACAATAGCAACCTGGAGGAGGTCTCTGACCACCTCACTATAAGGTTGCCTTGATGACGCTGGAGCAACAGCGGAAGGACCCCCCCCCCTGCTTGGAGTACTTGCCCTTTTTTGCGGGGTGATCAGTCACGTCCTGTGACCGATTCCGCTTCGCTGTCTGCTTCGGCTGTTGTTGTGGCTGTGCTGCTTTGTTTGCGAGTGAGGTCTCGTACTCCTTGACCACCGCCTCGTACCTGACCTTGTCCTCGGCATCCCGCTCGTGGACTTGGCCATCTTTCTCATTCTTGGCGATCTTATCCAGTATAAAAAGCGCCCTTTGGTACCTCGCTTTCAGCAGGGTACCGGACGACTTCTTAGACTTCTTGGGGGCCGCTGTGGCTGGCGTGCTCCCTTTGTTGGATGTTGATGGAGTATTTTTGTCTATGACAGGGGTACTATGTCTGGCACCCTTGTCATCCTTGTTTTTGATGCTCTCCTGGCTACTGGCCAAGAGATCATCCTCCGAAAGCGCTCCCAGAGCGCTCCCCCTTACTTCCTGGTTTTTGTGTTTGTTTTGTATGTTCTCCGTTTTTATTCCCACGAGTGAACTGGAAAGAAGAGTCCACCCCAGCAGAGCCAGTATACCAGGGTAAGGCACTTAATACAACCGACCTTGCCTGGGCATCGGAGGGGACCGTTAACGACTTGGTTCTTTAATCACTACCAGCCATTCAGCTCTCGGCACGGGTACCTCAACACCTTAGCTTAAAGTGTTATGTCGTCAGAGCCTCTTCTGTTATCGACAGGGTGCACCGACGTGTAGGTGAGGTTGACAATTGAATAGGAGAGGCTATATAATCGCGTCACTACCCCATTAGCACCCCAGCGCTTAGAGAAGTTCAATTAAAAATGTGATGTTTGTTTAAATTTGCTGCCGCTTCAATAGTGCTACCAGAAAGGCAAAATATATGGCCGACTATTATCAATATTTATCGCTAAGTATTTTTTCTCAACATACATTCGCCCTACCTTAACCCCGTCTGGATGTATTCCATCAAAAGAAACTTAGAAGCGCCTGAAAATTAACAAGTAACCTTTTAATTGCCCAAGAATCACGGTAAAGTATATGACAGGATTAATGTTTCTCTGATTAACATGGAAAATATTTTAACATTTATATTTATTCCTGATTAAAAAAATGTTAGGATAAATTAATAACTAAAAACTACTTTTAGTTTTCATGCAGAGAAGTCTTACTTAAAATCGTTAAAAAATTTATGAACATCCTAAGTCATCCATAAAGTTGTCATCAAAATAAATACTCATATGTATATATATATATATATATGTGGCACTTAAAGCCCCAAAGGGCTCATTGGCCGAGCTTCTCTTCCATTACTGTTGTGCGTCTTAAATTTGGACAGTATTAGAAGGGACCTACTTATTTTAGCCGGTTCCGAACGGCAGAACACTTGTGACATCACTTTTTCTGAGCTTTGTCACAGAGTTCTTTAAGAAGCTTTTTCATGGCAAGTTGTTACTGTCGGAAGAATTGCCAATTGCTTGCCGACAGGTGGGTACCATTCGAAAGAAAAATCGTATCGATATTAAATTTGTTACGCATCAGCCGGGGATTGAACCACGACCTACAGATCAGAAGGCGAACACACTAACCACTGAGCTACGGCACCCACTCATATGTATACAGTAGCATAAAAAAGTTCTGCTTAAGGAGTTGTATAATTTTATCTACGATACATCTTTTCCGTATCAACGTATGTTCATGTAGCATGATATTGTACATTTTATACACGTACAAATTATAAATACTTACTTATTTTTAGGATGAGAATGATGACTATGGTACTTCATGAATTTGCAACATTTTGTTGCGCAACCTTCTAACACATATCTACTAAATAGTAATTGAGTAGAAAATCCTTAAATGAATTGACACGATTATTTGGCATATGTTTTTTGAATTATAAATGCAAATTTTCCACAAAATCCAAGTATATATATATATATATATATATATATATATATATATATATATATATATATATATATATACCTACTATATACCTACTATATATATATATATATATATATATAGTATAAATTAAGAATACTTAAGTTTATATATATATATACAATATGTAGATATATGGTACTATATATATGAATATATGTATTTATATTCATATACACAAATATAGAATACATTGACAAATATGCAGATAGAAGCTGACACTAACATGGCATATAACGATTTTATTAATTATTTAGTGGTTTTTGTCAGGTGTTAGTAAATAAAATAAAGTGTCTCCGCTCAGTGTTGCAAACTTTATTTGGATGAAAGTAATATACATGTATATATAGGAATGTGTGTAAACTACAGAAGGTGTTGGGGCATATATATAAGTATACATACATATATATTTATATGTATGCATACATAATATACTACAAAGAAGAATTAACAGTATCTACTTCAGAAAGGATAGAACAGTACGATGGTAGTATTAGTCATGGAAAAAGTATGCAGTAGCGTTAGTATTTATAGTGGTGTTTGTGGTGTATAATGGCTTCGATGGTTTTATATTTTGTTTTTGTTTTTCCTTTTTTTTCTATTGCTATAATTTGATATTAAAGTGTTTTCCCCACTTCAATCTTCAAAATTAATGATGATGATTAGGATTGCAGTGTGGATGATGTTGATGTAGATGCTGTGATGCTGATGTTGATGGATCTTTTCGAAAATGTTATTTGCAGTTGATATTCTTAAACGTAGATTTCTATTTACGTAAGCATGTAGATATTTGTATGTAGTACGTATAAGTGGTACTCTAATGTAATAAAGCCACAGTAGACTGAACATTTGTATATTTGTGTTAAAAAAAAATGAAAATTATGTGTGTTGATTATATGTATTGGTATTAATAAACATATTGATTTCAACTCTTGTGAAGAGTACTACTTTAATAAAAGAATATTATTACTGACATTTTTAAATAATACCTTACAAAGTAAGTAAGTAAGTACGTAAGTAACCTTACAAAATAATAATACCTTTCATACGAAATTGTCATTTTTTTTAATACAAAAAAAATTGTATGATTACCACATTTGTTTATGAATGGCTTCACATTTAAAGCTAAATATTATTTTACTGAAAAAATAAGTTTTCTAAAAATGGAGAATAATTTTTTGGAAAATCTTCATACAAAATAGTCGTTATTTGTTGAAACATTATATTTTTGTTTGATTGCCATATTTGGAACGGAGTGGCTTCAAATTTGTAAAAACGCAAGTGTGAGGTGATAGAGATGTGTACCGACAAGAATGAGACTCGAAAATTCTTCGAAAAGATCAAGCGCCTGAGTGGAGGTTTAAATCCCGGAGCCTTTTCTTGTCGTGATGGAAATGGGAATCTGGTTACAGATGTCCAAAGTGTACAGAGCTTATGGAGGGAACACTTCTCCACGTTACTGACTGGCGATGCTACGAACAATTCCGCCAGTGGAGGAGATTGCCCGATAACCCCAATTACAGATAATGGTGTTGATGTCCCACCACCCGACTATGACGAGGTTGAAACGGCCATTTTAAGGCTGAAGAACAACAAAGCTGCAGGTGCTGATGGCCTGCCTGCCGAGTTGTTTAAGACCGGAGGCGATGAGCTGCTCATGAGGTTCTATCGAGCGTACTGTGTGAAAGGTTGAAGCCTATGCTCAGCAACCTGATTGGACCGTATCAGTGTGGCTTCAGACCTGGTAAATCCACCATCGACAAGATTTTCACACTGCGCCAAATTCTGGAGAAGACCCAAGAAAAACAGATCGACACATACCACCTTTTTGTTGATTATAAAGCCGCTTTCGACAGTCCGGTGAGGGATTATCTCTACGCAACAATGTCTGAGTTCGGTATTCCTGCACAGCTCATTCGACTTTGTAGAATGACACTGCATAACTCCCGTTGTGCAGTGTAAATTGGTAAGGACCTCTCTTCACCGGTTAATACCGAACGGGGTTTCAGACAAGGTGATTCGTTATCGTGCGACTTCTTCAATCTTATTATGTCGAAAATAATACGAGCTGCTGATCTACGACAGAATCGCACTATCTTCAACAAAAGTGTCATGTTGATAGCGTATGCCGATGATATTGACATAATCGACGAGAGCAGTCAGTGCAACATTCTCAGAGTTGGAAAGAGAGTCGCGGCGGTACTAGTATCAACAAACAGCGTCTTGGACAGCACATCACTGTCGGTAATTACGCTTTTGGACTATTTTATCTTGGAACCAGCATTAACACCAGTAATGACGTCAGCCTGGAGATATTGCGAAGGATCACTCTTGCAAACAGCTGCTACCTTGGGCTAAGCAAGCAATTGAGAAGTTGAGCCCTCTCGAAAAACGAAAACTACACTCTACAAGTCTCTCATCATGCTTGTCCTAACATATGGCGCTGAAGCCTGGACAATTTCCACCTCTGATGAGCGAATGCTTGGAGTTTTGGAGAGAAAAGTTCTACGCAAGATCTTTGGACCTATTTGCGTTAGTGGCGAGCACCGAATAAGATACAACCATGAGCTGTACGAGCTGAATGCCGATATTGACATAGTAAAGCGCATCAAAACCTAGCGGCTGCGCTGGCTAGGTCATGTCGAGCGAATGGAAGAACACTCTCCAGCTAAGAAGGTGTTATATTCGGAACCCGCTGGAGGATGACGCAAAAGAGGAAGACCTAACCTCCGGTGGAAAGACCAAGTACTGGAGAACCTGACTGCCCTTGGAATTTCTAACTGGCGCCAGCAAGGGAAGAACAGAGTTGGCTGGCGAAGCATTTTATATTAAGTTTACTGAACAATTAATGTATCTTTATATAAGTTAAGTATATGTTATACTTAACAATATCTAACAAAGCTCCTATTAGCACTAAGTTTTTCATACCAGAATTGGTCTCATGATCAGTTGATGTCAGTGAGTTATTTTTGTTTTATTCAGTTATTTATATTTGGGTACAATGTGTGTGTCAACCATCCTTTTCTCGGAGAGTCTAATCAATGTTGTGATTATTTCTGAGAAATGCCATTTTTTTTTGTGCCGGAACAATAAAATATGATCTCTAAAAGGGTCAGACGTTTGACTAAGTATTTAAAATCCCACTTTAAATAAATGAGTTGCTACTGCATTTAAGGAAATTTATGTGTGAAAAATATATGAAACGAAAAGAAATAATATACTCGTAAATGTTAATGCATTCTACCATGCTAATTCATACCAAATTTTCAAATTAAACTTGACCCTTAACTATGTTTAAGTATGTACATGAATATGTCATATTAATATTTAAGAGATTGTTCAGAAAATGCGTTCAAGTATCGACGATATAATAAATGCCTTACACTATCTATATGGACACTATACACTATCTAATAGATGTCAAGAAGACACGAAGGGTTGGAAAAGAAATGCAACAAATAAGTTAATACTTCAAGTAAATGAATGTCTGAGACAAGAATTCAAATTATAATATATGGACAATATGATAAAATTATGAAGATATTCGTACAATGAATATAAAAGAAAATTACGCAAATGTGTTATAATGTCTTTTATATACAATAGTTCAAGTTCTTCCATTACAAAGATGGCATAAGGAAATTAAGATTTCAGTTACTCTATGAGAAACATACATGTCCGTTTATATATTTGTATGACACAAGAGATGTAATAAAATACATATTTTGGTTAGTGATTTATTGTATATAGGTTAAGCGATACTACAATATACAAGATTTATATTAGAAGAACAAATGAATAAATAATTTGAATAAATTAAAGTGCAAGATTTTGAAACATAAACAAATTCACATAAACAAATAACTGGGTTAAATGTATTGCACATAGATCTATCATCAAAGGATTTACTGGAAATTTATCAATTTCAAAAAGTACATGACTCAATTGTTTTTAGTCTATTTAAATCTGCATACAGATATAGTTGAAATAAAATATTGCAAACGTTGTTTGTGGAAAATTTTCTTTGTGAATATTTGTTATTTTGCCATTTCAATGGGTATTTCAAGTGTAGAATTTTGTAAAGAGCTTCATATTTTAACAACAACAACAACAATTTCAATAAAAAAGATTTTTATTGATGAGGCGTGAAATAGGATACGAAATAGGATCAGGACTAAACTATTTTTTAATTTTTGAATGTACCATTAACTTCACTTAACATAAATTTGTACAATCAATAGACAAAATTGGCTCTTCGTAAAGCCAAATAGATAAAAAAAAAAATTTCAGAAAAAATTAGTAATATGGGATAGAATTAAAAAGTTTGATTTTAATTTGATATATTAAAACTCAATAAAAAAAAGAAATGATTTTAGTTAGTTTAAACCTGCAAAACCTGATTAAACAATTTTTTCCCAGAAAAAAATTTATTTACACTTCTTTTTAGGGTAATCAACAAAAGTCTTAATTGTGTCATCAAACTACTTCAACATCATCAAAAATACATTAATTGTGTCGTCAAAGTACTTCAACATCATCAAGAATATTGGAAAAAATTTCAGCATCTTTAATATGTATTTTTGTGTATATTGTTGAGATTAATCCACTTCTATTATGCAATATCTAAAATATATTCGTTTCTTGTGGCATTTTTTTTTGTCTCTCGCACTCATACAATATTATGAGCATTATTTTTTTTGCTTGCATTTCCGGTGAAGCCATTTAATACATGTTACCTTCTACTACATACTTTCATATCCCATTCGTGTTTGCATATGTATAAGAACTATCCATCTAATGTATTTATAAGAGTCTAATGTATTTATATGTGTATGTGGGTGCTTATTTTTTTTCATTTTCTTTAGTTCTTCCTCTTTATTCTCATTTTTTTCCCTATGTCCCTGCCCTGCTCCACTACCTCACTTACTCCAAATTGTCGTAATTTTATTCAGTGTCATTGTTATTGTCTTTTTTGCTGTACAACAACTTTTTTTTCTGCCTGTTTTTTTTGCACTTCCTCATGTTTGCCCATTTCTTTTGCATGCCAGCAGTTGGTGTTGCTGCTGTTAAAGTTTCTGGCTTTCTTCGCTCTTGTGATTATATGACTTTAAACAGGCATACATACATGTGGTGTGTGTGCGTGTGTCGAAGTGTTTGTAGGTGTCCTCAACCTACTTCATGCCTTTATTCATTCATTCGTTTGTCTGTTTATCTGTTCGTCTGTCCAAAGCTTATTCTCAGTAATAGTTACAGTCACGTCACACTAAGGTCATATCAAATAATCGCTCAAGAGGAAGTATGGAAAAAAAAAATACGGAAACAAAAAAGGCTGGTGACAAAATATAACTACAAGAGCAACAACAACTACAATAACAATGATAAAAGTAACAGATTGAAGAAAAAATCACAAATGTTGAAAATCACCAAACACACACACACACACACACACACAAGTCCATATGAAATAAGTTTCGACTAGAAATTGTTGTTCCTTCGACACTCGTATGCAAATTATTTGCAAAGATGGAGAGAAAGATCGAAAAAGTGTAGCAAACTTGAGAAAATGGTAAAAAGAAGAGCAAAAAAGAAATTGAAAAAAAAAATGGGACGAAAGAAGATTGTGAAATTGTTGGTGATAATTTGTAATTTAAAATCCATGAGCGCAAATTTTTGCATCCATCTGCACTATATATACTACTATCGAGAGTGGCTGCGTTTGTACGGCTGAGTGTGTAATATCACTAAACAACATTTAATGAAAATAGGGTCGCTTAAATGTTTAGGCAAATTTTAGACTGTTTGTTTGTTTATATTATTTTCCACACTTACACAAACCGAGAAAGAAAAATAAAAATTATATTAATGATAATGATGATGCTACGTATCAGGGCAGGAGGGTTAGGTACTGAAATTAAGTGACACTTTTTAAATAGATATTATTTTTAATTAACAAAGAAAAACAAAAGAAGGAGAGGGCACGATTCTTTTCCAAAACATTCGCTAAAAGTCTACAAACTTTTTGAAAAAAATCAATAAATTCAATTAAAAAAAAGTAAACATTAGGCAGTATTTCTAAAAATAAGCAATCATGAAGAATCAATTAGGTACCTACTTTGGTTTGAAGATGGAAAATATTTATAAAAAAACTAAAGAAATTTAAATGTATCGGCCTGCATTTAAGCACACAAAAACAACGCTTATTTTGAGGCAAATTAAGCAATCAACCTTAACTAACATTCTAGATTAACACATCGGTCGAGCATATTTTATTTAGATAGAAGTTCTTGCTATTAAGATGCCTGCATGATGTTGATAGCAGACCACAAAAAAAAAAAATAAAAATAATGGCAGCTGATTTGGCCAGTGGAGCAGAAACTGTAATGCTAAAATGTTGGGTTTTATCCTAAGCACCACTGAGCAAGATTAAAAATGAAATTGCAACATCATATCTTGAAGAAACCCCTATCAGCCAGAATGATTTATTGCCGATATTGCAAGTAGACAGACGAACCAAATGAAACGATAATTCACTTCCTATGCACATCCTCAACTTTGTGGAAAGGAAAACTGAATTGAACTTTGCAAATCCACCTTTAATACAGTTGATTTTGAAGAGTTTTCTAAAGCAAAATTAAAGCAAAACTATGGTACCAGAGAATCTTCGTTCCGCTTCATTACTCTTTCATATTATAGCGAAGGCTGTCTCTAATCTGTCTAAAAATCTAATCTATCTGGTGGCGTAACGCTTATCCTATTGACTATACCTAATGGGTAATATAGAGATATTAAGAAAATTTCTTTAAACATGTAATATTTTTCAGGATATTGCTAATGCAGCAATTAAATTGATTTCCGATTTGGAGAAAAAACTTATATATAGAAAGTTAATTGAAAACGGCGCTACATATATTCATTGTATTATGTTTACCTATGATAAAACTTTGCTTGCAATTATTTTTTACAGCCAATGTTATTTTCAAAACTTATATCTACATGTACATTAAAGTGGTCCCTAGCTTGATGGAAAGGTTTTAAAGTTGGCAGTTGTAAGAATATTTCTTTATTTAATCTATTATTTATTAAAAATTATTATGATAGCAAAACCAAGAAAAGACCGTAGAAAAGTTGCATCGTACAGACCTATCAGCCTCCTGCCTCTACTCTCTAAAGTATTCGAAAAGCTACTTGTCATGAATATAACCCATTTATTAATCTCAACCAACTGATTCCCCAACATCAGTTTGGATTTAGAAAACAGCACGGCCCAATAGAACAAGTCCACCGCATTGTAACTCTGATAAGGAACACTTTTGAAGAAAAAAAGTATTGCTCAGCTGTCTTTCTTGATATCACTCAAGCTTTCGATAAAGTATGGCACGTTGGCCTTATTTACAAACTCAAACTATTACTGCCTGCAAATGTCTCCTCATTGCTTAGTAGCTACCTCACGAAAAGACAATTTCTCGTACATCACAAAGATTACACAACAAATCCATTGGATATTCACGCTGGCGTTCCTCAAGGAAGCGTTTTGGGGCCCTTACTGTATCTCTTATACACTTCAGATATGCCCAACAATAACTATACATTCATATCGACCTTTGCTGATGATACGACAATATTGTGCTCTCGCTCTAACCCCATAAAAGCTACCAAACTCCTGCAGACTCATGTCGATTTTCTCGAAATCTGGCTAGCAAAATGGCGTATAAAAGTCAATGAAGCAAAGAGCATACATGTAACCTTGACGCCAAGGCTAGATGCATGTCCCCCACTTAAAATTAATGGCCAATCAGTTCCACAATGTTCCTAAACAAAGTACCTAAATGTTCCTAAACACACCTCGACAGAAGGCTGACCTGGAAAAATCACATAGAGGCAAAGAAAACTCAGACCAAGCTTAAAATGAATCACTTATGTTGGCTGTTACACAAAAGATCAAAGTTGAATCTCGAATACAAAGTGGTATTATATAAAGCAATCCTGAAGCCAATCTGGACTTATGGTATTCAGTTTTGGAGCACCGCATCTCCCTCAAATATCGACAAATTGCAGCGAATACAATCCAGGTGTCTGCGAATTATTGCAAACGCGCCTTGGTATATGAGCAACGTTAACATTCAAAAATTACACAATCATCCGAATCCCCTTGCTAGGCAATTGTTGCTGAGCACGGGGCATCATCGATTAAAAAGAAAAGACACACTGAATATGCTGAGAAATTGCTATACCTCGCGACTCAACAAATTGCGATGGAACGTAGGGAAATCACATAATTTTAGTTAGTTTGTAAGATTTGAATACTTACTGTTAGTTTCTAGGTATTTTAGAAAAATTCAATAAATTCATAGTATTAAAAAAAAAAAAAAAAATAACTGTTTATTTATAGTTATCGGGATTAATCATTTTTTATTTAATTTCGTTTGCTGAGTGTGAATAGTATATGTATATCTCCACACTTTCTTTGGAGATATTCATTTCATTAATTTATTTTTTATTCACACAATTTTTGGAATTTGTTATTTTTAAATTACAATAGTTCAGCTTTATTGTCCAAAGACCGATGTAATTAAATAACAAAAATATCGTCGATCTGTAAATTTTTTATCTGAGACAGCATCATTTTACATTCAATATTTTTGGATGAAATTTTGTGGCAGTGGCTCTTAGAGGTAATGGAGTAATGCTGGAAAGTAAGGACAATTCTAATACACATACCTATATATGTACTCGTTTACACGTTACAATACAAATACAAGTACATTTGAAAGTAATTTCTATGCTTCTGTAGTATAGATTTGAAGAGGTCGCATGTAACTAATTACAAGTTACATTTTTTCCATGTTAATGGAATAAAAATGTTACGTATACTCTTACCATATTTAGTGCATCCATGAATGTGCAATAAAAAAAAACAGAACTACATCGCTTTTATTGGTGAAAAAGCAATTGAAAGCCAATAATTGAACACAATAATAAAAAATAATATAGAAATGTAATAAAAGCACAAACATGATGACGATACAAATAAAATAGAAAAGATAATAATAATAATAGGAATCAAAATAATAACATAAATAAATAAAGCGTGCGTGTGTATACAGAACAACAACAAAATAGAAAAAAAAGATGTTTAAGGAAAATGAAGCAAAATATTTTAGCCAAGGAAACAGATAAGCAGATTCACTTCAAAGCAAAATAAATGAACTGAAAAATAGCTTTTAGTGAATGTGTATGTACAAGTTCTTCCTGTTTTACTTGCACGAAAAATATCTGCTTCTGAATTTGTCTATTTTATTTATAGAATTCGAAGAAATTTGGTACTATAATGCCGACTTGATTCAAATAAAATTTCTATTATTGTCTTTGGTTATGACTTTTGAACGGTACCCACCTGTCGGTAAGCAATTGGCCATTTTTCCGACAGTGACAATATGACATGGAATATCTTTTAAAAGAACTCTGTGACAAAACTCAGAATAAGTGATGTCACAAGGGTTCTGCCATTCGGAACCGGCTAAAATAAGTAGGTTCCTTTTAATACTGTCCAAAATTTAACACGCACAACAGTAATAGAACTTATAAGTGCCAAATATTTATTATTTTTTTATGACTATAGATAGTTATGAAAAGCGACGATTTTTTTGGCAATAGAATTAAACGTCTTTCAATTACTTTCTATATGGACTTATAGATAGTTATGCTTAGCGACCATTTGACAGGTTGATTCAAGACCTGGAAAGACCTGGTTTGCAGAAGAACAAATCATTTTTCATCAAGGCAATGAACGTGAGGTAGTATTAAAATGATTTTTGGATAATTTGAAATGGAGATATTGCATCTAAAGTGATTGTACCTTAGGGATTTATGTATATGTGCATATGATCGAGGATTGACAAAGGACCTACGTGAAAATGGAACAAAATACAAATACAAATTTCCGTAAAAACCCCGATATATAAAGAAAAAAATTATTTAGACGGCCCTGATGGTTGTCATAAGTACTGGTGCGATGTAAGGCAACTGCGCCAAACTCTGCATAAGCGAAATCATGGCGGCGGATCGCTGATGGTTTGGGCTGCTTTTGGGTATGCTGGAAAGTCTCTGCTTTGCTGCATTCCAACCAAAACAAATGCGGACTTTTATGTGCAGACATTTATAGGCACCTGTTTGGAGATTATTGAATCTTCCAGCAAGACAGCACCCCAATTCGCACAGCGCGCACTACGAAGGAGTTCTTTCATCCAGGAACATACCTGGTTTGGAATGGCCAGCTATTAGCCCGAACCTAAACCCAATTGAGGACCTGTGTGGGATACTTTCGAGCAAATTGTATAAGAATGACCGGCAGTTTGATATCATTAAACAGCTCAAAGAGGCTTTATTTTGTGAGTGGTGTGATATAAGCCATTTATCTTTAAAGAGATTAGTTGAGTCCATGCCGAACAGAATTAAGCAAGTGTTATTTAAGAAAGGAAAACATATTGATTACTAAAAAACAAACAAAAAAATGGTTTCGTTAAAATTAATTGAATAAATGTCGTTATACACATATACTTATTTCCTAAGAGGTATACTGTGTACAAAAATGAGAATCGAAAATATAGTTACGATAATATTGTTTTTAGTTCAATCATCAAAGATTAGTCGAAATCTGTATCACAGTTAGTGCATTCGCAATTGAGCAACTCAAAAATATCAGTTTTTCGATCAAAGATTTGAGCTGAAGCACGACTATAAATTGTGTAAAATTCGACATTACAACTGCGATTTTTTAAAATAAAACTTTGCTTGATTTGTATATGCTTGATATGTAACCGTACAAATTTGTGTTTTCGATAAAATGAAATTGCCGATGAGAGAAAATTGTAAAATTGCTTTATGGATTTAGACTCCATTCAATAGGCTTGTAATGATAGCCTGAAAGACATCATTACAGATGTCAGTCTTCCAGATGAACTAAATTGGCTGTGATGAACAAAATTTGTGTTGTTCTCATTTTTAAAAAGTGCACTTTTCTTTGAAACATACTTTGTATTTACCAGACGCTAGCTCTTGAATAGTACGCAAAATCAGTATTTCTAAAGCTTCAAAGCCAAAGGATATAAAATTAATTCGATTAGACATTTCGAATATCTCATACCATTTCTTTTTTATTTACTTAATGGGCGTAACATTAAAGCAACAGTTCTTACAGTTGGCTTGAGTACTTACATCTCCTCATACCTTACTTTAACACCAGTCTGATTGTAATCACTTTTCAAAATCTGCTATCCCATAACTGTTGAAGGTAGTAGATATTATTGTTGCTGTTATTGTTTAGTTTTCATATTCACTTGTTTTTTTTTAACATTGTTACTGGATGTGCTTTTGTCGAAGTGAATAATAAAAAAAAAAAGGATATTGTACGTAGCAGCAAGTTGTCTATCGTTTCAGACACAGTGTTCGTGTATTCGTGTATGCGTGTTGATATAACGAATTTTAATAAAATCTCAAAATTGTTATGCTTTTTTGCAAATAATGTTGGTGTATCTGTCTATCTGAATCTATAGAGCTTACATGCTGAGGATTTGTGCTAGATTACGTTACACTATGGCTACATATCTTTTTATGAGCAGGTGTAGATGAGTATTTTATCCTTTATGTTTTATTTTATTTTGTTTTTATTTCACAAATATTTTATTGAATTTTCTACAATACTTCATACCTATTACTACTGCTACTGCGTACCATTGCTGTAGTATGAGTAAATATTTATTGTTAATTTTATAGCCAAATATTTATTCAATTATCATAAAATTTAATAATTTTTTGGCTATAGTACCGTAATTAAGGTTATATACGTATATACATTGCTATTCTAGTGCATAAGCATGAGTAGATGTGAATATATAAGATTGTTAAAAGTTGATTACAGATGAAATGAAATCAAATCACATACATAAGCATTTAAGTTGAGATTTAATGTACGCGTTATCTAGTACATTTCCAAATGGCAAGTAAGTAAATAAAAATAAAAACCAGCAATTAGGCGTTTCGAAAGATATAATCAAAATGTATTTTATATGAATATTGTCTACATATTTGAAATTTCAAATACCACACTAATACCATAGCGTAAGTAATTTCGATTACATTTAGGTACTACATTAAATTTTTTAATTCAATTCAATTCAATTTTATTGAAGTCTTTATTTCTTTTGTACAAAAACAGATGCTAGAGGGCAGAGAACGGTTCATTTCGATCTGCTTAGTTTAACAAATTGGATTAATTCCTCTTGCGTGATTATATGTAGGTATACAAAAACAATACCTGAGATTTGGTATAAAAATTTTAATTAACATTTTAAGTATTAATATTAATATTAGATATTTATAACCCCAAAAACTGCAAATCATCTAAAAATAAAAGCCATCGAAAAAGCAAAGAAAGGAAATTCTTTGAATTTTTAAACTTTGTTAAGCGCATTAAATTTTTTGTAATGCAAATATGCGAACAAAAAAAAAAATTATACCTAACTCTGTTCTCTTGTAAGTTTTTACGCACTGCTGAACACAACATTTCAGTTCTCAATTTCATATTCCCCATTATAATTTTATTACCATCAAGCTATATATGTACAATATATTGCATATACGCACTTCATTGTTGCTAAAAATGAACATATGGTGCTAATTCTATTCATCAGATGGGTTTTTACACATGCGTGCGTGCGTGCGCCTGTGTGAGTTTGTGCCAGAATATGTGTAAATAGTATATATGATTAAAATATGCTTTTACATGTGAAATCATATTTTGGAAAAAACACGTATATTCAAATACAATGAGTATATACATATAGATTTTCAATATATACAGCCGATTATTGATGGAATTAAATAGATTTTATTGATGCATGAAATGAAAATAAATAGCAATTATGTTAATATGTATACTATATATTGTAAATAAATATATTGTCACATGGGCTAAAAACATTCGGCTTGATTAAGGAAAACTACAAAATAGAAAGTTTTGTCGTAAGAGTCATCAAATTGGAGAAAGGTACTATTTTCGGTTTGACGGGGTGAAATTTATGGTTGATCTGCATTTAGTTTTGCCTTTGGCTTACTTACGACATATCTCCACTCCTTAGTTTGCTTACCTCACAAAACTTACGGTTTGAAAAAATTCACTGGAAAAACCTTGAAGGTTTTTCTACAGTGGTGGAATATATGGCGGGCACGCAACATTTCCTTCAAACGTACCTATCGCCTATCGTCATCCCTTAAGGAAACGCCCATACAAAATGTAGTTAAAAACACCCGAAAATCAACAAATAGCCCCATAGCTGGTCAAGCATCGACTATAGAGGAATTAAATGTACGACTGATCTCTATTAATTCTTCCTCATATTTCATTAATCAATATAATTCCACATTTCCACCTTCATCTGATTTCTGACACTGCATAATTTTATTATGAATATTCGGGTCCGAGACAGGGAGAGGCAAGTTCTTGAGGCGTATTTATTTCGGTACAAAACTATGGGTTGGATGACTGGTTGAAGCGGCTGTTCGCTCCGCGAATCGAATAAGAGCTTAAACGTCGTGATATGACATCCACATCATCAGTTCAATACTGATAGATCTGATGTAAATCTAGGAGAGGTATATATACATTTTCCTTGGTTTCCATAATATTATTGCTTATTGGATAGTCCAGCGCTTTTAGCATCATTTTCCATAGATCTTGCGGTCTTAGGTTTCCTGCAGAAGTCGAATTCTAATTTGGCGATGGAACTATTGTGCATTTGATATTTTTTGAAAAAGAAAAATGTGAGACGGAAGACAGTAATTTTGAATTTCTACTTAATAATGTTACGAAAATTCGATGGAAGTAAGTGACTTGGAAAAAAAAATAATACTTTTGCTACCAAGTTTAAGTGGTGAATTGGCGTACAAATATTTTAAATGAATTTTTAAGAAATGTTCTGAAACTTCAGCCATAATATTGTTTTTTCAAGATTTGAAGTTATTGTGTGCGTAAATAAACATTGTCCCTGTATAAAAAATTCATAGTTTTTTTACAAAAAGCTACAAATTTGAATTCATATAATATTTCAAGTAATTTGTTCATAAATAAACAGATCCCTATACCAACATTTAATTTTTAGTAAACAAAACAAATTTTTACTAATTGTAATTATTCTAATACTCCGCACAAAATCTAACGATGTTCTGTTTATAAATAAATGTAGTCCCCATACACAATTTGAATTTTGTAAGCAAAAGCTGACAGTTTTATATATAAGTTTCACTATTTGTGCCGTAGCTCAGTGGATAGTGTGTTGGCCTTCTGATCTATAGGTCGTTCTTCAATCCCCGAACGAACAGAATCGAAAAGATTTTTCTTTCGAACGGTTCCCACCTGTCGGCAAGCAATTGGCAATTCTTCCGACAGTAACAACTTGCAATGAAAAAGCTTCTAAAAGTGATGTCACAAGGGTTCTACCATTCGGGACCGGCTAAAATAAGTAGGTCCCTTCCAACAAAATAAACAAAAAATTAATATGTGGCACTTAAAGCCCCGAAGGGCTCATTGGCAGACCTACTTTTCCATTACAGTTGTGCGTGTTAAATTTTGGACAGTATTAAAAGGGACGTACTTATTTTAGCCGGTTCCGAAAGGCAGAACCCTTGTGACATCATTTTTTCTGAGCTTCGTCACATAGTTCTTTTATAAGCTTTTTCATGGCAAGTCTCTTTTTCTGAGCTTTGTCACAGAGTTCTTTTAGAAGCTTTTTCATGGCAAGTTGTTACTGTCGGAAGAATTGCCAATTGCTTGCCGACAGGTGGGTACCGTTCGAAAGAAAAATTTTTTCGATATTAAATTTGTTTTGCATCAGCCGGGGATTGAACCACGATCTATAGATCAGAAGGCCACCACACTAACCACTGGGCTACGGCACCCCAAAATTTAACACGCCCAACAGTAATGGAAGAGATGCTCGGCCAATGAGCCTAAATATTCTCCTCTTGATTCAATACACTTGTTACATCGATTTAGTAGTGATTCAAACGCGTGTTCCAGCTCATTTTTCGTAATTGCCTCCAGTGCCCTAGTCGAAGCCCGTTGTATGGTCTGAATGTCATCAAAAAAGCATCCTTTCAACTTAAATTTCAGTTTTGGGAACAAAAAGAAGTCGCACGGTGCCGAATCAGGTGAATACGGCGGGTGATTCAACACACAGACCTCGCTCCGATCCAAAAATTGACGAACAATGAGTGCTGTGTGTTAAATTTAAAGTTAAGTTTCATGTTAAAATTTCAACATCAAACGAACACGTGTTTTGTAAAATGAATGTCAATAAACATTAAATGTCAACCAAATGCCGTGAAATTTTGACAGTTAGTAGAAGAAGGTTGAAGCTTCAAAACGCATGTTTTGGCGCGCTTGGTTGCTGAGGTATGGTTCGAGTCTTAATACATATTTGTCACACCTTGTATATATATATATATATATATATATATATATATATATATATATATATATGTATATATATATATATATATATATATATATATATATCACTATTTTGCAATGCATAATTTTGAAACTTCGGAAATACCGCTTTTTAACCAAAATAGTCACATTATACTGTAGTTACAATAGTTTTTCAAACCGGTTTATTCAAAAATCTAACCCTAGATAGTCCTTATACAAAATTTGCATTATTTTCGAACTTCTGCGGAACTCTATGTAATATTTCAATTTAAGCGAACTAGTAAAAACAAAACGATCACCACATTTTATTGTGTTGTAAATTTTAAGCCATGAATATTCTCAAATGAATTTTCAATATTTTTGGTAAATACGTTGCCATATCATATAATTTATGCATTCATATGGATAGTATTCGATTATTACGTATAAAAAATTATATGCTATCATATTAAAATGGCATTTGAAAATGACATGTACACAAGTATTAAGAACATTAAATGAGAATTAAATATTCCATGTATTGGCATATTTGCCATCAACATATTTTTATGATGATTAGAATAAATATTGATATAATTTATATGCATGTAAACATGTTCGTTTTTGAATGGTTGAATTAAAAAAACATAAATCACATCATACAACTGAGGATTAAGAATTCAAAAATTCAGCCAAAAAATGCAATCGCAATATGTATTAAACAAACCTAAATGCCAAGGGTGGTGGGGTGCTTTATACTATGAGTATAACAATGGGAAAAGAGAAAAGGGAATTGAGAAGTCGCTTAGTTCTAACGAACGTAATGAAAAAAATAAAAGAATGGAAATTATTGGTGGAAAAAAATTCCAAATATGCACACATACATATAGTAATGCAAAGAAATAAAGCAAAGCAGATATGAAGCCAGGGACACTGTGAATATAACTGATAACGTTCAATACTAACACGCCGAATTGCGACGTATGACAAAATGTGCTAACGATGGTTATGTGAATGCTATGTGGTTGCTGCTCAATAAATAAATACACTCATGAATACTCGTACATATACATAGAATATAGCATTTTTCAATTTTATTTCTTTTGATTTTTTTATTTGGCCACCATACACACAATATAACACGAATATACAGGCATGCATGTGTTGGCATGCGAGAAAACATTGCTTTCAGGTTTATATTAAAGCGAAATTGCATATAAATAATTGCTTTATGGGCGTATACTAAGTGTGAATGTATGTCAGTATATGTGATAGAAACAGTAGAATGGTAGAATGGGCGGTGTAACGTTATATTTGCACACAATCAATTTTGTTTTTTTGCTGATGTACATAGATTTCTAATTCTTCCTTCATATCACTCTGCTTTATTACTTCTTTTTTATGTAGATGTTGCCAACAGTGATGCACAACCATCGCAACAAAGAGAATCAAACATCATAGAAACAACTTTGTTTAATACAACAATACCAACAACAGGAACACCACTAGCAAATCTCATTAGCACAGTGTTATCATCAATGACAGCAGCAACAACAACAACGTCATCTACATCAACAATAGGATTGATAGGTGTCCCAGTATCATCATCATCATCATCATCACGAACAATAACAACCACAACAACACTAACGCCACCAACTAAATCGTTCACTTTAATAAATTCAATAGTAACAGCGACAGCATCAACATCAGCAATGCGGAGGACAAACGATTCTACAACAACAACAACAACAATACATACCCCTAATGCAACAGCAGCATCATTATCAGTATCAGCAGCAAGTATGACAACGACGGCAACAGGAACTTTACCATTATTACCATCATCGGTATCATCGTCTTCCTCGTCAATTTCGTCTGCATCATCATCTTTTGCTTCCTCATCCTCATTACTAACAGCATTGATACCATTATCATTATCCTCATCATCATTATTAGCATCCTCATCATTATCTCATCCTGTGGAATCAGCCATCGTCGAGTATGTCATCGACAACATTGCCACAGATGACGATGATGATGATGGTGATAATAATGATGTTGACGTTGACAGTGATGGTGATTTTGCTTTCAATACAACAGCAACAATATCAGTAAATGCAACAAGAGATGCTGCCATCGATGAAACGTCTGCGCAAGCGGAACCACCATCATCGGATTCATTAACAAAAGGTTTTTCAATACCAACTTTTTTGCCACCATTTCCTTCATTTGCGGTTGCCGATTTGCCAACATATAAAGCCGCGGCGCAAGCAGCTGAAGCTGCAGCAAAAGCAGCCGCAGCAGCTGCTGCCGCCGCTTCTGCTGCTGCGGCAGAATCAGAGCAAACAATCGATAATTTTGTATTGGTGCCATCATCATCAGATTCTCAAGTTGACCAGGACCAGTTGTATCAGCAACAGCAACATTTCATGAAACGTAATTTAACGCTGCCACCAATTAATGTTACGGTACAAGTTGGTAATCATGCCTATCTGCCATGTCATGTAAGTATTATAAAATCATATTTACTACAGTTGCAGAATAGTGTCGAAAAAGGTTAATAATGTCGACATTTTCAAATGTTATATTTTTCGACATTAATGCAAACACGTGTGCAATAAAATCGAAATTGTAAAATTTGAAAATTTTAGTTAAAATTTATGTGATTGTATTGAAGATTTCTACAGTAATGCTAACATTCCTTTTCGACATTATTGGATTTTTTGGTCATTAATAGAAGAACTCTTACTATATTGTTAAATACATGTTTATATAAATCATTACACCGAAAATCGGAAATAGAGAAATATCTAGAATAAACTAAGGTGCGAATGAATAAATTTTCTTCATAGAAACTGATCTAATAAATATCAATTATAGCTATTCTTAAAATTTTGCAACTTCCTTTCAAGGAATGCCAAAGAGCCGAAGATAGGGTTTGTGATATATCACAAATGCGTCTTAAACTTGCTGCAGAGATTTTAAGTCAACGTTTCTAGCTAATACAAACTGTGGTCTGCTATCCAGGATTATGCCTAAATGAAAAATGTGCAAAGTTTCCCAACGGAATATCCACTAAACGGAGTTCTGCTCCCAATTTTCTAGAAACAGTTTGGGGTTCTGGAATAAATATTAATTTTCTTTAAAAATAATGTAAGGCTTTCGGATGAGTTCGATCTTTGATTTAATGAACTGGAAAAAGAGGTAGCGTAAAATATGAAAATTCCTCCAGTTTTAGACAGAACACACAAGACACAAGACACAAGACACAAGACACAAGACACAAGACACAAGACACAAGACACAAGACACAAGACACAAGATATGTATATATATATATATATATATATATATATATATATATATATATATATATATATATATATATATATATATATTTATATATATATATATATATATATATATATATATATATATATATATATATATATATGTGAAGGGTATAATTTGGTCGGCCCCAGCCGACTGTAAGGTCATTTTTTTTAGTAGAAATGGGTGGCTCATTTATAATATTTGCTTGTCTTATTTATACAATATATTTGCAAAGATTCGAATTTTTATTGTATATCAATTTTGATTATCAATCGATTATTGTATATATGCGATATGAATATATTTAATATTCATTGATGAAACCAAGCTCGAAAGTTTATGAAAAAATGAAAAATTTAAATTTTAATGCTGAGATTTTGATTGAGTTTATAAGTATTTAGAAATGTACTAAGCAAACCCGGAGTATTCATTAAGAAAATTTCAGTTAATAAATTAATTGTTTTTGGTTGTCACTAATATTTTAAGACTATTTGTCGAACTGATCTGATGTTGCGTCCTTCTTTCGTAGCACCCTAATCTCTGTCTAGAAATCTTATAGTTTAGGACATACCTCTTACTTTTATTCTCTCCTGCTTTCCGTAGTTCTTTCACGCAGAACACAATTATTATTTAATTTAATAACAGTCTGTCTTTATTTAGTTGATTCGTTTTCCTTTTACCATGTGGTTTTTATTTAACAATAAGTCATTTTCTTCAACAAGGTTGTTTTCTTTAAATGTTTCCTTTTCACAATTTATATATATTCTTTTTCACAATTTGACTCTATCAAGGATGTTGTATCCTTCACAATGTGATTACTACCTTTACTTTCTTTCACATGTATACATACATTTACAGGACGCTTAATCCTTTACAATATAATTTCCACTTTCAATTGGATACTGAATCCTTTCACAATGTACTCTTAATACTATACACGCACTAACTCGTTCTTCGAGTTATCTTACTTCACTAGATTTACTACTTGTCTGATTGCCTTCATTTCAGGCCTTGTCTTAGTTTATATAGCCTAAAATATATATCATAATTTACAATAAACTCCATTTTAGTATAAAAGAATTTCTGAAGAAATGGCAATTTTTTAAGTATGTTAATTCATTGCAATTTCTTCATTGCATTTGCTTCAGTAGGTCATATAACTTATTTTTAGTAAGTCATCATTATTATTTGTACTGTTGTAAATACTGTTGTAAATATTGTGCATGCGTTCAATATTACGTATTTTGTTTTTCTTTTTGGCTTTAATTTTCTTTTCACTGTGTATGATTGTTGAATTATTTCATAATCATATAGCGAGGTACGATGACCCGTTGGTTCTTTCAGTATTGTTTATTATTTTATTTATTGTTTATTTATTATTTTTCTTTGTTCTTTGTTTTTTATGGTTGTGAAATTGTTCGTCAATCATACAGTGAGGTACGATGATGCTGACCACGCATTTTTATAAATTTACTACAACCCATTATAACCAATGATAATTACATTATGCATAGTGTGTTGATTATCATTAATTAATGGTTACAGTAAATACACCTAATAAAATAACATAACGATAATAATAATATTACTATAACATTTGTAGTGAGTCAAAATGCATAAATAGATGAGCATTATTTTGACTCACTGACTGAGGTTACAACATCAAAAATTTCGAATGAAATATAATGAATTTTGCAAAACCTTAACTCATACATAACTTTAATTGTGCTTTAATGTGACAAAAATTGCTGAAAAATATTAGCAATGACAAAATTTATAAAAATAAATTGTCACAACAGATTGAGCAAATGCATTGCGCATAGATGGATACCAACTTTTTTGTATTGTACGAATATGTATGTATAAATAAGTAAGTATTCTATGCTTTTCAAAGACAAATAAATGGGCAGGCAATGAATTACATTGAAATTAGAAAGGAATCCAACAATATTGTACACAACCAATTTGTTGTTACTTATCACAGCTTGTGTATTTATAAATATTTGTCATAGAAATCTTTTTGACTTGCATGCTTTCGTGTACGGTACATACCTTCTGAATATCATTTAAATATCTATTTATTTATTTAGATAATCGTATTTATATTTGTATGTATATATTTATGTATATATTTGTGCAACATTATATTATGTATTTTCTGTTCTCTATATAGGAATATGTATGTATGTAGGTGTGATTTATACAAAAGCCAACACTTGATGTCTTCATTTTGTTCATTTTCCTGTTCGTTTTTGTATTGTGACCTAGTAAAGTAAATATGATGTAAGAATTGTACAAGTATGTAAATTTATTATATTGTATTTTTTGGGGTAAACACATACACATCAATTCGTTACATGAGTATTCCAAAAAAAAAAAAAAAAAAAAAAAAGAATTAGAAAGAACAAAAATTAATAGGCAAAAATGTGTGGAAGGATGGGAAACTTAATTTAAAATCTACACTATGGAACATGCTTTTATTGCTTGCTACTATGTACCTACTATGCTCACATATAGTACTACTATAGCCACTGCTGTCATACTTGTACATTCAGTTCAAACTTATTTGCATATCAACTGATTCTATTCTATGATGTGGTATGGTTTCTTTGGCACGCTGGTATCAAAAAATGTTGCTTTCAGCTTCATATTCTACTCCAGCGATTGCTTCCAACCATTTAATAAATTTCACCATTTCATTTGAGTTGTTCTTTTTATTTTGGGTCCTTTTTTGTTTTGTTTTTTTTTTTTTTTTGCTAAAATTTGCAATTAGTTTTATTGTGACAATGCCATATCAGTGTGGTGTTTAGTTCCATGTACATACGTAATTCTTTGCATTTCTATTTTTAACATGTTCTTCCTTTTCTGATTTTACATTTTGGTTTCTTTTACATATTTTTTTTTTTTTGTAGCCTAAAACCACAAAATTTATAACCAAAGAGAAAAGTAGGCAAAAAAAATGTATATGTAATTTTAGTTAGAGCCGCAAATGAATTGTATAAAATACCTGACAGTACGTTTTCAAATGTTTTGCTTGTTCTTCCTATATATTGTTATCATCTTGATTTCACAATACAGGGTATCTGTTATCTTAGATCATATTATTTTCTTTTGAATTTGTCTTGTCGAGGGTTTTCGATGGTGCGTACAAAATTACTGGGTAACTATGGGGTTATTTAAGGATTTTTAGGTATTTTTTTGTCAATTTTTTGTGGCAACCCCCACAAGGTTGGAGATAGGGGGTGGATACAATATGATATATTAGGTGTAGTAAAAGGAAATCCACTACTTTTCTAATAGTTGGCTTTAGTAATCTGTATCTCACGTTGTGTACATGCAATCGGGTTACGCTGGATGGCGTTAGAAAGATAGGATTTCGTACTAAATAAACTTTTCAGGCAGTTTTGTGATTGCTTGACTCAGTATTGTTTGAGCACGCGTCAAAGATGGATACTAGTAAAGAGAAAATACGCCATATTTTACAGTTTTTCTTCGATAATGGCGAAAACGCAAGCTAGACGGCTGAAAATATGAATAGTGTTTATGGTCCTGATACTGTAACAGCCAATCACGTGCAATTTTGGTTTCGTCGATTCCGTTCCGGTAATAGTGATGTCAAAGATGCAAGGCCAATTGTCGAAAATATCGATGGAATCGTCGAGTTTGAACGTCATGTAAGCACTGTTTCTATTGCCCAAGAGCTAAACATTGCACAAAAAACCGTTTAGAACCATTTAAATAAATAAAATCTTCAATTTAATGCAAAAATAATGGATTTCCTTTTACTACCTTTTTTACATGGGTAAGATATTGAAGAGATGAAAGTAATAGGAGTCAGAGTTATATTTTATCCTTCTAGAGGTGAGGCCTCGCTATTTCTATGGGTGCTCTCTTAGGAGATAAAAGTAGCGCATACTTATGTTTGTGGGAAATATTACGATGATGAAATAAATCGTCAAACATTGTGCTCCTCTATGGGCACTCTGCTTGCGCTGGGAGCGAATTTAGCATTCAAAGATATAAATTTCGTGTAGCGATTCTCTTATGGGATGGCGATAGGGCATAAGTACGTTCAGCGAAAATATTGGGAAGCCTTACAGTTGTGGTGTATAATAAGAAAAAAAAAAATTGTATAACATTAAATCATTTCGAACGAAACTTTCTATATAGTAGTTTTTTGTCATCAACCCGAAAATGAATTTGAAAATGTCTCTGATTTGTTAATTAATGTACGAGTACCTAGATCTCGGTATGGCGAAATTCTGCTGAATATTTTATAATATTTTGTGCTTTGTGTACATCGTTGGATTAGTATTTATGAAGCCACCTTGTATAGTAGAAATAGTGCGTGTGTGTGTGTGTTAGTTAGTGGTGTGATTCAACATAAAATGATTTTAATCTTGATTGGATTTCTGAAAGAAGAAGGACGCATTATATGATAGGTACAGATATGCAATGTATAGGTAGTTACATAGAGCCTTGTGATATAATACTTGTATTTATGCGGAGCAAACGGACAAAGTGAAATACAACAATGCAGCATATTTAATGTCACAATGTGCAGTGAAAAGGTTAGAATTTCTTTACTTGTTCTTTGTTTTTTACAATTATTATTTATTACTATGCTTTTTTTTCTGCATACATTTTATGACAATGGTTCTGCTATGTATTCATGGATTACGAGGATAACTAACATACAATAATATATACTCGTAGAGTAATAAAAGTATTCTATTTGGTTTGTATGATTTTTCAATTTGGCTTTAATATCACTCTAGTAAAATGTAATGTATATGAGTACAATTCTCTGTACTTTGCATTTGAATGTTTTTAAATTCTACATACAATAAATAAATTCCATTCATATTTGATTTTATTTAAGAGACTTACAGAATGGAAATGTAGAATTTTTGAAGAAAGATTACAATCAAATTTAAGTTATGAATTGTCCGATGCAGTCTATTGATATATTGCTTTTACATTTCATCAATTTGTTCCAAAGAGCAAAATTTATTTTATTATTACCCCATTTGCCATTGGCATCGTTGCTCATATTTGATTTACATAATTATATTTTGATCGAATAAATATCTGCGGTTTTTATTTTTCCTTGTCGGTTTAAGAATCAAGAAATAATTTCCAGAGACTACATAACTGGAAAATACTGATAGCTGTGGAGCAAAAATGTCGCAATGAGAACGCGAATAGTGCAAATTATTTATTCATACTCGTTTATGTCAATAGGAAAATGTGAAAATAGAAACGGAAAATGGCAGCCGCAGTGTCAGTAATGAGATTCATAATCATTCAATGAAATCAACGCATTCATCGTTGTCACCATTGGTAATGCCATCAGCTTGTATTGAGTATTAATGGCATCAGCACTATTTGAATGTGTGTGTGTGTGTGTGTGTTGCTGCATTTATTCGTAATAACAACATAACAACAACAACAACAACAACAACAACATTAGCATCAATATCGTTTGCTTCCTTCAATTCAATACAAACATTTTATCATAATCGTAGGCAGCTACAGAGGCTACGACACTATTGCTGGTGTTGTTGTTGTTGCTCTTATTGACCGCAGCGCCGGTTTGATGTTGTCTGTTGTTTGCGTATCGTTAGGCTCTGTGTATTTGTATGCCGTATTTATGTAGGTGCTGCGTGTTCGTGTATTTTGTTGATTTCTTTTGATGATTATGCAAAATGTTTTGAATATCTATGCTACTTTGAATAATTTATCATCTACTTTAGCTGCCAGAGAGCCAACATTATTCATGCAAATATACGTATACGAGCATATGATTGTATCGTATATAGTAAGTGGGTGCCGTAGCTCAGTGGTTAGTGTGTTCGCCTTCTGATCTGTAGGTCGGTGGTTCAATCCCCGGCTGATGCATAACAAATTTAATATCGATAAGATTTTTCTTTCGAACGGTACCCACCTGTCGGCAAGCAATTGGCAATTCTTCCGACAGTAACAACTTGCCATGAAAAAGCTTCTTAAAGAACTCTGTGACAAAGCTCAGAAAAAGTGATGTCACAAGTGTTCTGCCGTTCGGAACCGGCTAAAATAAGTAGGTCCCTTCTAATATTGTCCAAAATTTAAGACGCACAACAGTAATGGAAGAGAAGCTCGGCCAATGAGCCCTTTGGGGCTTTATGTGGCCACATATTTATTTATTTTATAGTAAGTAGTAAATATGTTATGCTTTTACTTCAAGGAGAGAAAAATAAATTCGTATAAAAAACATGTTTGTGAATATAGTATTTTCGATTTTGAATGAAATTTATTCAAAGTAATGTATTACATTGCTATTATTATTGTTGGGATAAGATTTTTAATTTTTCTTCCAAAAAAAAAATAAAAAAATGAATGCATAATTGTAATCAACAAATATACATACCATAGGTACTATAAATAGTACACAAGTCCAGAGAATTAGATTTTAACTGGTGAGTTAGTAGTGTCCAGTGACGTCTTTTTTTCGCACAGAATATTAATGGAATAATTTCTGTATAAAACTGTATAATGTACAATACAGTTTAACTAAATCTTTCACATTACAGCTCTAAAATAATAATGTAGGGGTTTTCTGTCGATATGCTTTAATATTTTTCGATTGGAAATCAGCAACGTATTCACATACCTTTCGTTTAATATTGCTGTTGAAAACAGCATATATATTTGATATATGCCACCATTTATTGCAAATTCTGTAAACATTATATAACATAGGAGATGTTTACTCTGCTTTTAAAATTCGTTCAGACGTTAGATCATTCTTTCGATAGTCATATTTTCTATAAAAAGAGCTCTGTGACAAACTAAAGAAGTTCCACTACGATTCTTTGAAGCCTTAGTAGCTAGTATATTTTCCACTAGTCTGTAGTTGAGAACAATATTCTAGAGTCCCTTGGAATAGTAGCAATGTAGGTTTGGTTGAAAGTTTTTCTTTCTGATTATTGTTAATGTTTTCATTAATTTGCTAAAATCTGCGAAATTTTTACTTTAGCTAAATTTTCGTGAAGAAAGATTTTCATATGATACAGAGTAATCGTACAGATAAAAAGAATACATTTAAAGCCATCTCCAAAATAAATCGAATTTAATTAGTTTACTCACTTTAGAAATTTTGTTTTATGCGATATCTGTGGGGCAAGAATGAGTAATGGTACATTTGCTAATGTATGGGTAGTATATATTTATACCCTGCCTAAGTATATGCAAGGTATATTCATTTCGGTCAGATGTTTGTAACCATTTAAGGGAATCTCTGGAGATATAGAAAAATATATATATTCGTGATCAGCGCCGCTCCAATTTTCGCCTCAAATTTCCGCCTGTCCGTCACCTGGCTGGTTCGCACGATAACTTGAGCACAATTTGAGCTATTTTGACGAAATTTGACATAAGTATCCTATGAGACAAAGATACGAAGGGATTGATATTGGGCATGATCCAATTATGCATTCAAAACGCCTAACCGCGGAATTTTCAAAATCTTTAACTTACTGTAACTCATGTAGATTTATATAGCCAACCACGACTACTTTTTATAGTGGCTCCCAACAAAGTGCCCGAATTTCTTTTAAATTAAAACCGTTGCAGCTTCGTCAATCTTCTGGCTAAGAGAACGAGACTTGGCACTTATATTCATATGGAAGTCGAAGATAAGCTGACTTCTCTATGTGGCTCCCATACAAAGTCGATGGAATTAAACAAACATTTTTAAGCGCCATAACTTTCAAACTGTTGAATGTAGAATGAGTGTTTAAGTTGTGGATTAGTATTGTAAGAATTACTAGACTTATAGCCTAGACAGACGGAAGCCTTAATAAGGATTAACAGCACACTTAATCCGAATACCATATTAACCTGACAGACGGCAATATTGCGGATTAAAGAAACAGCTGATTGCTGTTTTATTAGGTTTGCTCACTTACATTACTATTACTTACTTACATTACAATTTCTGTCGTCTGACACTCTCGATATGAGAAAATATACAAGAAGTACGCGAACTGAAAGCTATCAGAAACTTGTAAATTAACATTCAGAGTACGCAATTGACAGCTGGATTTATTTTTCCACCAACGTTTTTCCCACCGAAAATTGTTAACAATTGTTGAAAGTTTTTTTTCTTAGCGAACACACCTATTATTTTGTAAGTTGCATTAAGAAAAAGTTCACTATAGAAAAAAGCTGTTAATTTTCAGCAGTGTTGCCATCGAAAATTGCCCTAAACGAGTTAATTCGAATTAACTCGTTAATCCGGATTAACGCTGCCAATACAAGCCATTCTTTTCGCCCTATCTAACTTGATTTTCGCGGTCTTTTGTGTAACCTTAGTCCACCAAACCACAGCAGCATACACTATTAAGGGCCTTATCTTAGTTTTGTATATCCAGTGCGCTACTCTGGGAGTAATTCCCCACATGAGACCGAACATTCTCTTACACTGATGCAATACCTGCTTGCCTTTCCAGATCTTGTCATCAACGTGACTCTTCCAAGTTAGCTTGTTATCCAAGATGACACCTAGATACTTTACTTCCTTGGAGACGCTGATGTTCGATCCAAAAAGCCTAAACGGGTCTATTGTTAGCTCAGTCCTCCTTTCAGTAAAGAGAACTGTTTCCGGCTTACTAGAATTTACAGAGATACCTTGTTCCCTGCACCATTCTTCAACCATTTTGAGTGGACCTCTCATGGTGTCATAAATAGTGTCCAAGAACTTACCGATCACCGTTACCGCTATGTCATCTGCATACTCGACGGTGTGTATGCCTTTTGAGTTCAGAAGCTGGAGTAGGGAATCGACCGTGATGTTCATAAGGATGGGCGATAGTATGTCCCCATGTGGACACCCTTGAACTAACTTACCTCTGAGTCTGTAACTCTCATTTTGAAAGTTTATTGCCCTTTTCCTCAGCATGCTGTCC
Source organism: Megamerina dolium (assembly GCA_963854835.1). Taxonomy (NCBI): domain Eukaryota; kingdom Metazoa; phylum Arthropoda; class Insecta; order Diptera; family Megamerinidae; genus Megamerina; species Megamerina dolium. The sequence continues at coordinate 64,177,579 of OY978526.1, read as the reverse complement.
ACCCACCTTATAATGGTTGTATTGACTTCACGAGTAGCAAGGGCCATCCTTAGCTTATCGAAACCAATCTTATCGAAGGCACCTTCTATATCCATAAAAGTAGACACAAAACAGTTCTCTCTCCGCTACGCGAACGAGTTTGTGCAGGGCTGCTTCAGTGGATTTTCCAGCTCTGTATGCGTGCTGACACCTGCTCAGTGGTTTTGTCAGAAGCGTTGTCCTTTCTATGTAGTCCGCCAGTACCCCTACATACATTTAAGCAGAAAGGAGATCAAGCTAACCGGCCGGAAAGATTTAGCCTCTCAGTAGTCCCTTTTTCCCGGCTTTGGAAGAAAGACAACCTTAGTCTCTTTCCATTGAGTCGTAATATATCCTGTAGCCAGGCAAGTAATGATTATTCCCATAAGCCTGTCTACCAGAGCTTCTGCAACCCACTGAAGTAGGGCTGGAAATATCCCGTCTCTACCAGCTGTTTTGAATGGAGAGAAACGCTTAATTGCGTTTATCACTCCATCTCTGGTGACTATCCTTTCAGCTTCCAATCTTCCATTCCTGTTTGCGCTCTTGCGGGTGGCTTCCCAAGAATCTTCCGATCTAAAGCTTTCTGGAAAATGCACCTCCATCAGGTATTTCAGTGACTCTCCGATTGTCTCTGTAATGGATCCATTCGTTTTTCGAATTAATCCCAACTTTGACACCGGGTCCTTTGATATGATCCTCTGTAATCTACATATATCGGTCATATCTTGCATATTTTAGCAGAATTCCCTCCACGTTTTCCTTTTACGGTTGCGTAGAGTCTTCTTCAGCTCTATTTTATTTGACTTGTAGTCGTTCCATTCGTTGGGGTTCCCTCTCATGTGACGATTAAAAGCCTTTCTTTCTTTCTGGAATCTAACGATGGCTTGTTCAAGACCGCAGTTGAGTCTCCCCCCTGAGATCTTCACGGCCTCCGCGTCCTCTTTGGAACTACGCCTGCCCTCTCCAAACTTTTCTGTGCGAATAACACTCCATTTGGAAGTGCCCTTCACACAGGCGTTCTGACGCTGCAGCCTTCTGAGGATGTTGTCGCTGGCCACAGCATTGCCATGAGCCACAATCACCATTTTCCTCTTTGCCGACAAGGCAGTTAGGCTGTCACATTTAAGCTTTTCACCCTTCCACAAACTGGTTAGGTGCTTCACCGTCTTGCACAGCCATTGTTGGATCGCTGATTTTTGCACCTTAGTACAAACAATCCGCTCTCTACCCTTGCCCTGCCGACAAATCAAATGTCCAATAACGTTTAGGCGCTCTGCCAAGACCGCTCGGCCCAGGTGCCGCATGCGAGGTCTGCGAGTTCGCTGGGTTAACAATCTTATCAAATTGTTCACCCCGCTCATCACTCCCCGATGTCGGATTTCGGCTTGGGCTTCGAGCCTCGTTTGGAGCAACTGACGGCCTTTATAATTGGCCATCCATCTCTCCGAGCACTTGCCCCTTTCGGTGTCTGCGTGGAAGGATTATCAACCTCCTCCAAGGGACGGTTGTCTATCCATCCCAGCATCAACCTCAATTCGCCCTTCCGTCGTCTTCAGATGAGGCTCCTCAGGTGTTGAACTTTTCAAAGTTCAATTCTTCCCCGAGTTCTCCACATCCAAGGTCGACTCATCTTGCAGAAGTCCACTGAGTTGACCCGAGAGTTGCTCAATGGTCTTCTCCGACGACTTCATGGCATTTTTACGTTGCCTCTTTCGCTTCTGCTTCTCCCGTTTCTTAAACTGGATCCGCTCAGCTCTGAAGGCTCCATCCTCTTCGCTTATACCTGATAAAGCTAACAATTCCACTCCGCCAGGAGCGTCTTCGTGTGCACCATCAGATGTTCTGCCCGATGTTTTCCGCTGCCTCCAAACCGGCTTCCCGGCCGACCTGGTAAGACCGCACCCTTTGTTCTACCTGTCGCAGCCGCTGATTTAACCCTTTCATGAGCAGTCAGGGTAATTTTCGGCACGGATCGCACAACACCTTAATCCAGCTTCTTACTTCCAACCATGATATGAGTACTTTGCCGAATGCTGTACTATTGAAGAGTAACAAACACCCACCAACTTACGCTTATCTTAGCTAGATACCGCCTGACATCGTACAGGCTAAACTGTGGTATCTTTTTCCAGTCGGAACCCTCGAGGCGGATTTATTGGAGGATTTTGCCGACCACTTTTGGGGAATAATCACTGGATAAAACTAAATTGATAAGTATTTTAGATTATATTGTAACTAAATTGATTAATAAGCAGTTAGAAAACAGCATTGCCGGATTTTAATACTTGTCATTATCATCACCCCAGATATATTTGGCAGATATCCTAAATAATGTTTGGAAAATGATTGAATGAAAAGACAATTGCCCTACAAACTCCCTACGAATTACTTGCTTCATCACCAGTCCATTTACTAACAATTTGCAATAACTTGCTTGGGGTATGCATTGGGTATATAATAAATATGTATATTATTATGAAGTACTTAAGAGTTTATGTTTATTGGCATATATGCACATAAGTATACGTAACATGTGTTCTAAAAGAAGAAAAAATAAAAGCGATTTGAGATATTATATAAGAATATTTTTATGTCTATCAGATTGATATAAATTTATATTTATTTACGTAAACGTATACTTATATAATGGCACATTTATACATTTTTATACTTCAGATGTATTGGATATTGGTGGAAATGCACCATAATTTTGTAATAACCTTTTGCAAGAGCACATTCTTTATATTATACACTGAAGCCTTTTATTAATAAATGAATGATTTTTCTATTCTTCAGATAGTTTTAGTATATCTCTGCATAAATGAGTTTCAATCACAATTGATTGAATTTCTAATATTTTATTGCATTTTGCGACATATGTAGTCGATATGAAAATAAGTAGAGTGAGGTTGTCGGTTAAGGGATATCACCGTTTTTGAGTAAATCAAATTAATCGAAGTGCTTCTGATAGCAAATCAACTGCTTGTTGAGTCAATATTTTAAAGAATTTAGCTATTTATTTTTTTTTTTTTTGTAAATTCCATCAATATTTTTTAAAAATTTATATATTAAATTGAACATAAATTCTAAATATTTCCGTAGGCACAAACTGAAGCCTGTGTCTTTAAACTGTGCCATAACCAGAGCAACTCCTCTATGTAAAATCGATTCTTATTTTGCAAATGGAAAAGAAAGTAGAAAACACTGTGAACATTTTTGTTATTTTTAGTATAACTATTTTATCACCTAAGATACCTTTTGGATATATATTTCTATTTAAAAATTCTGTATATGTATTCCAATATCAACAAAGATAAATGAGATGAGATAATTTTAGAAATTTAATTTTGGACCTGATTCATATATTAGATTATATTTTATTAACAATTTCTTAAAAACATAGATAAAAATTGAATTAATACTTTTCCATTCACATTTTTTTTCTCGTTTGCTCTGCTTCGTTACAGATACGTCGCCTAATGAATAAACCGGTCTCATGGGTGCGTGTACGTGATGGTCATATACTGTCAGTGGATCAAACAACTTTTATCGCAGATCAACGTTTTCAATCGATATTCAAAGGAGAATTAGAATATACATGGTCGCTGCAAATCAAATACGTACAAGCTATGGACGAAGGTTGGTACGAATGTCAAGTATCGACTGAACCAAAAATGAGCGCCAAAGTTTATTTGAGTGTCGTTGGTAAGATGAAATAATCATTTTAATATTTTCATACAAGGTGCGACAATTATGTATTAAGACTTCCTCTAGAAAACACAATTAAAACACGATATCTAATAATTTTTCGGTATATTTATTCGAAATATTCTCCTCTTGATTCAATACACTTGTTACATGTGTCGAAGCCCGTTGTATGGTCTGAATGTCAACAAAAAAGCATCCTTTCAACTTCAATTTCAGTTTTGGGAACAAAAAGAAGCCGCACGGTGCCAAATCAGGTGAATACGGCGGGTGATTCAAAACACAGACCTGATTCCGAGCCAAAAATTGGCAAACAATGAGTGCTGTGTGACTCGGTGCATTATCGTGCAACAGAGACCAAGTTTTTGGATCGCGGTATTCTGGTCGAACACGACGGATTCTGGACATCAAACGCTTCAAAACTTCAAAGTAACATGCGGAAGTAACTGTTGTTGACCAGTTGGAACAAATTCTTTGTGGATAATTCCTTTGCTATCGAAGAATGTGATGAGCATTGTTTTGATCTTTGATGGAACTTTTCGTGTTTTTTTGGCTTGTGGTGAGCGACTCTCTGCCATCCAAAAACCATTTATGCCATATAAGAACATTTGATCTTGATAAACAAGCATCGCCATATGCTTGCTGCATCATTCCGAATGTTTCTGATGCACTTTTACCAATTTTTGCGTGGAATTTAATGACCGCTCTTTGCTCCATGTTAAAATTTCAACATCAAACGAACACGTGTTTTGTAAAATAAATGTCAATAAACATTAAATGTCAACCAAATGCAATGAAATTTTGACAGTTAGTAGAGGAAGGTTGAAGCTTCAAAACGCATGTGCTCACACATAGATGGCGCGCTTGGTTGATAAGATATGGTTCGAGTCTTAGTACATAATTGTCGCACCTTGTATATCCCATCATATTTTCTTACATTTGCATTTACCATTGAATACCATTTTTATACAGTACCTAAAACTGAATTGATTGGTGATCAAAATCGTTTCGTTAAGACTGGCAGTAAAGTAGCATTACATTGCATTATACGTGGTACATTGGATCCACCCACATATATTATATGGTTTCGTGGCAAGACACAGATAACGAATGATATCAAAATGGGCTGGTATACGGAAATTGATCGTACCATCTTTGGTAATGTGAGCGATAATCAAAATACGGTAAATGTCATAAATGAAAATGTTAGTATTATGTAAACGTTGATGGAGATTTTTTTAAAATGTAAATATATTTCATTTTCTTTTCTCCTTCTTGTATTATATTATTTGGACTTTTTCATGTCTGCAACTTGTTGTAATTTTATTATCCTATCTGCCAAATAACCATTTTTGATATAGATTGGTTCATTGATAATACCAGTGGTACGTAAAGAACATTCTGGTAATTATACATGTCAACCAGCGAATAGCGAAGCCGTATCAGTGGATTTACACGTATTAAGTGGTAAGTGCTATGTGATATCAGTAAATGGCATACTTTTGTATTATACAATGTACATAATTTGTGGGTATCAAGAGTGTGTGAACTCTGTGTGGTAAGGGAGCAGTTTATGCAGTGGTTGGTTAGCGTAATCGTGTTTCAATCCCATTAAAATCTGAATTTGTAATTGAGTGTGCACTGACGGATGTTGAGGTACTGCTATTAAATCACTAAGATACAAAAACAAAATGAAATTATTTAAAAGCTTGTCTTTCAATGGATTGAATAGCTAAAATATATATTTTTTACTTTCAATTGAAATATGTACAAACGATTGAAAGTATATGGTCTAAATGAAATTATTTAAAAGGTTTTCTTTGAATAGAGTCAATATTTAAAATGTAGCTGATTTTATTTTAAAGCAAAGGGAAAAGGGATATATTTAATTAAATTGAGAGTTTAGTATCTAAAAAGAAAACCAAAAGTTATTGATAAATAAATAAAAGAAAATCTATATATTTAAAAATTTTTATAGATTGAATAAATCTAAGAAGATAGTGTCTAGACAGATAAAATATATAATTCACCCCTATAATTTTTGCCTTTCCAACAGTTTTTTAGAATACCTCCATACTTCAAAGATTTCTACCAACCAAATTGATGATTTAAATAAATGATGTCATTCGCTTCATATCTGCTCATAGAGGGGTAAATGTGCTATTAATTTGCTCATAACTATATTTTGTATCGATTTTCAAACAATAGTTTTTACATAGGCATAACCCATTCAGAGGGCCCTATAAAGATCAGAAAAAAAAAAAATCATCTCAAAAAATTATGTTCACGGTTGCCACCTCGTATTTTCTGTTTTGGTTTTTAAGATATATGTTTTATTGGCAATTATTATGGCTTTTGAGGTATTATTACAATAAAACCTTCCACAATGTATTTATCTTCCCGAAAAAGGCTCAATGACATTTTCAACAAGCTTTTAAGTTAATCGATTAATATTTACAACGCTTTTCAACGTAATAAATTTTAGTCAAATATTTGAAGAAAATACGGTTTTGGTTATATTTGGTATTCAGTGTATAGCACAAAAGAAATTCACTAGGCATATTCTTTACGATCAGGTTTCTAAAAGTGGACAACCTAATGAATATTTGAGATTCAAGAACGTTAAAATTGGTTGACGTTTTCTTTTAAAGAAATAGGTTAAAAAATGGGATATCTAAGAAAAGTGCGAAAAGTCACTGTTTTTCGATACTCCATATATTTAAAATTAAAAATCAAGTCATTTAATTAGTTTTTAAAAATGGTCTTTAAAAGGTGTCTTTGGGGCTCTTCTACAGAATTGACTTTTATTTAGCAAATTGGCTTCCACCGCCGTCCTTAAGAGTGCTCCTAATGCCATGAAATATATTGCAGATTTCCTTTAATTTGTTCCCCACATATTTTCGCTTAATATAATACATAACAGAATATTTGTTTAAGTTATTCTGTGAACCAACCACGTGGCTGACTGACGGATGGATATAGTTAAATCGTATATTTAAACGATGCTGATAAGGAATTTATTGTATATATACTTCTCTATGCAACAGTTACAAATTTATGACCGAAACGAATATACAATGCACTCATGTAGGGTATAAAAGTATCTAGTAGAAACGATAATGAGAGTCTACCGAAAAGAAGGAAATTCCTTTATTTGTCATTTGCATGCAAAATTTTTACGGGAAATATCTACAGTAGGAAATTGATTGATTCGATTTAGCGCTTTACATCAGTTACAAAATTAATGAATTCAAAGCGAGCACAATGGCAATGGAGTTGTATGTCAGAGTTATATACATTTGTTGTTAAAATTGAAATTTAAATTTAAAATATTAAATTACTTACACTAGCAAAATTAAATGCAAACATATTTTTAATGATTTTAAGTTTATTCAACGATTTTCTCATCAATTTGCAGGTGAATACTCAGCATCAGCGATAAAATCGGCAGCAACAATTCATAGGCTCCATTCAAAGTGTTTGATTTTGATATTATTATTATTTTTAATATTAACAAAGACGTGACTGAATAATAGAATTTGAAAGAAAAAAGAACTCCGAATAGAAATGCAGATAAATATATAACTACAATAAAATAATGAGCTAAATTAACTAAGCACGGTAGTGATCGACGATATATGTAATATTAATGATTTTATAAATCAACAGTAACTAGGCTTAACTGTAAATACAAATTATATAATAATTTAATACAATTTCATTATTAAGAGAAAAAAATGCGAACAAAATAATAGCTCTACTTAAACTGAAAGTTGTGAAACATCAATATGTAGGTAATGAATAAATACTTAAGTACTGCATAAGTATGTATGTAATTTACCACATATTAAAATTGAAATAATTAATTAAAACATTTTAAAATAGTTAGTAAATGAACAAAACATACTCGTACATATGTACTTATGTATAGATAATAATTAAAATGATATAGTATAAATTAAAAGTTTATAATAATTTTGAATTTAAGCTAATTGTAATTGTATTTCAATATCAACAAGTACTTACGTAATAATGTTACTATACCTATATACATATAAAAAAAATTATATCCAGTAAGGTATATATATATATATATATATATATATATATATATATACATATATATATATATATAAATATATATATATATATATATATATATATATATATATATATATATATATATATATACATATATATATATATATATATATATATATATATATATAAATATATATATATATATATACACCCATCAATTGCATTTGTTACTATCAACACTGTATGTATAATACCATAATTGATTCATAGACTCATTCGCAGTCAAATATTCATTCAGTCACTCATCTGTTTCAACATAATTCATATATAAGTATGATCAAATACTGAAATACTGAAGCTTGTAAATATTATATTATTTTTGAGTAAATTTTCCAAAAAATAAGTTACAGAATTAATGAAAAATCTTTTTAAAATTACAAACAAATAAACTGACACAAAGGAGAAATCTACAATAAATCTGATGAGACATTTTAAATGTAAGCATAATGATATTTAAATAAAATGAATAAAAAAATTAAATGGTATATCGTTTAATTAGTTTTGTTTTAATAAAAAATCATCCACCAGATTTTAATATTTTGTGATTGATGATGACGAGTGAACAAGAAGGTAAGTTGTTTTGTTGAGGCCGTTGATGCTGAAACTAATATTATGTGCATATAATTATGGTAGCAATTGAGAAGTCGAGCCCTCACTCATCATGCCTGTCCTAACATATGGCGCTGAAGCCTGGACAATTGCCACCTCGGATGAGCGAATGCTTGGAGTTTTCGAGAGAAAAGTCCTACGCAAGATCTTTGGACCTATTTGCGTTGGTGGCGAGTACCGAATAAGGTACAACCATGAGTTGTACGAGCTGTATGCCGATATTGACATAGTAAAGAACACGCTCCAGCTAAGAAGGTGTTATATTCGGAACCCGCTGGAGGACGACGCAGAAAGGGAAGATCTAACCTCCGGTGGAAAGACCAAGTACTGGAGAACCTGACGGCGCTAATTTCTAACTGGCGCCAGCTAGCGAAGAACAGAGATGGTTGTCGAAGCATGTTATTTTCGGCCTAAATTGATATTCGGTTGTTATGGTTACATAAGTAAGTAAGTAAGTAATTATGGTAGTTATGGCATGACTAATTCGACTCTGATCGTGACCGGCCATCTTTCCTTACAGGAGTTACAAAGTGAAGCATGTCCTCAATATATGTAGATACGTTTGACTTTTTGAGTGTATAATAAAATAAAATAAAATACATATATACACACCCATAAAAATGAATTCCAATTTCTTTACATGTATTTATTTTATTAAATTATTTGTATTGTTGTTATGTAAGCTTACACTTCATATTATATTTGTCGAATTTGTTACCATGCCCATGTATATATAATACTACATAGGCTGTTTTATGGAAGAACTAAGCAAATCCAACAATGATAAAAAGTAGTTAAAATGATCAGTTGAACTCAGCTAGCGTAAAATGTTACGCCAGCAATCCTGTAGTGATTACTCAGTATGTAGAAGAATAACTCGTACATATTTGTGCGATATAAAGACATAATGACAAACAAAAATGGCATGTACCACTTACAATCTTAAATCCTATATGTATATACATTTCTACATAGGCACATGTATATATAGACGGATATACAATAAACCCACACACATATTCTATATATAATATAATATTACAATATGCGCACTGGCGTCATTGATGGGCGACATTGACGCGACATGTTTATTGTTTTGTTAAGTCAGTCTATACACATAGATACGTACTACATTTGTACGAATTAATGATACATGGCGGTGGATAGATGCCGTTGCCGCCGAAAGAAAATGTTAAACAATAACAGTGACGCATGGTCACCATTTTCGTACGTATATATGTACTTATGAGTATTGCGTGTTTTTGAATGGCATAGTATAGTATATAAATATGTATATAAAATCATTCGCATATATTAGAATTTTAGTTAGTGTGTCTGCATGCCTATACAAAATATGTATCTATAAATTTAATGTAATACATTTTGGTTTTTATTATTATTATTTTTTTTTTTTTTTGCAGTCGTTTTGCTTATTTTTCTACCTTATGTTGAATAGATTGAATATAATTATGTAGGTATACAATTTAATAAATATTTAAATACTATTATTTACTTACTATTATTATTATTAGTATTAGTATTTTTCATTATTATAATTGGGATTGGTTAAATGAACAAATATTCAACGACCAATATTAAAATATATAGTTTTTATAATGTAAATATATATAAAATGATTTGTTTACTTATGAATTGGATTAAATTATCGATATTGATGAGTATATACTTTATAACGCGTTGGCTTATTAGGTCCCATAATGAACTGTCATTATAGAGTTCATAGGGCACGTAGAGGAGTTCTAATTTGACTAGGTCGTATGATTAATTTTTATTACAGTGTTGATATTGCATATAGAGGAATTCTGATTTCTTTGCTTATTTATTTTTCCCTAAAAACCCTTACGAATTTTACTATATCTTTACTGTCATTGAATTGATTTTTTTGTGAATTTCGTTAAAATTGCTCAAAACGTCTTATATATTGACCATTCTTTTACAAATCGCACTACCGAAAATTGTTTAAAATTTTCTTTACGTAAAATAAGTTTATACGTGTATCGGGATTTTCTTCGAAATTTTTTTATTACAGAATACCGTTAGGTTCAAGTTTTGTAAATTTCTAATTACATCGAAATATCTCGGCACCAATGAATGCGCCATACATTTTTACAAAACACAAATTTGTCCGAACGATGGAGCAATTTTTTGTATATTTTATATGTATATGGTCAAATTTGCCAGTTAACGAGCATAGCATGCATAAGTGTGTTCTAAATATTAGAAACCAAAAAGGAAGAACTATAAGGCTGTGTAAATGCTTTTCATTTGCTTGCTGAACTACTACAATACTTCACTGTATAAAACGAGTGCACAGTGGCACCGCTCCATAAATCACTTTGCAAACTTCTACATTTTACGTAAAGAGTTTTTATAAAAATTTTCAGCCGAATGTCAGATTTAATTTTTTTGCCAATTCCATGCAATTTATAGTCTTTAGTTTTTGAAGATTCCCAATTTTAAGTTAAAATTTCTTTTGTGCCTCATAAGAGTTACTACTGGTACAAAAAAGCTCAAAAATATATATCGAAGAGAAATAATATTCTATTCCACAAAAGCAAAAATGACTACTTTCAAAATGGCACTACAATGAGTAATATTTGACGCTGTGTGAAAACACCGAGAAGAAAAAACTATTAAAACATCTATAAATTATTTGATAAAATTCACTATCGTGTGCAAATACTAGGACATATAAAGCAAAGTCAGCATAAAAGTGATACTTTAATAGTTGCAAAATTCCAATTTCCTCTATGCCCTTAAAGCCAACGTCCATGAGTGTACAATAAACATACTTCTTCATATTTCCCTTTGCTACAAATACCAAAGCAAATAGTAGGTACTCAAATATTCATTTTTTTTACACTCATATATCCTTTTTGTTGGATACATTTTGGGCTCGAACGTTTTGTGTGAACCGCAAGCTAAAAAGAAAAAATGGAAAACTCACTTATAAATATTTAGTGTAAATTAAATAAAGTACTCCTGCTGTGTGGGTTTGTGCTTTGACTTCATAATTTCCCAATTTTGTAGTTCTTTTTTGTTTTTTAAAGGCACGTAAAGGCACCAAACTAACAGACGTTAACCATGTGGACATTTAATTTATTTTTGTGGTTTATTTTACAGCCCTTTCACATCATTTATTATTTTCTTTTTCATTCCTGTTGTATATTCTCATATTATTTCTTTTCAATTTTTAATAAATATTGAACAGTTCTATTGAATATTGGTATTCTAAATTGTAATCAATTTTTGGTTTATCTTAATTTCATATACGAAAGATATACTCAGATAAGGTCAAAAATTATTGCTAATGAATATTAATTAAAGTCTAATGAAGCTAAGGCACATTTACTTAATTTAACATGACTGTGCCATTGAAATTTAAAATTATGGAAACATGTTAAGGATTAACAAGTAATACAAAGTAAATCGTTAAATAAATTTATGTGTATGAGAACTGGAAGGGGACTATATGTAGATATTGCTGAAAAATAGTTAAAACTTTTGGAGTAAAACTGTCGTCTCCAATAGTTTCCGTTACTGAAATAACATGTCAAGACTACAAGAAAAATAAAAATCGTATTTGATACTTATGATACCGCACAAAACACATCCTTCTCTGCGAACTACTAAAGTAGAATATGTGTATGACCGATGGTATCAAACATTGTTTGGACATTTCGGAATTTACCGGAAGTAAATATAGTAAACATAAAGTTATGAGGATAAAAATTGGTCTATACAATTACGTTGAGCTTTATATAGGTGAGTTAGAAAATCGACTTCATCGGATGGAACATAGGTCTATCTCCCATATAAAAGTATAATTTCAAGTGTACGTTTTTACAATTTAAGAACCGAAATATAAAACTATCCAATTTATACTAGGTACCTATAATGATATTTATTAGTGTGTCGGTGAGTTAGAATATAAACTTAATTGGATGCAAAATGTACATGTTCACGTTTTGTAGACGGAAATATAAAAAAATCCAGTTGAAACTAGTAACGTATGGTGAAATTTATCAGTTTATGTAATATACATAATCAAATGAAAAGTACGATTATTTGCCATATATGTTTTCAAATGAATATTTTTACAACTTGATGAAAGTAATTATATTTACCGATGCATGTATAACTGTCAAAATTGGCGCAATCGGTTGAAATTCATAGTTTCATATTTTCAAATATATATTTTCACACTTTCCGCACAAACAAAAAAATTAATTATCAAGTTGAAACTTGCTATATAACATGAGATTTACTAATTAGATGGAAATCATGCCTACTTCTCACGTAAAAGCATGCTCTCAAATCTATTTACATGTAGACTTTGGGCACGAAAATATGAAGTTATAGGATTAAAGTAGGGCACATACGAGCTAGGTTTTATTAACGAACTTGTACTTTGGGCATTATCTAATAAAATTCATACTAACCCCCACCACAAAAATATGGTTTTTTGAAAGTATATCTCTTTAAGCCATCTAAGCATCGGCATGACGAAAATTAAGCTTTTCAACATTTTAACTTTGACATTGATTCCATGGACAATATGCAAAAATATTCTAATAAATTATTATAATAAATTCTAATTATTGTGCTCTATTTATTCATATGATTTCGTGTTTGCTTACAAGTTAGACGAATGATGTAAGTAGGTCAAAATTATGGAAAGGATAATGTTCTGATGATGACAAGTATGACATTCATATGTATGTAATTTTGTTAAAGTTCAAGTTGAACTTGAAACAACATTTGTATAGTATGATAAATTACTGAGTGATAATGTGTGGTGGGCGGAGGGACAACGAAATATGTTTAAGTAAGGGAAATGTATAACGGAAACGATAGCAATAGAACGGAAGAAATAAAGGAAATGATAGCGGAAATGGAAATGGATATTAATGTTAATTCAAACCGACATTTAATCAAATTTATATTGCGTGTAGTCAAACCTATAAGAGTGATATTCTACAACTAAAGAATATGGCCTTAAAGATTTAAGACTTTCATTTAGGTTTCATTAAAAATTTCACATGAAATATAGATGATTTTATAGCAAAATCTAGACAGATTTCTATTGATTCACTGTCATGGTTACACATATAATTTTCTTTATGCCTGTTCCTATACGATTTATTACGAAAATCCTTTTACACTAACATATGCATGAGTACATATTGTCAAATGGCATACAAGTATGTATCAATATCAATATCAGTATAGAAGTATATATCAATATCAATATCAGTATATGAATGTATGTAGGTAGACTGCATGCGAAATTGTCAATATAAAGCAAGTACAAAAATAAACTACTAAACAAAAAGAGAGAAAAGAAAAAAGAACAAAAAACAAAAACATATATATTGCTACTACTATTCTTTGTTATTATTATGGCTTATCAATTGTCAAGAAAGTTAATCAAAAAGTATTACACATTCTTGATGACAATGTTGATGAAACTGCATGCCATCCTTCGTTCATTCATCTGGGATTGTGTTCCACTAGTATTATTGTAGGTCTTGTATACGTACATACCATAGTTTTCTGATTTAATTTTCCCCATCAGCTAAAGTTTACTTTATTGCAAATACACATACATTCAGACATATTTCCGTTGCTTTGTCTAGTTAACTACATTTTCCTTAGTACATATATTTATACTGCAAACAATATAATTCCCATCCATCATGTAAACATAATCGCTACTTTTGCTTTATCTTCCAAGAATGTTGTTAGCAGAGTAGAAATTGACGAAGTATTGTTATACAATAGAAATAGAAATGGCATTGAAGATTGCAGCGATTCTATAGCAAATAAGATAAAGGTCTAAAGGTAAATAGCAGCGTAATATTATACCTTGTGGGAACTACGATAACTAGTGATTAAAATGTACGAACAAAATTGTTTCAATACATATAGATCTTAAGCGATAAATGATGAGGAACCTTATAATAGAACCGTGTTTCATGCATTGGAAATGCTTTATCTATGTGACCATATCTATTTATATTAGATTAATGTGCCAATGAAAATGTGTAGCACCAATGTTTAATTCTTCTCATCACATGAAGGCTAGGTAGTATTTCGAAAATGGTTTGATATTTTTCCACATTCTTTTCTAACGAAATGTAGCCCAAGTTCAAATGAATCATCAGTCTGGATATTTCACTACTATAAACTCACATATTAATTGTAAAGGGTTATCCATTTCGCGGTTTTAAAAGTATAGGGCTAGAATTCGACATCTGTCAAACTGAGTTGTTAAAACAATTTCTTTCTTTTTCAGTTCAAAGTCTGACATTTGCGAAAATGGATCGCTTAACTATCGCACAACGCATTAAAATTGTAAAAACCTACTGCAAAAATGGCGATTCTGCCACAGCCACATATCGTGCTTTAAGAGGAGATTATGGTTTACATAATCGTCCAACTACGCAAGCAATTGGCAAAATTGTGAAGAAATATGAAGAGACTGGATCGGTTAAAGATATTGTAAGGCCTGTGCATCATCGTTTCGCTCGTACCACCGAAAATATCGCTGCTGTAAGTGAAAGTGTTGCCGAAGACCCGAATGTGTCGATTCCTCGTCGTTCTCAGGAATTAGGACTGTCTTACGGCACATTATGGCGTATTTTGCATTTGGATCTACACCTACATCCATATAAAATCCAGCTCACACAACAACTAAAGCCAGCTGAACAACAGGCGGTGGACGGCGATTTTTCGAACAAAATTTTCTTCAGCGACGAAGCACATTTCTCACTCGGTGGGTATGTTAACAAACAAAATTGTCGTATTTGGGGTTCTGAGAATCCTCAAGTAATTGATGAGAGGCCACTACATCCACAAAAAGTCACTGCTTGGTGCGCTCTTTGGTCCGGAGGTGTGATTGGACCTTACTTCTTCGAAAACGACGATGGAACGACTGTCACCGTCAATTCGGAGCGTTATGGTCATATGATAAACGACTTTTTTTTGCCTGCTATTGAAGAATACGACTTAGAGAATATGTGGTTTCAACAAGACGGTGCCACATGCCACACAACTCGAGCGAATATGGCTTTATTGCAAGAGAAATTTTCTAGCCGCGTAATTTTTCGTCCTGGCGATATCAAGTGACCACCAAGATCATGCGATTTGACACCGCTTGACTTTTTTTTGTGGGGCTACGCGAAAGACCGTGTTTATGCAGATAAACCTTTAACTCTTGAGCACCTAAAAACCAACATTCGTCACGTTATGGCTGATATACCCACCAATATGTGTCAAAAAGTGGTTGAAAATTACCTCAAAAGAATCGATGCTTGCAACAATTCGCGTGGTGGTCATTTAAATGATGTAGTATTTCACACATAATGTCAACGTTCAAACTTTATAATAAAAAAGAAATATCATGATAAAAAATATTTTATATGTGTTTTATTTACATTAACTTTTGAAACCGCAAAATGGATAACCCTTTATTTTTTGGTTAAATATATTAAAACAAATAATTTTTGTTCGCAATGAAATTATAATCATTCCTCAGCCAGGGAAACATTTAGATAAAGTCTCCTCATATATGCAAATAAGTCGACTACACATCCTGTCAAATGTTTTTGAAAATCTATTTCATTTCCGCAAAGGCTTCCTGTTTTTTTTTTCAGGAAGAAATACTCAACAATAGAGCAAATAAATCAGGTAAATACATAGCTTCGCAAGAAATGGCTTGGTGAAAAAAAGGTAGAGTAACAGTTTGGGCTAATAGTCATGTCCCTAATTTAGCTTTGTGAGGAACCACTCAACTCTATCCTTGTAGAATAAGGTACTCATGTATAAAATTATACTGTTGCCGATATGGATCAGTGGGGTCCAAAATTGGGGTTCTGCACCTAAATCAAATAAAGATATAATCCAAAGCTTCCAGTCCAAAATCTTGCGAATCTGTGCAAATGCCAACGAAATTACTTATCGTGATTTAAAAGTCCCAACTATCTATGAAGAGATTCAGAAGCGTTGCAATAAGTACCTATAAACCGACTTAGAGTATAGCCGAATCATCTAACTGGAGAGTTGTTTAATAATGATTAGATTAAAATGATTTTTGCCACCGGAGTTACCTAACAATTAACTCATATTTTATATATTTTACAAATTATAAAATATGTAATGTAGTCCAAAAGGAATTCTTACTTATATCAATTTTTGTAATAGAATATAAGAAATATAGAATTGTCAATGTAGACAGATTGTAATTTAATAGAGTGAGTTAAAAAGTGCGGACATATGTACTAATATCGCATTTTCTTGGTTGCAGAATGATTTCCATTGCTATTCATTTGAATGTCTTCACTAATTTTCAGTCGTAACTGGTATATAGCTAAGGGATCAGAAAATTGGAAACAATAGTCGTACGTCTATTAAAAATATATAAACATCTAAAAATATGTTTAATATACCATTGAAAAGGTAATTATATGGCCTTTCATATGATTTAGATTTTTTTATATGTTAATAGTGATAGTTTTCGAAAAAAAAGGTTTTTAATAAAAATGTTCCAAAATATTTTTTTTTCATAATATTTAAAGTATTAAAAATATGTTAAAAATGATATATATCAGCGAAAGGGTATTAAAAAGATCTTGTAAAAAAATTGTGTATTTATTGAGTAATTTCTATCGCAAATTTGAATTTTGGCCTTGAGTCACGCCTTATATGGGCGTTAGCGACAAACATTTTTTGGGTTTTCATATTCACAAAAATATGCTCTATACGAAAACATATTCTGTTTTTTTCCTTTAAGTGGGCCATTCTGCACTTGTTCCACATTTTTTTCCTACTGTACGCTTTTTGCCTTAGCAGCAGTCAATCTAATAACACTAAAGCAATGTAGTGCTAATACTCGTAGTAGCTTCTGTTACTTATATTATTGCAGTGTAATGAAAGTAATTTACGTATGTTTTTGTATTATTTGTTGTTTAGTGTTTTGTGTTTTTGAGTTTGTATGTTTGTATGTACGAATATAGAAACTTCTTTAACGTTTATCGTTTTTGTATCGTTTTTATTTACCTTTTGTTTACAAACTTTTGTTTAAATTCATTTTTTATTCATTTCCATTGCGATATTTGCAACGTGTATGTATGTGAGTGTATGAAAATTTAACGCTTTTACTTTTATGCAATTTAACTTTTACTTTTTACATCATCTTGTCTTATCACGGTTCTTGTATATGTTTGTTTGTTAACTATTTTATTTATGGTCGGTAATTTTCAAGCAGATGTCCTCAGTCACAGTTTTTGCTATGGGTTGAAATAAACTGGCACTTGAAACAATAAAGAAAATTGTGCGTAGAGATGTTTAATGACCATTGTTGCTGTTGCAGAATAACCAACTAGCAATGTATGTAGTTAAGACACTGTATATGTGCAATAGATAGATACCTTTCCACATAGAGTCCCCCATATAATATTTAATACTCGTAAATAAGCAAACAACCAAACATTCAAATATCCAAACAGAGGAACCACCAAACCACCATTAAGCAAATAATCAAGCAATGGTTGGAAAATCTACACACACACACACACAAAGCCAGAAAAAAAAGCGAAAAGAAAGAAAACTTTCTCAAGAAATGTTGCAACTACTTAGTTTGCCCGACAGGAAAAATCTGTTATAATATTTTATGTTTGTTACTGTTGCTATTTTTTTCTTTTCAGTTCGCTTCTACTTTCAAGAGTTACGAGTTACGCAGAAAGTTGTTTGCCTGCCTAAATTCGTAGCGAACAAAATGAAACATGGAACAGAAGATTAAGGAGTATTGGCAAATATGTGGTCTACATATAGTGTGGTTGATAGAACCATAAAATATTTTGTAAAAACTTTTTCACAACCTTAAAATAAAAGGCGAACGCAAATGAAATAAAACATCTCCTACTACAAATTGTAGTACTGAAATTTTTTTCTTACCTATACCGACAGGAGTTTTACAAATCCAATAACAGTAAAAACAACTATGATGGCGATGATGGCAATGATGATGATGATGACGACGACAAAGAATTGGCCATATATTTTTTGTATGCGATTATTGTTGCGAATAAACTTAAATTCGCTAATGTCTAATGGGTTGGACTTTAACGATTATACGGTTCGTTGCATTGCTTTTTTCCGTTGTTATGGAGAAGAAAAACGTTTTGGGTAAAACTTTTGTCTTAACATTCATTTAGAGTGTGCCACAGAAGGAGAGATAAAAGGGAATCTAACAACTTCTCTCAATAATGATTAATAAATAATAAGTTGTTCCACTTTATAATTTTTGCCTTTAGACTTTTTCCATTTACCAATGCTGTGATATGTGTTGAATATCTGTGTCGCTTGTGTATTTGCGCATTTTGGTAAAAGTTTGTTGATTTTAATTCTACGTGGAGGTAGAAGATAGTGTGTAATTTTATTGTAAATTAGTACATTTAGAATTACGTATACTGATTTAACATCCGCGTATGTTGTAGCTATAATTAAAATGAACTGGGTGTTGAATTTTAAGCAGATGAATCTTGATGTCTCCTTCGATAATAAGAATTTATAAACAGTAGGTACGGCATCGTTAGTACTCTAACGAGTTTAAAATATTTTGCAGTAAATATCGATTTATAGCTAATTATTTCTAACTGAATTTGTAATAAAATTTGTGTTAATTGCAGACTATGGTCACTTAAAAGTGTCTGTTTTAGAATAGGAAATAAAGGGTTGATTATATTCTTACCATTTACTACAATCCCATAGATCTACTGTATATACTGTAGTGTTATGAGCACTTTAATTCGTCCTTTGATTGAATCCAGAATCTCTAGTTGTAATGGTGTGATTCAATACTTCAGTGAGAATTGCGATGAGTACACTGAATACACACTTAATTGTTATCCATGACGAAGAATGTAGGAAAAATAATAGAGTGATTGTCTACACTCTGAAGCTACTAAAATAATGCTATCTGTTGACAATTCATTCAGACACTTACACTAGCCAATTATTATATTATTATATTTCGGTTAGATGTGTGCAACCACAGTTATCTACGGGGCGGTCCCAGAACTATCCGGTGAAAAGTGGCAACCTTATAAGACATATATTTTAAGTTTCAAGACGCCATGTTGTTTAGTATTTTTTTCGGAGCCATTGAAAATTAACGACCTCAGTGAATTTGTAAACATGGAAACAAATTGGTCACCGTTATCTAATTCAATACTTTCATTTGAAAAGTCTCAGTCCAACGAATATTAAAGCCGAACTAGATTCTACCCTGGGGGAGACTGCTCCTTCGTTTACGACCATAAAATATTGGGTGGCAGAGTTTAAACGAGGTCGTACGAGCTGCCAAGATGAATACCGTAGTGGTCTACCAATTGAGGTGTCCACGCCAGAAACGTTTAATAAAGTTCACAAAATGGTATTGGATAATCGACGGCTGAAGGTATGTGAGCTAGGTGAAATTTCGGGCATTTTAAAAAGTGCTATGCATCGTATACTTACTTATGTGACTATAATAACCGAATATCGATTTAGGCCGAAAATAACATGCTTCGCCAGCCATCTCTGTTCTTTGCTAGCTGGTGCCAGTTAGAAATTCCAAGCGCCATCAGATCTTTCCACCAGAGATTAGGTCTACCTCTTCTGCGTCGTCTTCCGGCGGGTTCCGAATATAACACCTTCTTAGCTGGAGCGTGTTCTTCCATTTGCTCGACATAACCTAGCCAGCGCAGCCGCTGGATTTTGATGCGCTTTACTATGTCAATATCGGCATAAGGCTCGCACAGCTCATGGTTGTACCTTATTCGGTACTCGCCACCAACGCAAATAGGTCCAAAGATCTTGCGTAGGACTTTTCTCTCGAAAACTCCAAGCATTCGCTCAGACGAGGTGGAAATTGTCCAGTCTTCAGCGCCATATCTTAGGACAGGCATGATGAGAGACTTGTAGAGTGTAGTTTTCGTTCTTCGAGAGAGGGCTCGACTTCTCAATTGCTTACTCAGCCCAAAGTAACACCTGTTAGCAAGAGTTATCCTACGCAATATCTCCAGGCTGACGTCGTTACTGCTGTTAATGCTGGTTCCAAGATAGACAAAGTCCCTTACTACTTCAAAAGCGTAGTTGTCAACAGTGACGTGCTGTCCAAGACGCCGGGACTCTTTGTTTGTTGACACTAGATACTTCGTCTTGCCATCGTTCACCGTAAGACCCATCCGACGCGACTCTCTTTCAAACTCTGAGAATCCTGCACTGACTGCTCGCGTGTTCATGCCGATTATGTCAATATCGTCGGCATACGCCAACAACATGACACTTTTGTTGAAGATAGTGCCATTATGTCGTAGATCAGCAGCTCGTATTATCTTCTCCATAATAAGATGGAAGAAGTAGCACGATAACGAATCATCTTGTTTGAAAACCCGTTTGGTATTAAAGGGTACGGAGAGGTCATTCCCAATTTTCACTGCACAACAGGAGTTATGCAGTGTCATTCTACAAAGTCGAATGAGCTTTGCAGGAATACCGAACGTAGAGGTAATCCCTTACCGGACTGTCGAAAACGGTTTTATAATCAACAAATAGGTGGTGTGCGTCGATCTGTTTTTCTTGGGTCTTCTCCAGGATTTGGCGCAGTGTGAAAATCTGGTCGATGGTAGATTTACCAGGTCTGAAGCCACACTGATAAGGTCCAATGACCTTGTATGCGATGCTCAGGTGTCCTATTGCACGCTAGTTGGCGTAAATTGTGGGGTCTCCTTTTTCATATACGGGACAGAGAACACTAATCCTCCAATCATCAGGCATTCTTTCATCCGACCATATTCTGCTTATAAGCTGGTGCATGCAGGCGAGCAGCTCATCGCCTGCATGCAATGAGGTGCAGGCGATGAGCAATGTACATTGTATATTGACCGAAAATTTGGAGATGAAAAAGCTGTGTGCAAGATGGGTGCCGCGTTTGCTCACAATAGAACAAAAACAACGTCGTGAAGATGTTTTTATACAATGTTTGGCTATGTTTCACAGTAATAAAGCCGAGTTTTTGCGTCGATTCGTAACCATGGATGTGACATGGGCTCACCACTTCACACCTGAGGCAAAGGAGCAGTCAGAACAGTGGACTGAAAGGGCAGAATCGTGTCAAAAAAAAAAACCGTTCCATCTGCAGGAAAGGGATACTTTTTATTGATTATCTCAAAAAGGAAAAACAATCAACGGCTAGTATTATGCTAATTTGTTCCAGCATTCAAGTGATGAAATTAAAGAAAAAAGGCCGCATTTGGCAAAAAGAAAGTGTTGTTTCATCAAGACAATGCTCTAGTTTCACATTCGCTATTGCGATGGCCAAAATCAATGAGTTAAAGGTCGAATTGCTTCATCACGCATCCTTTTCGCCAGATTTGGTTCCTTCGAATTATTTTCTATTTCCAAATGGCTTGGTGGTAGAAGATTTGCAAACAATGAAGAGGTGGAGTCTGCGGTAGATGGCTGTTTTAATTTACAGTTCATACTATAAACAGGGTATCGAAGCTATAAAATATCGCTGGGAAGAGTGTATAGAGCTAAGATTATGTTGAGAAATAAAGAAAAAATTTCACAAATTTTTTGTGTTTAACTATGTCTAACCGTCCGTCTGTCTGTCTGTCCCTTTGTCTCTCACCTGGTTGCTTTGCACAAGAACTTGAGCAAAAGTTGAGCTGTTTTGACGATAAATGGCATGTGATCCAAGGGTGAGGATGGGATTAACGTTAATCATGATCGGTCAACCGTCACGTCGACACGGAGCAATCAAGTTGACTAACCTTAAAATATTTAAAATTTTTAACTTGCCATAACTCACATAAAATACTATCTGTGACAGCAATATTTGGCTCGTGGAGCTATGTTATACTGCTACATAATCTTCCTAGAAATCATTATAATACATTAATTGATTAGATTAATTATTGTAGGCAGAAAAATGCTGGCGTAATGTGACTTTATGTGGCTACAATACCGAGTCGAGAAAAAAAAGTGAACTATTCGGCTTAGAAGAACCATATTCAAGTCGTGGATTAGTTTTGTAAAGATAACTAGATTTACGGGGAATGAGCGAGCCACACCCACTGTTTATAGTAACTCCCACACAAAGTGCAAATCGACCAAGCAGTTCTGTGCTGAGTTATGTGTAGCATAAATGGTGGGGCAGGCGATTTAAACATGTTTTGACTTGTATGTGTGTAGAACGTACATATTAAGTAGAGCACAGGCAACATGTTAGTATAGCGTTTACGGTGTGTATATAGTGTAAACATGTGTGAGTTTTTATTGAAGCGAGTGAAGCATTTGTAGGGTAAACTTCTGTGAGTTTTTATTGAAATGAATTTATTTATTGGGGGTTTCCACAAAAACAAACGGTAACTATTGGTAATTTTATCTTTCTGTTTACATATAGAAAAATGGCATCAGCATGTAGTATCGATGATGATATGATGGACGTGGCAAATCGCATCATAAGATATCAAAATTTATCGGAACAAGAGAAGAG
The DNA here is from genome assembly GCA_963854835.1 of Megamerina dolium. Taxonomy (NCBI): domain Eukaryota; kingdom Metazoa; phylum Arthropoda; class Insecta; order Diptera; family Megamerinidae; genus Megamerina; species Megamerina dolium. Next base: position 64,154,577 of record OY978526.1, on the reverse strand, counting down.
GATGAAAAGGAAGAAAGGTTGTTTGGTCGATTCTGATGGAGAAGTCGAGGAAATCAATTCATTCGATCTTCATGCTTCCGTTGCTGGAACAGAGAGTGTTATAGAAGCCATCGAAGAAGTCATATAAATCCGGAGTGCATACGATGGATCAGATGGTTGGCGGTTACACGTGCAAATAGGGCACACCTATGGCCATTAGGTCTGTTCTCTAGCATGTTGGAAGTGACGGACTTGGCTGCATTTGTCATTCATAATGAATTGGGGCATGGCAAGAGGACCGACCGAGGACGTGTCTTCCATATGGAATTGGCAGAGCAGCTGGTTGTTTCTCACATGGAGCAGAGAGCATCGAAACTCATTGTTCGAGGTATTTAATACGTCAAACAATTCATTTATTCATTCATTGAATTCATATTCAAAAATCAATTGTTCAACGTTTTTTAGCAGATTAAACCGCTTTAAATACTGTTTTGCATAGCAAAACTATAATTGATAATTAGATTCATATTGTAGACGGAAATAATCTGGCACGAAATCGTTTGTAATAAACTTGCGACAAACTAGCGAACCACGCCTACTACTTAATGTAGCTCCCATACAAAGTCACTGAATTATCTCAAACGTTAAAACCCCGATAACTTACAAAATATTTCCTATAAGTAAACCATTTTTCAAGTGTGTTAGTATTAGGTATTATTCATAATGTTGCTCCCATTCAAAGAAGTGGAAATAAAAAAAAAGATGGATTACCGAGTCAACCTTTTAATCGGCCGACCCAGTCCGTCTGTAAGGTCATCCTTCATGTATAAAACTTTCCAGATTATACATTAAAATTTAAATTGCATATAGACAATCACCATATGCTTCTCTGCCTTTGAACTCTATGTAATGTACTTGTGAATACAAATTCAAATTTAGATTATGTTGCATCCATTAAAATTCTTTTGAAAGTAGTCTTCAAGAAGACTTAAAACTAACACAACAACTACACTTTAAGAATCATTAAACTCTATTTATTTTTGTCTATCTATTGTACATGTTGTTTATTTGTTTTGTTTTTTTAGATTACGAAATATTTACTCTTTACTCAGACAATATGTATAGGTACCTATTCAAATTCTCTTGGGTTGCTTTACCATATGTGTCACTTCATCAGAATCCAACAATACATGGCAAGACAAAGACAAGTGAAAACAACAAGTGTCAACTATTGGCCCACAAGAATTTATAGGAAGGAAACTCAACAAAGAAGTGAAAATACGTAAAACTGTACATTTTTATACCCTACACTCAAAGAGTCAAGGGTATATTGAGGTTGTGCTTCCGTTTGCAACACGCATAAGTAGAGTGGACTGATATGAAAAAGTATAAAATATAACCACTTTATACTAGACAAAATTTGACTTTTGCTATCTACGATATATTGGATAAAGAATGACGTTTTAAAAAGCTTGTTTCATAACAGAAAATGCTTTATCGGTGATATTGCACAGATCTATCTGGTTTTACTTCGATTTCGGTTAGGGTTTATTAGTTCTGATAATTAATAATAAATAATAATTTATAATTAATACACTTGGTATTGAAATTGTTGGAAATTTTATCTGAATATTTCTTGTATGTATATTACGTTCAAACCTGAACCAATGGTGCTATTTTGCTTGTTTTTCTTGTACTATAATGTGGCAAATGGAAATTTTATATTTTTTTGTACCACAGAATAATTTAAATTGCCAGAAATATATATTATTGCCAGAAATGGGCATGTTAACACTACGATCTTCACCTGGAAACGACAACGAAAAAGCAATATTTAGTAAATTATTTTAAGAAAGAAATGTTTGCTGTAAAATGGGGGTATCATGTCTACTATTTTATATGGTTCCAGTGTAAAGTTGTTACTTTGAAATAGGACCACTCAAAATCCCAAAATGCTTTCGTAAATAAACTAATAGCACTAAAACTCGGTAGATTGGATTCGTTTTACTAGTGAACAAGCATATTCAAAAATGAATGCAATCGAATAAAACCTACACCTACTTCCCATACAAAAGCATGCTTCCGTAAGTATGTTTAAATACTTTTCACATGAAAATATAAAGATATTAAGTTGACATTTGGTACCGATGACTATATTTGATAAGGCAAGCCACAACATAAGAATGGGCAAAATCGGATATAAACCACGCCTACCTCCCATACTAATGTCTATGTTGAAACAGTTTTATTATGGAAATATAAAGTAATGAAACTTCGTACATACAAATTTATTTGCTAATGAAAAGATTAATTTGAAAATAGGTGGAATCGGATAAGAACCACACCTACCGTCTATTCCGTAAGTACGACTTTCCTCAAGGAAATATATATTAACTAACAAGTAGACATCTTTGAGAATTTCTGGAATCGGATGAAAAGCATGCCTAACTCCTATACGAATGTATGGTCCCTTATGTGTCTTTACATACGTTGCGCATTAATATATAAAGCTATGAAGCTGAAACTTCATACAAATGCTTGCATTTGCTAAGGTATATGCGATGTTTAAAATGAGTGCATTATAATAACAAATTACGCCTACCTCCCGAAACGAAAGAATAAGGCGCTAAAGTTAAAACGTGACACATATTTGCCAACAAAAAGACAAGTTTGAAAACAAGCGTAATAGGTTGACAACTACACCTGTCTACCATACCAAAATATGTTTCCATTTGAGTACGAACATCTAAATGTATCAAGCTAAAACTTTGTATATACGATTATTAAAATAGGTGCAATCGAATGAAAATCGTATAGATCTTTGAACGTGTATCGGGCTGTCTGTCATAGTGTAGGGTATCTAAGCTTTGTATTTAAGTTTTTTATATTTTTTAGCAAAAATATGCTAGATGAATCTTTATCTACTAGTTGTTGCATACTTCAAAAAAGGTTATCTCAAGTGTCGCTATGGTTTAAGCACAAAAGTTATCAACTTAGTAGATTATGATAATGATGATGATGATGCTTCTTATTCCGGCATTGATGATGCTGAGTAGTTAATGCTAATGATGATTATAATGATGATAATGATGATGACTGACAATCTTAACAGAATAAGTTTCAATAATTTGTAAACAACAACATGAACATTCTTTTACAAAGTCATTAAGCATTTGTCCTGGTCATCATCGTTATCTTCAACATGTCGAAAACATCGTCAAAACTCTTTAAATAGCGTCATAGCATCGGTTAATATTATTTGTTTTATAACAGCTGTATGGTTACATTATTATTATATCATTTTATATATCAGACAAATCTTATTACTTTCTAATCTACGTACTTATGTACATTGAGAAACGTGTAAAATATTGTAGATGGTTTGAACTTGGCAGAGGGTACACTATTCAATTTATAGACTACCGAACAACATTCCAAAAAGAAATTGCCATCATATTGACATCAATTTAACTTAACAGATTTATTTATTTAACAAGTGTTTTTGTGGGTTGACGGGTTAAGAGTGAGCTGGATACTGCGAAACTTGTTCAATTAGATTGTGATAAATAAACATCAAGTGTTGTCATTGCATTTGCTTTTTATTTAAGTTCTTGTTGTTTTCTACTTGACATAACTGCTGTATGAAAATGAATTAAAATGTGCCATGGCAATAAAAACAGAAATCATATAGCAAGCATCAAAAGAGTTGTTTTTTATTACGAGCAATCAACATTTAATCTGTATTCATTTTGAAATGTCAGATCGCCAAAAAAAAAAACGAGTAGTTTAATCTCTGTAAAATCAGGAATAAATAAAAAGAGAGCGAAAAAAATGTTTAAATTAATATTAGAGGGTTAAATGATTTTTATAAATTTATAATTTTTCATAACTTCGATATCAAAGCTTATGCATGTAAATTTAATTGGTATACATTTAATGTTGGTTTTTTCAGCTAATTTCAGTTCAAGGTAATTCGTACAGAGTACACATTTATATACTGTAGTAATGATGGCATAATTGCTCAGTTTGAATCAAGTTGGTTTTGATAGATAAAAGCCGAAAAGATTATGATAAATAGAATATATAATAATTATAATATTGAAGCATTTTTTCAAGCACTTAAATAAAATAAAAATATTATTATACTGTTGAATTTATATTGTATATTAAACCTTTTTCGCAAATAAATTTAGTATATCTCTAAATATATGTAATGTAACATACAATGTGTAGCAACTCGTTGAAAAAAAATTGGCCAAATTAATGACAATAAATTTTTATTACTATAATTAGAGAGAAAGTGTTCGGATTGGTGTGATTGTGCCCATAGGGAGAAAGTAGTCGTACGTATGTTCTTTTGAACAAATCGATTCATATACTAACAACGTCCCTTTAAATGGTCTCTTGTGAATGCTATATACACACGTAGATCCCCAAATTAGTACCAACTCCTTTTTGGTTTTCCTTTCCAAATGGCTACTGCTTTTAAACCATTTGCATTATGCTCATCGGAATTTCGATAATGCAATGCAACATTTTATTTCATTATACACAAATACCAATTTGCTCTAAGGGAATCATCAAATGTTATTCGTATAATATTGTAGAAAATATATTGTATATAGTAGATACGTACAAATATATATGTCTATGATTGTATGGTATAAATAGCCTGTTGTACCTGTTAATCGTTTTGCTATTTCTGCTTGAAAAGTTTTGTGCGATTTATATTGGGTTCTTTAATTTTCTTTTTCTCACTTGGAATTTTTGTTGTAGCATTTTGTTTCGTTTTTTTTTTTTTCATTTTTAATTGTTAACAATAAACACTTGAAATTTTTGCTAAAAGTTTATTATTCATTTGTCATTGTCTGAAATTTGCTGAAGTGTGTAATTATACAAATTAGTATTTGGCTGAGATTTTTTATTTGGTTGAAGCAAATAATTAAGGGATTTGAAGTTTTTTTTTCTGGAGGAAAAAATAGGAATTTTGTAATAGCAACTGTGGATCATGTTACGCTGGTTACAACTTCTTCCCAGTTATAAAACTCATGTCTCTTTTTTGATTTCAATTAAGATTTGTATCACCACCTGGTGATGGGGCTAGGTAATCTAGTAAGATAGTGTACATTAAGGTCAGTACTTTAATACAGTAGGTAAACATTTTCATGCTCTATTTCGAGAATAACAGTTTTGCCGTTTTACAGCTGAGTGCTTGCGTCCATATCCTTTGAATGACATTGGATATTTTTACGTCCTTTTAGCCAGAACAAAAGTATGTTATGCCACTCTGCCATCTCATCGAGAAATTTTTGGCAGTCAGTCGCAATCTCTGATTTAAAGTAAAATGTATATATTACGTTTCTTCTGTTGTAATGTGCAACTACTTCCTCATTCTCTTTTTATGTATCAGACCGAGCAGACTTTTGGTACGGTTTTCATCGTACGTTGCTTAGATTCTGTCTAGAAATCGTTTGTTTTGTTCGAAATATTTGTAATTCACCCCTTTGAAATATGCTGGTACAAAATCTTATAGAGAATCTGTATGTTGTAGTCGATGGTTTTAGTCGTCCTCACCCAGACCTGTAGTTAGATGGATTATTACACAGCAAAATGGCAACGTTCACATTGCCATGGTGTTCAATGTCTAAGACTAGCTATAGGTTGACGGGAATTAGATCAATCATAATCTCTTATGCCGTTGGTGCCATAGCTCCATTAGTTGTGATGCTCTCAAACAGACTAGCTATGCCATATGTTAGAATTGGTATAGCTATTATAGTAAAGGTCCAGTGCATGATAGTGGGTCTTAGGCCCTATGTCTTGCTAAATGCCTATTGTACGTTGTTAATAAGATTTTGTTTCGAGTTAAGATTCATGTCAGACCAGAACCATAAAATAAGCATCTTCATTACGATCGAAGCAAATAGTAAATAGTTTTTAGTAAATTGACTCATGCTACAGTTGAAGCAACAGTTGAATTCTTTGAAGTTAGTAGATATTTGTTAGCATATCAAGAGATATCAAGAGATAGAGAACAATCATCAACTTCATTCTAATAACCGCTTGCTCTTCAATTAGTAGTGCTTGCTCAACTTTAATTGTCCGCTTAATCTAGAGTTTAGCAGCGTGTTGATACAATAAATTTAATTTGACACACTTGAAACCACTCTAAGTCAATTCTGGTATGAGTAGCATATGTTTAACTTGACCCTTATAAGTCTGTGCAAATATCGTAAAATAAATAAGAAGGCAAATAAAACAAAATAAATAAAATCATAGGAGTGGGTCAGAGAAGTTACAGAAGCATTCTTGTAAGAAAGTCGACAAATGGTATAATGAATTACTCGTGTAGTGACCGCATATGTTCGTGCCTTTGTCACAACTGACCACTTGCTCTATTCATTGTTCGTTCAAAAGCCAATCAAACTCAAATCAAATAATAAACAATGATGATGATAACACAAAAACTATACGTAAAGTCAGATTGCTACCAACTTTTCCTATTTGCCCAAAGAGAAAAATAGAATAACTCTGTAGAAACCACAACAGAAGGAAATTCTCAACATACAAATGAGAGTTAACTTTTATTTTGTTTAACAAAGAAGAGACAGGTTATATTTTGCCACATACACACACACACGCATGCACAAATATGTACGTGTGTAGTGGTAACAGTGGCTTTTACTATAAATTTGCTTGAGCAAAACTTTTCATACTGACTGACCATAGAGCAATAAACAACAAATGAATTCTGTATCCAGGCAACCAACAAATCAACCATATTCAACAACTGTTGATACCAAGAATTACACATCAGCAAAAATAGTATTTTTAATATTACACCAACAACAGTGAAATGTCTTTCAATCACGAAATAACATAAGCCTGTCATATGGAAAGCTGCAACTCAATCTAAAACTTAATGGATATTTCGAAGTCAGTTGCTCGGTCCACAAAGTAAAACATTTTAAGTAAAATGAAGAATTTGCAAAAACTTTTTTTTTTTTACATTTTCGACTTAATAAAGTTATCAAAAGCGGTGAGAAGCCAAAAATGTTCTGAGTGAACTAGAATTAGAACAAAAATAATAAAGTTTTTCTTATAGATTTTGTTTGTTGTTGCTTTTTGTGAACTTTGCGATTTTCATATTCTGATTTTATATGATACTACTTTTGCTGGCGGTGCATTGACATTGTAGAATGTCTTCTTTGTCAGTAGTTGTATTGTACGTTAATTTAGATGCTCTTAGGCAGTGTTTCCTAAAGTATAAAAATTACTTCAGGAATAATATTTGTGCCATATCGGATGCTAAAGGTATTGCAGAGTTGAAATGATTTATATTTTTTTTGTGATTCGCTATGATATTGTGTTGAGTTGAGATGTAACTTCTGCTTTTACAATCCTCTAAGCATTGGAAAATGTAAGACGATTTATCAGGAAGGGCTAAATACATTTTAAAAACCAGAAAATTGCTTGCATATTTTTAATTTTTAGTTTAATAATTTTACTAGCTTTTTAGAAGCATTGAGAAACACTTGCCAAAGTCTGAATAGCCTTTTGTATGCAATGTATGAAATGCCCGACAGTATACGCACATATTTTAAAATTGAGTTGTTTGGAAGACAGAAGCAAAAGTTTTCGTCATTCAATTTGTTGTTTTTGTATTTCTTCTTTCTAAGAAATATTCATGCGTTGGTGACATAAAATAATTTATGATTTTTTCTTTATCATCAGTCAATTTCTCATTCTTTTGCATTTTTTCCTGTTCAAATGTTTGCCTCATAAATCTGACTTGAAAAGATGCTCTATAGTGGGAGCACTGAAATTAAATTTTGTACATATTTAGTATATAAAAGAAGAAGAAAAAATGTCTGTACGAACAAAAGACACAAACTAATTTCTCTCTCATTATTATCATTATTTTACTGTTCTGTACATGGTCTTTCTCTTTGGCAGTGTATTATAGTGCTGTTGTATGCATACGTATGTGCGTTTCATTGTGTGCTTATTTATAATTGAATAAGTCCAATTTAGGCGTTACAAATTGATTGCAATCATGAGCAGACACAAATAAAATACATACATACATACATACATTTGCTGAGAGAAGGACAGTTGGCAAAATTTATACATATATCTATGTCAATACAAAGTTATATACAGTAGATGGACATGGAGACAAAAGAAAATTAAAGATATTCGTATGTGTAATGAACTATAATATAAAATTTTGTGGGATATGTTCAAAAATCTATGAAAATATGATATTTAGAATTTTTTCTTCCCTTTATCTGGACATCACAACCATTCTATCGATTATGATCGTAATCTTTCCTGACTTCATTTCAATATTTGAACCGTTGTCATGTCTGTCGACAACACACCGAATCTCAAGTAATACTGAGAAAGGATGCTCAAGCCTCTACTTCATATAAATAGTATAATGAGAATAGCCTATAGAATGGGGTTCAACTAGCAATTTCTTAATTAGCTGAACATGTGAATTGTTCACGCCATTTGCAATATACGCAGATAATGTCGTTGAGAGTAATCTGTTATATGGTAGATACCTACTACGTATGTTTGTTTTCAAAACTATTGTATGTATATCCGATGAAGATGTGCGATTATCTTGACAAATTAAAAAGTTTCCTTACAATATCTGCCTTCCGTATTGACACACTTATACGAAACTTGGCTCATTTTCACACTTAACCTCATCTATTATTGCAACCCTAATCAATGAGAGACATGTTATTGATTTACATTGGAATTTTCTATTAGTTTTGCTTGTTGTTATTCTTCTGTTTTAAGTTCTTTCTACAAAATTTTACAGAGTAGAGTTTTATTGTAATTATTTGATTGACATTTCGACAGACAGTTAAATAAACACTGATTCAATGGCATCACTGTGAAGCATCACACGTAGTACTGGGTGTTTGTGATGGTAGGCAGTTTGAATACAAATAAAAATAACAATACGAATAATTGCAATATTGACATTTGGCTATTATAATTAGTACATACTATATTTTGGAATTGTATTATGATGCTTTTACTCCAATTTATTCGTATTTATCTATTTGTTTATATTCAAGCATTTAAAGCAATGTCATAGTCTACATACAAAAAAATTACAAAAAAATTAATTGCTGAAAGTGTAATACCACACTTTTCGCACGCAATTATATCTTACCTACAATTGGATAAAAATCAAGCCTAAACACAGTGGGCGATTTGGATGCGCTAGGAGCGGTATATTCAAATTATTAACTTTAAAAATACAGGAATTTTTATACCTATTTATTACTGACACTTCGATTAGATTATTAACGATTTTTTATACGCACCAAATACAATACAATATATGCTTCTGCAATACTTTACGACAACCTTTGCACATTCTTCTGATTTCGCTGGAAAATACTGTGTGAACGTGTTGTTATTTATTTATTCATTTCGGTGGGCCGTCTACGTAGATGTTACTTATAAAACGTAGTCGACGGTAAGTGTATTAACAATCTGCCCTTGGTAGCGTACATCTGTCTTTCGTGGAGTAGAACTTTATCAATTTCAACCGTACTCAGGCCAGATATAACCTTTTCTGAAAGTATGTATTACTGTGCGTCCAAAATGACCAATATGAACTGCTACTATCCACTACCCACCCAATTTATTGCTCTTGGCACGACAAAGAAATCCCCACAAAGAAGTTTCTTACAATGAAAAACTATGCTTTTGGCACAGTTTATAGTAATAATACTTTAGTAAAGAGCAGCATTGTGAAATTGGTAGAAAACTATGTATTTTTACCAGGTGTACAAGCATAAATCCGCTGTTTTTCGCTAAAAAAAAATTAATTTGTTCAAAGTATTTGCCTAACCTAACTGTTCGGCAAGCCTTTTTTGCGATTGGGTGTCGTTCTCATCCAAAAGAGCCTGCAAATCATGGTCCTCAACTTTTCTGGGTCTATTTTCATATTTCATATTTCATATTTATAATAGCTCAATATGCTCACTAACGCCATGTACGAGCAAACAGCAGATTTAAGCTTGCACACCTGGTAAATGTAGGCTTGCTGGAAGATGGAAGGGTATATTTCGAGAAACGTTACCAGGAATGGCTAGATATGCCACTGCAATTAATTGAGAAAAAAGCACCTGCAAATGCTAAACGTTCAGACAAATATTTTTCGGAACTTTCTAGTAAAACCGAAGTTGATAATGTATCCGCCTTCATTCATCCGATGCTTTGTTGGTTTCAGTTTGTACAAAGTTAGTAAGCGAAATGCTTCAAACGTTGTATCCATGGTAAATGCCGATGAAAATTTTTGAGGAAAAGTAATGAAATCTATCTACCCCCCGCGCCTTCCGTCAAATATTCGACAGTATCATTGCAAGTGCAGCAGGGATCCACAGTCCTATGGAAAAACAATCGATCTTCTTCAAGTAGATATTGTAGACCAATGAAAACATTCTGCGAGAAAGAAACGGCTGATTTCACTCGCAGTGAAATTGAGCCAGTTTCAAATATTGAACCGACACATAAAAGCTATTCATATGAATCAGTTTCATACGATGTCTCAGAGTCTTCTTCCAATTGAATTTGTTGTAATTTTTTTAAAGAAATGAGTAACTGAAGTAATGAAATGGTTTATTGAATAAAAAAATTGTTTTTGATAAAAAAAAAATATTTATTAAAAATAAAAAAAAATAATTTTTGTTTAAAATAAAAAAAAAAAAATTGTTTTATAAAAATTAATAAATATTTATATCTTTGCTTTTTTTCTGAAGCGTAAGAAAAAGTCGATTGAAGATATTTAGTTGATTTCGGAAGTTAATTGATTGAACGCAGCTAGCGCTATTGTGCTACATGCCATAAAAAAGAATGATCTCGAATGCGCTATATAATACGCAACATAAAGCGTTCGCTATAAAACTTGGTATTTAACATTTGTCTGATCACATATTGACTATTAAAAAAAATGAACGTAATCGGATGCGAACTACGCATACTTCTCATACAAAAGTATGTATGAAGCTGAATGTGTGTTTTCGCATTTTGAGTGTGAATGTTTAAAGTTGTTAAGCTAATACTTGGAACACACTATTATAAATATTACTATTTAATAGACGCTTTTGAAAATGAACGAAATCGGATAAAACGCACGCCTAATCCTCATATAAAAGTATAATTTTTTTGTATCGGCATCTGAATCTATAGTTTATATTCGTCTTTATTATGCAACAATACAATTTGTTTCTCATTATTTCCTCTTCAAGCAATGTAGCAAAAAGGACAGACGTTCAACCCTGAAACGAATTAATTCGGACAAAGTTGTCATAAGTTGAAAGGGCTCTCTATTCAAATAACAAATGGTATTCTATATTGTTGCACAAAAACAAAACACTTCAATCAGTATTCGACGACGAGCATGAATACTGAAATTTGAGATATCATTAAAATACAGGGTTACCCAATAAGAACGATGGAATTTGAAATTGAAGTAAAACACATAAATTTTAGCCAAATTTGGTAAGATTGGTTTTTATTAGATGACATATTTTATGCCATTTCAAATACTCTGTTCACCAGTTCGGGTTGTATGGCGGAGTAAACCTCTAATTTAACATAACCCCACAGGAAATAGTCCAGTGGCGTTAAATTACACGATCTTACCTCAATAACTGACGCCTTTTTCTTGAAATTATCGACTCAATGTCCTTCTCCGTTCTTAAAAAATATTTGGATGCTTTCCTAACGTTGTGATCACGTGAATTTGTTCATTTGTTCTTTACAAAGAACATCATTGTACTCCTATTGGGAAACACTGTTTATTTTCATTTTTTTTTTTGCATATTTGCAAATTTAAGCCTTTGACTTCCTCCAAATAAAATCAAGAGGTTAAATGTTCTTAATTCACTTTTGCATGGTTAAATCAATTATTTTTTTCAAGTGTTGTGTCTTTTTCTTATCTTTACATGTGCTTCGAAATTTGAACAATGATGCAAGCATATTAATTTCATTAGAAATTCTAATAATTTTTTTATATGATATTTTCAATTTCAATTCCAAAGGCATATTAATTTTGATTACATATACTTACATCAGAATTTGCTTATTTATTATATTCTATTTTTGTTGTGTTCTTCTGTAAGTAGATACCCACAATTCAGTTGTATATCTTTTTTTATTTGATTGCTTTTGCTCTTGATATTGATATTACTGCGATTACGTATAAGTAATAAGTATATACAATACATATAAGAGAATAAGTTAAATGCAATACCAAGCATGCGTTGCCAACACTTGAGTATCAAAAAAAAAAAATTATAATAAAAATCCTTATCAGTATCTTTATCATTATTATATTTACTCTTGCTCGATCTTCTTACGTAGTCATCTTAGAATGCCAAAGTAGAATATGACAAATTTAATGATTCCCCTTTTGTCCAACATTCTAATGTATAACAATTTATTAAGCTACAAAATAGAATATGCTGCTTTTGCTATTGTTACTACTATATATCGTACCACCTACCACATATGTATGTATGTGCATGTGACTACATAATAATGCAATACTATACATCTAGTAAGTATGGCAACGGCAATAACGATATCAATCAATAGATGTTGGTCATGATATCAAAATAACGATATTGGTATCAATAGAGAGTTGATTTCATGAAAATAAGGATACATGCAAACATATATTATTGTATAAGTATCGGGTTGACGGAGAAGTTCGTCTCTCACATGGTGTTGTATGCATAGCAAAACAAAAATATTTAATATGTAAAAATGCTTGGAAGTTGCAAATCAATGCTCAATTCAAATTTTAAGCGTTATGATACTTGAGGTCGAAAGTTGAAATATTTTTCTAGAAAGTTTCTACTCTGCATATGTTCCTAATTTTTTAAAACATTTTTCAATTCATTAATTTTAAATTTGAGAATCACATTTGATTTTCAAAATACATAGTATCGAAGATGAAATTATTTGAAAATTGCAAAAATATTTAGTCAGAAATAAATAGAATTTCTACACATAATTTAAATTTTTTAAACAAAAAGCGAAAATTTTGAATTAAAGTTTTGTTAATTTTGTTTTTCACAATGCTGGATAGTTTTCAATGCCTCATTCTATAGCTTTGAAAAACCTTATTAGCGCTCTCTTGTAGGACTACAAATAATAATTCTTAATTCAAGTTATTGCATTCAAAAATAAATGTATTTCCTAAACCAAGTTTGAATATTCTAAGCAAATTTTAACAAATTTGTATGGAAGATGGTTCTGAAATTTCAACAATTTCATTTTTTTCTTTTGCAAAATAGCTCAAAATGATAATCCATTCCAGTAGAAAATACAAATTGTTTTAAATAAAACTTCACAAATTGCAATTTTCTGAAATTTTAGACATTTGAGATTTCTACGAAAAAATAAAAATTAACATAATCGACAAAAATCCAAATTTTTATGTTTTTTCCTTCATCTTTCCTTGCGCTATTTTAAAATACGCTTGATGGAAAAAGCGTAATTAGGTTAGGTTAGGTTATGTGGCTGCCCTCTCTCTGAGAGAACACACTTAGGCCAGAAAGGCCCATTGTGATACCACTGAGCTTCTCTTCCAATGCTGTTGTGCGTGTTAAATTTGGACAGCATTAGAAGGGACCTACTTATATTAGCCGGTTCCGAACGGCAGAACTCTTGTGACATCACTTTAACTTAGTTTTTGTCACAGAGCTCTTTTGAGAAGCACTTTTGGCATATTGTTACTGCCGGAAAAATTGCCAATTCTTGCCAGCAGGTGGGTACCGTTCGAAAGAAAAATCGTTTCGATATTAAATTTTGTTATGCTTCAGCCGGGGATTGAACCCACGACCTACAGATCAGAAGGCCAACGCAATAACCACTGAGCTACGGCACCCACGTAATTACTTTTGTGCAAAAATCTCAGTATATATTTATCTTCTTTGTTCTTGCCATTTTGTCCAAGAGTTAAAGCTTTTATTTTATTCTTCCTTATACGATTTTATAATGAACAGAATACAACGAAAGGCCATCAAACAAACTCTATTTATCAGCAGAATTTGTGTCAGTTAAGTAAACAATTTCAACAATTTTTTTTATGAAAAACTGCACGGATTTTTCAGACGCCTTATTTTATTCCTACTTCTTATAAAGGCAAATGTGTGCATTCAGATGTATGACAGAGCTACAGTGTTAAAATAAAATCAAGAGGAAGTGAGAGCAAAACAAACTCCGTAAAGAAGAAAATACCAAACCCAAACAACAAAAATTAGAACGAATTGCGGAATTCAAAATATAAAACAATCAATAAATAAATAAAGGAAAATAAGTGCATTTGCTTGCGATTATTTTTATTATTATTATTATTATTATTATTATTACTATTACTATTATTATTATTATTATTATTATTACTATTACTATTATTATTATTATTATTATTATTACTATTACTATTATTATTATTATTATTATTATTATTATTATTATTATAGAGATGGAGCAGAGAAAGAAGTCTATTAGCAGCCAGTCGGGCGCTATTTCGCGGTATACGGAATAAGTTCTCAGATGAAAAAAGCGGGACCTGAACGCAGGTCAAAACGAGTGTAGTCTAATAAAGACTGATTAGGGCCCTACTACGAAGTAATGCTACCGTGATTCCGTGTAGATTTAAATGTCCGGAGAAGGACGTTTTTTTAGTACACACTCTATAGTTGTGACGACAGTTACCGGTCAGTGGGTTAGCCACTTTCTTACCTCCTCACCACAAAAAAAAAAGGAAATTATTATTATTATTACTACGTTCGTTTTCCACTTGCAAACTTGGATATTTTGCTATCCTACTCATGTATACAAATCGTTCTATACTTATGTCCATATAGTTAATAGTTTGTATCCACAGGACACTAAGCAGTGATATAAGGATAGAGACATCATGCAGCTTTTATGTCGACTTTCCAATTTCGAACAATTTGTGCTAAACGACAATGATGACTATGGCTATGTCGATCATGCATTCAAGCCAACACTAAACTGAATGGAATATGAGAAGGACTCTATAGGATGTCCAATGCAAACAAATTCAAACGAAGGAAGTAAAATTCAACGAGGCCACTTAAACAACTCATAGACAATATATGAATATGAGTAAGTGAGTGGTTATTTGGTATTTCCACATATACAATATGTACATTAATATAAGCACATTGTAGTGGTAGAATATTATATAATACGATATATATAACTATCTATGAATTTGAGAATATATCTGCATGTATATACAATACATGTATGTATATTCAACCAATATAAATAACAATATACGACATTAGATGGATGAATACTTATACCATGCAGAAAGCAAAAAAAAAAAAAAACATTTATGCGTATGACATACTTTTGATTTACAAAAACAATAAGGGAATAACAACGATGAAAATATCATCAATAACAAGAGGAGATCCATAGAGATATATCAATTCCATTTGTGGATGAATATCCACAGTACGATACATGAATATAAATATACTGCTTAAAATCCCTATAGCGAATTTTTAAGAAACCTAGCCCAACTACTTTAAAAGTCTATCAACTGCGAGGGCCATACAATTAAATTGTATGTCGAATTTAGAAATTTAAGAAATTGTTTTAAGCTTAACCTATTTATAAGTGCGTAATAGCTACAGTCGGTACTCGAAACAGTTCTTTTTCCACAAGGGGCGCAATTGCATAGTCTGTGATAACAATATTTGAATGCTAGCATATGTGCATATGTGTGCGTCTATAGAAACGACAATAGATACGAATTCATATATAAAATGCCAATGAACGACACGCTCTATTTATGTGGGTGAAGAGAGTGTATATGTACACACATACATACTTCGTAGAAATGCGTAGAAATGAACATCCATTTTCGCACTTTTCTGAGATGGATGTATAGTTAATTGTACTCGAAAGTGATTGCATTTTATTACTCTAGGGTTTTACTCTTAATTGTATTTTATTTTTGTCTTTTTTATATCATGTGAATATTGTTTATATTGAGAAGTAAATGGTAATACCTATAATGCTTTTTATGTGATCTCTTGGAATAGACAGCCAAAAGTAATTGGTCTTATATCTAACCTATGAATATTGTTTTCAATGAGAAGTAAAGAGTTGTTATTTTAGTGGTTTTTATGTATTCTCTTGGAATAAGCACAAGCAATATTGGTATACCTAAAAACTGATTACCAGCTCTTATTGTTATTTTGTCTTTGAGAGTCACATGACCTTCCTGATTTCAAAAGTCACCCAGGTCGTGGGTTGAATTCCCGGCTGAAGCATAACAAAATTTAATATCGAAAAGATTTGTCTTTCGAACGGTACCCACCACAATGGGCCCTTCTGGCCCAAGTGTTTACTCTCAGAGAGAGGGCAGCCACATAACCTGACCTAAATAAATGTAAGTTGCTGAAACAGAAACTTTCCTTCATTTATTTCTTCGAAGAAACGTTTTCGAGATATTCGCGAACAATATGTTTTTTTGCGCTATTTACAGGTACTGGAAAAAATGTAGAAAATGGTTTATTTGTATAATATGAATCATTCGAGAGGTGTAACTTTTTTTTTGGCGATGTACAGCTTTTGTCAATCAGATCAAACAGCAATGTGAAATTCAAAAAATGTTTTTGTTTTTGGAAAAATATTGGGATTATAAATAAGTTCGTCCAGTTTATTTTCGATAATTGAAAATTGATTGTGAAAAATTGGTCGCTATTCACTACATATGGATTCCGCGAAGGAAAAAGTCGACACGTTTTGAGGAAATCCATGAATCCACCCAATTTTTGGATTTTTCGTAAGAATGGAATGGAACCCCCTTCCTTTTTGCCATTGGAGCAATTTTTTACACGTGAAAAAACGGCTTTCGACATATGTGGCTTCAGTTCATACGATTAAACAATGGCAAATGGTTGACTGAGTGACTCCAAGTGCTTTTGCGAGTTCACCTTGCGTTTGTAATGGATCTTCATCAAGCCTTGCATTCAATTCTTCATGCTCAAACTTTGGTGACACTTCGGGTCGTTGGTCGTCTTCCAAATCAAAATTGCCACTTTTAAATCGTGCAAATCACTTCTGACATTTTCTTTAAGCTAAAGTATGGTCACCGGCAGCCTTTTTCTTTATATCGAAGTAATGAAGTAAATCTCCCCGCAAAAACATGTGAAGATGCCTTGAAAAATACTGTCACATACTGTCAAATACTGTTACATACTGACATATTTTTTGGTAAAAATTGCACGTAAAGTTGAAAAGTTCACTGAACGATAGTTGTCATTGTGTGCACTCATATGTGCTATGATATTTATGCATATAATTACTTTTTGGCCACGACCGGTCATAAACTAGATTCTTCTCTCTAACTATTGTTGTTAACCATTGTCGTTTGATTTTAAAATTAATCAATAAGAGTCAATATTCCATCGACGAGGTCCATAGTAATTCATTTACACAATATATGTTCCACCCACTTTAGTACTCGTCTCTCCATATGATCCCCGTTTATCAATCTTGATTAGCTCATGAATTGTATTCATTGTTATTTCATTAAATAAATCTCATTTACCACTTATGTTTAGTATGTTCATAAGTCATCCACATGCCTGGCAACAAATGACATACTCAAACATTTGATTCAAAATATAATCATCATCATTAACATTCATTCATTATTGCCATCATCTATAAATTTGTACGAGAAAAAATTAAGTGACAGATTTATGGAAAATATTATATATATATATATGTTGTACATATATCTTGTAAGGTTATTCATTTTATTAGCGTAGTAAACATTGTGTACTTAAAAACAGACATGAACCTACTAATAAAATTGATCGTATAGAATATAACTAAAACGAAGTATAGAATTTCAATGGTGAAAAACATTTATATTTTTGGCTATAAAGTTAATTTATTGTCATTTATTTTGATACACTATTATGGATTTAAGGATTATGGAACGATTGGCTGAAATTGATGCGGAAGTTGCTACACTGCAATACGTTCTCGCATGTCCAGAGAATGGTATATATTGCAATAAAATTGACTACATCAAGGTTAAGTTTACATATAGCTTTTAATGCTTGATATGTATGTTTTTATTTCGTTCTACATACATACTTGCGTTGCCTTCGCTCTAACATTTCGTTCATCCAGCTTATAAAACAGTATAACATTTTCGTAGGTTGGCTGATTACTGTATGGGTGAATGGAGATGGATATGGCCGAATGACTAGCATACATACACATGTACTTGCACATTCTTAAAAAGAAAATAAAACAATTTTCAAGTCATGCATATACATGTGTATTCTTCGTGTATGTACAAGTATATGTATAGTACATATAAAGTGGCTATATCCTGTCGATGAATGCAATAAGAAGAAAATAAAGTGTCCAGTAAATCGATGAGAATAAACATAGATTTATGACGTACTCACATACGTAAACACATATACTCACAAAGGCATAAAGCCATATATTAAGATTATATACATACTATGCATATGTATTGAAGCAGTCTAAAGTTCAGGAAGAGAATAAAGAATATAAAAGGAAGCATGGATATATTGTATGTAGCATATACGTACATGGTAATGGTTATGCTACTTGAAGCTATTGATCTATGTGGTTAAGTAATAAAAATAAAAATTTCATGATCAATGCCGCATTTATGCTCCGTTTATATCGTGGAGTGATGGATTCGTTTGATGATTTGGTTTGCTTGAAAGTTAATAATTCACCAGAAAAAATTGCAAAAAAAAAATTTCATCCAGATTTTTTTTTATACGCCAAATCTTACAAAAAAAATTGTTGATTAAGATGGTATTTATTATACCCAAAACTAAATGAAAGGCTGAAATGTAAATTGATTTTTTACTTTTGATTGTAATACTTGTATCCATAGGGGACAGATATGCAAAAGTATGTATATTATTGATCAAAATTACGATCAGCCATAGTTATAGAAGTTGTGCATAGTATAGCACTAATTACTTGATTTTATATAAAACTATTTTCTTTGATTTTAAATTCTTTAATTTATGCCAGCAATCATCTCATCCATAAGAAATATCATAAATAATAATTTTTTGAGATTATGGATTAGAACATGTCTAAATTTTGTTAGCATGCATGACTGCTTCTCACGATATTCGCATACGAATAAATACATACATATAAACGTATATGTATAGAACATATTTCATGTAAACCAATGGACATGTGGACAACGGACAATCATCTTCCACAGAGTAAAAAAGAGAGAATGGGGGAAGGACCATATGCTTATGTATTATGGTTGTATTTGCGTACGTGTCATGCAGCTTAGTTGCGATGCCTTCAGTGTTGTTTTGTGTTGTGTTGTGTTTACTCTTGACTACATCAAGTGACAGCCAACGAAGCCAAACAACTCTACATACATATATGTATGCAGTCAACAAGCATTATTTCCATGATTATCATCTATATGTTATACGGTATAATAATCATCATAATCAGCATGAACATCACCATCATCCTTATCATAATTATAATTATTATTATTATGGTAGAAGTGTTCAGAGCGTTAAAGTATTTACCAGTAACAAATAACAACGAAAACTTGGGGCAATGACAACAACATGAAAATATTAATGCTTCTAATCCGAATGCAGCTTAGAATGAGCCCTATGGTATATAGGTAGACACATACAAACTTCCTTAAATGCATGTTATTCCAAACCAACCCACCCATTTACACATGTTATAGCAGAGTATTGGTGTGTTTATGTTTTATGAAGATTATGGTTTTATATTCGAGGTTAATAGCAATAGTAGCAACAAAGCAATGTGTCTGTGACATTTTTAATTTATTTCTTAAGCGCCGAAAAACAACCATAAAATTCGCTCATATACGCACATGATTTTTACTTAAACGTTGAATTATTGTAATGATAAAAATATGATGTATGTACGAGATGTAACAGAAAAAAATTGTTAGTGAGATATTCTTTGGTAATAACGAAGTTCAGATGACGTATACTATGACAAATAGTTTCCATTGAATCTCGCTCATTTTTAAATATATTTTTACATAATCGTATGTACTGAGCTTCCGTCCGCCCTAAAGTTTCATACGTAAAGTATACTCCAGAATATACTAGGTGTACAAGCTTAAATCCCCTGTTTTCGGTAAAAAAAAAACATTTTTTTTTTCATAGAAACCCAAAAGTTAATTTATTCAAAGTATTTGCCCTCACTAGCTATACATTTTTCCCAACTCTCGAGCAATTTGTGTATCCCATGCCAAAAGAATTCCTCATTTTTCGAGGCAAACCACTCGTCAAGCCATTTTCTTAATACGAATCGAAGTGCTGTTCGGCGAGCGCGTGACCCATCGACGAAAACAGGTGATAGTCAGAAGGTGTCAGGTCTGGTGAATAAGCGGGTAGCACCTCCCAATTGAATGTGCCAAAGTAGTTTTGGACCAGTTTTGACGTGTGCGATGGGGCGTTGTCGTGGAGAAAAATCAGCTTCTCATGTCTTTGTTCATAACCAGGTCTTTTTTCACCCAAAGCACTAGTTGTTGGTGGTAGCGGTGAGCATTGACATTTTCACCAGGTTTCAACAGCTCGTAGTAGATGACACCCTGCAGATCTCACCAAACGCACAACGTCGTCTTGCGTCCAAAGCGGTTTGGTCTTGGAGAAGAAGTTGCTGGTTGGCCGGGATCGACCCACGATTGTTTTCATTTAGGATTCTCAAAGTATATCCACTTTTCATCGGTACCCATTTTCCAATTGTTTGAACCATCCCTATGGCTCGCAAACGTATGGAAATGGCTTGTTGAGTAACACCTAACTGTTCGGCAAGCATTTTTTGCGATTGGGTGTCGTCCTCGTCGAAAAGAGCCTGCAAACCTTGGTCTTCAACTTTTCTGGGTCTATTTTCACGATTCTTGTCACTCAAGTCAAAATGGCCTTCTTTGAAATGACGAAACCAGTCTCTGCAAGTGGTTTCCGATAGCGCACTGTCACCATAGGCCTCCAAAAACATTCCATGCGACTCAGTAGCAGATTTCTTGAAATTGAAGCAATAAATTAGAGCTTCCCGCATATGCTCTTTTTCTGGCACGAAGCACGAAAGACATGATTATACGAGGAAAAATGTATGTTGTTGTATGAAATAACTGATGATGTTTACTAATTGATGTAAGCAGATGTCGAACTTATAAAAAAAAGGATGCACAGTCGATAATAGCTCAATATGCTCATTAACGCCATCTACGAGCAAACAGCGAATTTAAGCTTGTACACCTGTTACTTTTGTGTGAGTGGTGTAGTTTTCATTCGGTTAAGCCAATTTTTGAACTTGTCGAATTGTTAGCAAATACATAAGTTTGTATGGGAGTTGGGCGTAGTTTTTATCCTTTTCTGCTCATTTTCGAATTTGCACGTTTAAGTGCAATAACTTTATATTTTCGTTCACAAAGTGAGAAAACACTTTTTGTATGGAAACTAGGCATAGTTTTTACGATAACGCCTAATTCTAGGTATACTTCTTCCATGGCTAGGGCAATTTCACATACCAAGTTTTAGCTTGAAGGCTTATAATTTGCATGCGTAAAGTGCGAAAACATGCATTGAACAACATAACTTTGTATGGGAGAGAGGCGTGGATTTTATCCGCTTACGCTTCAAATACCAAGCTTCAGCTGAATAGCATTATATTTTCGGTTGCAAAGTATGAAAATACGCATTCAACAACACACTTTAGTATGACAGCTAGGCGTGGGTTTTATAGAATTTTGCTAATTTGTGGACTGTTTTATTTGTGAAAATATTTTTAGGTACCATTTTTCAGCTCGATCGTTCAATAAGTACGGCATTTATCATGGGAAGAAGCTGTTAGTGAGACAGATAGATGGACAGGTAAAGTGATAGACGGACAGCAAATAGATATGGATAAATAGACATAGATTATGATACTAATCAATAATTATACTTTATCAGCTCTTTTGATGATCGGTACAGACGGAAGCGTGAACACAATACAAGGTGCGACAATTATGTATTAAGACTCGAACCATATCTCAGCAATCAAGCGCGCTATCTATGTGGGAGCACTAACTGTCAAAATTTCATGGCATTTGGTTGACATTTAATGTTTATTGACATTCATTTTACAAAACATGTGGTCGTTTGATGTTGAAATTTTAACATGGAGCAAAGAGCGGTCATTAAATTCCACGAAAAAATTGGTAAAAGTACATCAGAAACATTCGGAATGATGCAGCAAGCGTATGGCGATGCTTGTTTATCAAGATCAAATGTTTTTATATGGCATAAACGGGTTGTGGATGGCAGAGAGTCGCTGGAAGGTGAAATAAAAGAAGGAAGAAGAAAGTTCGTGATTTAATTACAGAAGACCGCAATGTTTCAGTGAAAATGATGGAAGAGGCCTTAAACATAAACAGTAAAACTATCTGATTCATTCTTCTCGAGGATTTGGGCAAAACAAAGGTCTGCGCGAGATTTGTTCCACACACACATTGACAGAGGACCAAAAATTAATTAGATTCAGTCATTCTAGAGACATGGTTGCACCTCCAGAAAAAGATCTAAACTTCCTGAAAACAATTGTTACGGGTGATGAAACGTGGTGTTTCCAATACGATCCAGAAACCAAGCGTCAAAGTGCGGAATGGAAATCAAAAAACTCACCACAAGCCAAAAAACACGAAAAGTTCAATCAAAAATCAAAACAATGCTCATCACATTCTTCGATAACAAAGGAATTATCCACAAAGAATTATGTTCCAACTGGTCAACAACAGTTACTTCCGCATGTTACTTTGAAGTTTTGAAGCGTTTGATGTCCAGAATCCGTCGTGTTCGACCAGAATACCGCGATCCAAAAACTTGGTCTCTGTTGCACGATAATGCACCGAGTCACACAGCACTCATTGTTTGCCAATTTTTGGCTCGGAATCAGGTCTGTGTTTTGAATCACCCGCCGTATTCACCTGATTTGGCACCGTGCGACTTCTTTTTGTTCCCAAAACTGAAATTGAAGTTGAAAGGATGCTTTTTGATGACATTCAGACCATACAACGGGTTTCGACGAGGGCGCTGAAGGCAATTCCGAAAAATGAGCCGGAACACGCGTTTGAATCGATATTAAATCGATGTAACAAGTGTATTGAATCAGGAGGAGAATATTTCGAATAGATATACCAAAAATTTAGCTGATATCGTATTTTAATTGTGTTTTCTAGAGGCAGTCTTAATACATAATTGTCACAACTTGTATATTCTTGGTTTTTTGAGTGTGGAATGTGGAGAATGAAAGCCACTGGTTATATATGGTTCCCATAATTAAAAGCTAAAGTCACAGTCAATAATTTAACCTTTTGCGCTCTAATGAAAAGAATTGGGTACATGTCGTCGCAATTGCTCACCCCAGTATGCGACTACGATTGATCTATTGTAATGTTTAAATAATGCTTTGTATTCACAGTATTTTGGTTAACTAAGGCATTGAACATATAACAAAAATATGGCTGCACATCTAAGGTAATTGTAATAATTATTCATACGACAGCGATCATAGATTGTTGCTTAATTAATTATTAACTCGTGTCATTTAGAGTTTTAACAGATGATTCGGCTACGCTACCTAACAACTTATTCAATAGCTGCATAAAAAGTGATAGATAATTACATATACTCGTATCAATAATAAAAATCCATTATTTTCGTTTCGCGTAAAATTCCTATCAAAACTTATGTTTTGATGTCGTGAGAAATCAGTAGATTAATTTAAATTGTATTGATATTAAACCTTTGCTGATTCAAGCGAGTCTTCAAGATGCTAATATTCAAGGATTCATAAATATCAGTACGTTAACATATGGAAATATATATATATACATCAATAAAAAATTAATCTCTGAGACAAATGATGGAAATAGAAGTGGCATAAAATAATAACATCAAATAAGCCCGAATGAATTATAAAAGTTTTTCACATTGACCAAATGTGATTTGCTTCATGATATTTTCTCTCAATCGCTATCGATTGACCTTGTGAAATTTGAGTAAAGCTCACTTTCCCGCATCACTAATCTGATAGGGTATAGAAGAAGAAGAAGAAGAAGAAGAAGAAATAATAAAAATGAGAAGATCAAGGAAGTTGTGATAAAAATGAATTATGAAGATGCGTACAAGTATATGTACATACTTCAAAAAGGAAATGGTGTAACCAAGTTTATAGTGAGTATATATTTATATTCTTTTTTGTGCTATAATAATAATAATAATAATCGTAGTAGTAGCAGTAGTAGAAAAAAAAATTTAATAAAAAATAAAAAAATATAAATAAAAAATAAAGAAAATGCTGTTTTCTGAAGCATATAAATTGATCGATTTTCTTTACAATGATGCCACTTGATTTGTCATGGCGCGACGACCATAAACTTATTAGTGCGACCCAAATTGGTGGTATAGAATGAATCAATGAACAAACAAAAGAGTGAGTGAGGGAGTAGTTGAGCTGACGCATTCCATTTTTCAATTTTATTATCATTATTATCGATAACATTCAACAATCACAATCACCATCGTTTTCATCAGTATCATCATCATCATCATCATACTTTTCTGCTCTCTTCTTTTTATTGACATTGGTAGTAAAAATGTTAGCGTGAAATTATTGGGGCGTATAATAGAGTGTAAAAATGTTGACGGCATTTCTATTCTACTTATTGGAATTTATAAATTTTTTTTGCCTGTCCTTAGCTCCTTGGTATTTTTGATGACAATTTTAAAGCATATGCTTATAATTTTATTATAATTCTCTGTGAAATGTCTTGCATTAAAAATAATTAAATTATAATTAATACGAATATTGTTTTTTTGAGAGATAAAATGCAGTATATAAAATTGCAATGGAAAATGGCTTAGGGCCATTTTGCCACTGAAACTTTCAGTTAACTCTATTTTATAAATTAAAAATGATCGAGGCTTACGACTATTTTAATTATTGCCTAAATTAACTCTTGCTGAAATACATGTGAATCAAAAACTTAGAAAAAATAATAACAGGGTCACGATATTTAGTTAAAGTTAATTTTCAAGAATCAACAAGAATTTTTTCATTGTCGAATTCATAGTTATAAGTTAACTGATGGATTATGTGTTTGTGGATTATTGCAAAAATTTGAAAGGAAATAAGAAAGATTCAATATTATATAAAAATATCGAATTCACTTTTATAATTTGGGCCCCTGCTCGTAAATTGCTTGACCAGTTGAATATATTGTTGGTTCGTATGTTGAATTATCTTTATTCTGATACATTTTGGTAGGTGCTGGATTGAGGTATGGGCAAAATGATCTTCGGGAAAATTCTAAAACAACAAATAAAAAATATAAATAAATAAATAAATACTCTTTTCGAATTTAGTGGGTTAAAATCACATAACAAATGATTGCATCAATGAGTTTTTTATCGTAGACTTCATTTTCATCTGCTTAATACCTAAAGCTTCATAGGGCTTCCATTTGAAATTGATTAAAACACTTTATTGAAGTGCGTCCAAGAAGTATTCGTCATATTTTCCTTTAGTCAAACTCACAAATTCCAGCAAAAGACCTTTCTTATTGCCATTGTCTTATTTAAGGCAATTGTTTGGGATGCATATTTAACAAAATTTGTAAATTATTTTTGTGCCAATCGTGATGATGTCCAATCCACACAGAATCCTAATACCACCTGACACTAGGTCACTATAAGTTTATGCAGTACACATGTCGGTTTAATAATACGTAGCACAACAAATTATGTTCTCTATCAAAAATCATAAATCAATTTTCTCATAAAAATTTATGATGTCTACCACATACACATATCGGACATATATCACATGTAGTACCACATGTTGCACAGAATGTTGCCTAAATCCACAATTGAGTTATATTAGTTCTATGTAATCTATAAAAGTAGCAGTCACAATTTGTTGTTTTCAAAACAGTATTAGAACGATTGATCCTTCAACCACATACGAGTACTCGTAACAATGTCGAAATTAATGTAAACTAATTGAATGAATGGATGTATGGAAAGAAGGAGAAGCAAAATAGTGGATAGGTTGTAAATCAAAGGTAACAAATCAGAGGATTTGCAAATGATTTAGTGAATTACGCTCAATTATATTGTGCTTCTCTTTATCCAATTTTGTTGTTTTTGTTGTTCTTGTTATTGCTTCTGTTTTTTGTTTCCTTTGATGAAATGAATTGGAAAAATAAATTGTTATAGCAACAAATTGGCTCACGTGCTAACAATCCTCGCCTACTTTTATTTTTGCTACTTCAACACTACTACTACCAAGTCATTGTGTATTTGTATGCATTAGTATGTAACCAAATGTATATGTATATATATTCCATACTTTTTACAACTGCCTACAATTCACTGCAATCCAAGCGGGAGTCAATTGTCGCTTGTAGTTAGTTATGGAATGTGTTAATGATGGAGCCAGTTCAAAATAACATATATTTTTGCAGTTATTGAATTGAATTATATGTAGATGCATCAGCACTTGAAAACTGAAAATTAATGCTGGTAAGTCAATTGAAAATGAACATATACTTTTTTAGCTAATGTTGAGCTACCAAAGAATATGAATTTAACTCCTTGCAACTAGTTCGTAACTGGTTAAAGGTAATGAAGCGGAAGTTAGTTGCATACATACTTTAGAATTCCGGCGTAGTTATTTGAAAATGTAATTTACTTGATGTATTAGGAATTGGTGGGTGCCGTAGCTCCGTAGAAGCCGTTAGCCTTCTGATCTGTAGGTCGTGGGTTCAATTCCAGGCTGAAGTATAACAAATTTAATATTGAAAATATTTGTCTTACGAATGGTAGCCACCTGTAGCCAAGCAATTGGCAATTCTTCAGGCAGTAACAATTTGTCATGGAATAGCTTCTAAAAGAACTCTGTGACAAAGCTCAGAAAAAGTGATGTCTCAAGGGTAATGCCGTTCGGAACCGGCTAAAATAAGTTGGTCCCTTCTAATAAAAAAACAAAATAAATAAATATGTGGCACTTAAAGTCCCGAAGGGCCTTTGACAGAGCTTCTCCTCCATTACTGTTTTGCCTGTTAAATTTTGGACAGTATTAAAAGGGACCGTTGGTTCCGTAACTCAGTGGTTATAGTGTTTTGGCCTTCTAATCTGTTCAATCCCCGGCTGATGCATAACAAATTTAATATCGAAATGATTTTTCTTTCGAACGGTACCCAACTGTCGGCAAGCAATTGGCAATTCTTCCGACAGTAACAACTTGCCATGAAAAAGCTTCTAAAAGAACTCTGTGACAAAGCACAGGAAAAGTGATGTCTCAAAGGTTCTGCCGTTCGGAACCGGCTAAAATAAGTAGGTCCCTTCTAATACTGTCCAAAAATTTAACACACACAACAGTAATGGAAGAGAAGGTCGGCGAATGAGCCCTTCGGGGCTTTAATTGCCACATATTTATTTTATTTTTATTAGAAGGGACCAACTTATTTTAGCCGGTTCCGAACTGCAGAATTCTTGTGACATCACTTTTTTTGAGCTTTGTCACTAATAATGGGCTTATGAGTGTCACATATTTTGTTTATTTTTTTTATTAGAAATTAGTTGCGTCGGTTTGTTTTTGCGGAAGTAAAAAGGATATGAAAAGTCAAAAGTATGAAATTGTAATCGAAAAGGAACTAGCAGAACGATTGTTGTTTGACCAATTGCTTAGTACTGGAGGGTTCTTTCAATTATACAACATACATACGAGTATAAAAGATTTTTCAGCCACTTTAAGTACGAGTAGGTATGTATTTTCTGCTTCTACTGGTTTTTCGCCTACCAAACCATCAACCATTCCTGGCTTTGTATATTGGTCGACATAATAATATACCAGATAAGCCGCCAAGAGAGTGCAAGATAAGCGCTACTTTATTGTTTCTCTATTCTTCTATTCTGCTCGTATTGATGTTGTTGTTGTTTTTGGTTCATCTTCTTCTTCAATGTAGATACTATTGTATAATAATTCTTTTGTTTTTCTTACTACTTTGCAATTTAGTGGTGCTTATTTCAAGACGAGATCGACGATGATGTAGACAATAGAAGATGCTGTAAGTATAGTAAAATGAAATGAAGTGAAGTGAAGTGAAGTGAAGTGAAGTGTAGTGTAGTGTAGTGAAGTATACAAAATTCCTATTCAGCAATATGTATCGCACCTACTTTTTACATACAAATTGCTATGATGGTTGCTTGAAGTACCTACTCGTACATGCAAGCAATTTAAGCCCAACTTAATTAAAATGGGACATCATCACCAATGGGTATGGTGTAGGAGATATAGTGATTTCTTACTTAGCATAGTGGGGCCCATGTCTAGTGCTATTTACTGGTTCCGCCTATTCTTGTTCATCCATCGTTATTGTGATATTTTTATTTATATTTCTTTGCATTTTCCGTTTTTTATTGTACGACTTTTATCATTTAACACTATTATGGATGTTGTTACATACAATTGTTTTTGCGCATTTTATGTTTTTGATGTAAGGCTTCTTTGTATTTAGTATATGAATACTGTTGCTACTTAGTTTGTTGATTTCCTTATTGGCTCGTTGGCTCATTGGGTAAGTTGCTTTTGTTATTATGCTTTTGTTTCATCACTGAATTTTCTTATCAATTTAGTACGCATATTTCTACATGTACATTATCATGGTCTCTCAACCTCGATGGCTAATAAATCCATGTACAATATACACTATGTTGAGCTTTTGTAACTTGATTATATCATTGGCTGGTCATTTAGTTCTATATATTGTAATTATTAATTATTAGTATGTCAAGAAACATTATGTTTAACCCTTCGATTGACTATGTCGTTTGGCCAGACGAAATGGTTTCACTCTCATGAATAAGTTCGCTGCTCCCTGCTCTTTTTAGATACTCGTTCGCTAATGAGTGGGAAATCAAAAAAAAAAAAAAAAAAAAATAATAATAATAATAACATTTTTATGTATCTTTTTTGTAACAAAGTTGGTTATGTCACATCTCAGCGATAGAAGCGTATAAATCGCTATTATTATTCATTGTATTAATATGAATGCAAATTTACATGGTGTATAATAATAGTATGCTGCGTATTTTCTTCATAATTCAAAAGAAAAAAACTTTGTGAATTAAAAAATTGTTTGAACACCTTGCATGTGCAGAAACGATTCGTATATGAACATATGTAAATACATATGTAAATACAAACAATCTAATGTTTTTGAAAACCGAGTAATGAAGAATGTTTCGCGATATTGTGTGATTTTTTGGGTTGACCAATATTTATATAGGTCTTCAGTTATATTTGAAATAATATTGCCGTCCGCCACATCACACGGTTTGATTGAAGATTTGTCAATATTCTCTGTAGCAGTGCTGAAGGAGAAGATGAACTAAGTATGAAGTAGTATTGATGATGATTTGGATAATGATTTTGTGTCAAATGAAAATGCACCAGATGTGGAAACTGAATTCGTGGTTCAAGCTGACACTCGCAAACACCGAAAAACCCGATTTCGATGCCAGCAATGGCAACGTTTCAAACGCAAATATGCATCAAAAGTGCCACAGATTTATTCAATAAATTATAAAAATGTCAAGTATACATATTAGTATTATTATATATTAAATATTTAAACTATATATAAAAAAACGATATTTGAAAATTGAAATAGAACAAAAAATTGTACTTCACTTTTTTTGCCCGGTACATGTAGGTTATAGGATAAGTATTACAGTAATATGTACTGTGTACATATACATATATATCGGGGCATATAAATATGTATAACATGAACACCGTTTGCCATTGTATTATTGTGCTATAACTATGTAAAATGCCTCTCATTTAATTTCGTCTGGCCAGACGACAAATTTTGAATATGTAGAAATTGAGCACCGCTAATCGGAGGGTTAATATGTGTGCGGAAGTACTTGGAGTGTATACTCCAAGTGTATACATGTGATTCAATTTAATTTGATAATTATGATGTTGAGTTAATAGTGGGGTAAAAAAAACATGTTGTTATAGAAATTCCATTTCCATGACAGAGCAGTTAATCAAGTTACTTGTTTACTATCTATTTTTTTAGAGTATATTAATTAGCTTTTTGATGCGTACACTTTTTCAATCATGTTTTGTGTCTTTTATCTTTTCATAATGGATATTTATGTTTTCATACTTACTATCGTCATTGTCTTAAATAGTCCTTCGTTGTGTGGGCCATATTATTCTCCACTGTTGTTGTTTGTACTTTTTAATAACTTTATTGCTACATTTATCCTTGTTTAACAGCATACTGGTTAAGTGAACGGATGTTGTCGATGATGCAAAAGTGTTGGCATACATTGTGATATTAACGCATTTAATGAGCGATAAAAATTTGATGGGAATCTGTTTTTAATATCGCGCTTTTCAATTTTATAACAATCTCATAAGCATTTTTGTTAATTTTATACTGAATAGGTTGATACTAAAAATTAAGTATGTTTTTTGAACAAAAATTTAAAATTAATTCGACCTACTAGGTCATAATGTTATTGAATATCAGGTACACAACGCTGGTACTAAATGCTCTATACACGAGAAGAGGGAAATCCTCTGACGTCTACCAGAGCAACCAGTGCTAGTTGGGCCATCCATCTGGTAACTATCCTGCATACCAGAAAGACTGTTCTCTTCAGGGCATGAACTTTGTACAGAATCAAATACCCTGAAAAGGTACTCTTAAATATGGCAATGCGAATATTATTATCAGACACAATCCTGATGACCAAAAAGCCGCTTTGTGTAAGTAGCCTTTAGACCTCAACCAATACGATTTTATATAGTAAAACAAACTCTGAACGTTGGATGCTCTATGGACCATAATGAGTCTCATTAGTTCAGAACCCATGATTTATGTTAGATTTCTTATAAACCACATGAGAAATATTACTCTGAACGAAAATATTAATTTATAATATAATAACACAGCGTAACAACTTGAAGGTTGTTGTTTAAGGCCTCAACCAAACAAACTTCAAACGATAGTATCCATTCGTGATTACCAAACCTTTTTCCACTCCATAAAAAAATTGTTTGAAGTGGGTTAAACCATCAACATTTTGTTCAAAAACGTAATTATTTTATTTCATTTTTTTATTGAAATATTATATATAAATCGACTTCAAACATAATTATTGTCTTCAGAGGCCTATAGTAAAATTCAATGAGAAATTGTTGAATCTTAATGGGTCTTTTTGATTCTCTTTAAAATAACTTTCATTAAAGTTTATTAAAAAAGTTAGATAGTCAGTTAACATGTTCTACAGAAATATTAAGCAGGAATAAAAGTATGAATAAATGTAAATTGTGTCAGTTTGAGACGTCATTATTTAATATATACTCAATTGTGTTCAATTCTTTCTTTCTGATGGTATTTTAAAGCCGTCATTAATGAATTTCAATTAATTCATCACATCATGAAAAGAATCAACTTTGATTAGCATTCTAAAATTTAGTTACCTTAAAAAATAAGGTGCTTGTAAAATGAATATAATTAGCATTTGATAGCTTAGCTGAACTTAGCGAGGAAACAGTTCTCTTAACATGTGAAGATTTTGGTCTTGCTATCAATTTTTTGGTAAAACTTGACGTGTAAAGACGGCAAGAAAATCTTTTCTTGTACAACTAATAGCTCTCGATTCAGGTTTTCAGCTTCGACATTTATTTCAGCTCGCATGTTCCACTTTTTCATTTTGTGCTGGTTTCCTTCGAACCTTGTGTTCTTTGTGTATCCACTTTGCAATCCACACAACATAGTGACAACTTTAAAATCGCAACAAATTTTCCATTGATAATGTGAATAGTTAACTGAGTCCAGAATAGCTTGCAAATAGCCTGTCTCTTTTGTTTCAGCGGAATATGGTATGGGAATTGATGATTTCGAATTTGTTACATGCAGTAGGACGGCTTTTTAACTTCTGGAGAAACTATCGATGAAAAGTCTTCACTGTTCAGACTTATTATTAATATCTATCGCGGCCATTAATACATAAACATCAGGGCAATAAGCTTGTGTTTTGGCTTCATTCACGATAAACATCTTTTGCAAATTAGATTGCTGGCTGCGATATGTGGCCACTTTAGTGTCAGGCGGTAACAAATTTTGAGATTTTAAAAACGATTCAAGTATCTCGGACTTTTTTTTGCGAGAGCTCAAGTTTAGCAACAATCGAATCAAGCTTTGCTTATGTTATCAGTGTCGGTTCATCGGAACATTGTTAAAGTGTGGTAATGCTATTTACACACTCGCAAGACTCTGGTAAACGAAAATTTTCATATTTTTTTTTTTTTGTAAGTCAACGCACTGTATTTACACATGCGTAGCAGTTCAACATTTCATGCACAATAGAGCCAATCCAGATTATGGGTACTCCAAACGGCATAGTTTTCCGTTAATTACCCATTGCAGCAAAAAATTTTACCAATTTTTGCATATACCTTTCGGTACCCACGGTACACCACATGTTACATTTTGACCGAAATATTTTTCTTAAGCTCCTCCTCAAAAGTATAGGGCTAGAATTCGACATCTGTCAAACTGAGTTGTTAAAACAATTTCTTTCTTTTTCAGTTCAAAGTCTGACATTTGCGAAAATGGATCGCTTAACTATCGCATAACGCATTAAAATTGTAAAAACCTACTACAAAACTGGTGATTCTGCCACAGCCACATATCGTGCTTTAAGAGGAGATTATGGTTTACATAATCGTCCAACAACGCAAGCAATTGGCAAAATTGTGAAGAAATATGAAGAGACTGGATCGGTTCCAGATATTGTAAGGCCTGTGCATCATCGTTTCGCTCGTACCACCGAAAATATCGCTGCTGTAAGTGAAAGTGTTGGCGAAGACCCGAATGTGTCGATTCCTCGTCGTTCTCAGGAATTAGGACTGTATTACGGCACATATGGCGTATTTTGCATTTGGATCTACACCTACATCCATATAAAATCCAGCTCACACAACCAATGAAGCCAGCTGACCATTCACAACGTCGTAGATACGTCGAATGGGTGCTTGAACATCAGGCGGTGGACGGCGATTTTTCGAACAAAATTTTCTTCAGCGACGAAGCACATTTCTCACTCGGTGGGTATGTTAACAAACAAAATTGTCATATTTGGGGTTCTGAGAATCCTCAAGTAATTAAAGAGAGGTCACTACATCCACAAAAAGTCACTGCTTGGTGCGCTCTTTGGTCCGGAGGTGTGATTGGACCTTACTTCTTCGAAAACGACGATGGAACGACTGTCACCGTCAATTCGGAGCGTTATGGTCATATGATAACCGACTTTTTTTTGCCTGCTATTGAAGAATACGACTTAGAGAATATGTGGTTTCAACAAGACGGTGCCACATGCCACACAACTCGAGCGAATATGGCTTTATTGCAAGAGAAATTTTCTGGCCGCGTAATTTCTCGTCGTGGCGATATCAAGTGGCCACCAAGATCATGCGATTTGACACCGCTTGACTTTTTTTTGTGGGGCTACGCGAAAGACCGTGTTTATGCAGATAAACCTTTAACTCTTGAGCACCTAAAAACCAACATTCGTCACGTTATGGTTGAGATACCGCGCAATATGTGTCAAAAAGTGGTCGAAAATTACCTCAAAAGAATCGATGCTTGCAACAATTCGCGTGGTGGTCATTTAAATGATGTAGTATTTCACACATGCTCAGCAACCTGATTGGACCTTATCAGTGTGGCTTCAGACCTGGTAAATCCACCATCGACCAGATTTTCACACTGCGCCAAATCCTGGAGAAGACCCAAGAAAAACAGATCGACACACACCACTTATTTGTTGATTATAAAGCCGCTTTTGACAGTCCGGTAAGGGATTACCTATACGCAACAATGTCTGAGTTCGGTATTCCTGCAAAGCTCATTCGACTTTGTAGAATGACACTGCATAACTCTCGTTGTGCAGTGAAAATTGGGAAGGACCTCTCCGCACCGTTTAATACCGAACGGGGTTTCAGACAAGGTGATTCGTTGTCGTGCGACTTCTTCAATCTTATTATGGAGAAAATAATACGAGCTGCTGATCTACGACATAATGGCACTATCTTCAACAAAAGTGTCATGCTGTTAGCGTATGCCGACGATATTGACATAAGCGGCATGAACACGCGAGCAGTCAGTGCAGCATTCTCAGAGTTGGAAAGAGAGTCGCGTCGGATGGGTCTCACGGTGAACGAGGGCAAGGCGAAGTATCTAGTGTCAACAAACAAAGAATCCCGGCGTCTTGGACAGCACGTCACTGTTGACAACTACGCTTTTGAAGTAGTAAGGGACTTTGTCTATCTTGGAACCAGCATTAACAGCAGTAATGACGCAGCTTGGAGATCATGCGTAGGATAACTCTTCTAACAGGTGTTACTTTGGGCTGAGTAAGCAATTGAGAAGTCGAGCCCTCTCTCGAAGAACGAAAACTACACTCTACAAGTCTCTCATCATGCCTGTCCTAACATATGGCGCTGAAGCCTGGACAATTTCCATCTCGGATGAGCGAATGCTTGGGGTTTTCGAGAGAAAGGTCCTACGCAGGATCTTTGGACCTATTTGCGTTGGTGGCGAGTACCGAATAAGGTACAACCATGAGCTGTACGAGCTATATGCCGATATTGACATAGTAAAGCGCATCAAAATCCAGCGGCTGCGCTGGCTAGGTCATGTCGAGCGAATGGAAGAACACGCTCCAGCTAAGAAGGTGTTATATTCGGAACCCGCTGGAGGACGACGCAGAAGAGGAAGACCAAACCTCCGGTGGAAAGACCAAGTACTGGAGAACCTGACGGCACTTGGAATTTCTAACTGGCGCCAGCTAGCGAAGAACAGAGATGGCTGGCGAAGCATGTTATTTTCGGCCTAAATCGATATTCGGTTGTTATGGCCACATAAGTAAGTAAGTAAGTAAGTAAGTAGTATTTCACACATAATGTCAACGTTCAAACTTTATAATAAAAAAGAAATATCATGATAAAAAATATTTTATATGTGTTTTATTTACATTTACTTTTGAAACCGCAAAATGGATAACCCTTTATGTTTACGATTGTATGATTTGAAACGGTCACAAGTGTAACAAATATTGTTAATTTTATTTTTAAACAACTCCATTTTAAAATTATTAAAAGAAAACGCGATAAGAAGACTTTAACCACAAAAAAATCAGTTTTTTAATACTCGAAACACACAAAACTTGACGGAATAATGATCAATAAAAATGTTGAAATTGACGCAAGTTCAAATCGAAAAAGTAGTGTGTCACTTTTATCACTGCAATGGCTTCATCCCAACTTTGTGTACATAGCTCTTATTAAGCTTCCTTTCGGACTTACCTCAGTCCGTAGAAGTTTTTCACTTTCAGTGACTCCCAGTAAAATTAAAGCTTAAAACTTCCGTAGGTAAATTTAACCCTCCAACTGCCTTTTATAAACTTTTATGAAACTTGTTTTAAAGAGGGTCAAAAAGAGTCACTCAAATGATAGTTAAGGGGTAAAACGTTTTACAAAAAATGTCTCGTTAAATTTTACTGTATGTAGGTCTCTGAAAACAGGAATTATGTTTGGAGTCGATTTATTTACAATATTTCAAATAAAATAATTGCGAATATTAAAACTTTAACCCACTGTAAAAAAAATTGTGATGATGTGGGGTTTGACTACCACGCATGGATACTATCGTTTGAAGTTGGTTTAGTTGAGGCCCTACTATGGTTGTTTCACTGTGTAATTTACTACAATCTGTATCCAACTGCATAATGATGAGGCAAAATTCTATATTTTCTTTTTCTAATATTGCAATTGGCAATGTGGTATAGACACAATAGCTACCTTCATTAGGAGATCACAACTGTTTAAAAATTAAATGTTTTTTTAAATTTTGTTTTTTTTTCACTACATTATTTTGCTTACGTTCGGTCTAAATCAACTAATGCTTTGAAGAAAAGAAACCGTCTTTTATATATATTATAATTCTACTTGGTCAACTCAAATATATATTTGAATTATTATATTGTGCTTTTTTATGGTGGTGTATATGAATTATATCAAGTTGAGTTAAAATAGTAATTTTAATTGAGTCAATTTCAAGAAGTTATATAAGGAATGCATTTATGTACAAAGGTAATAGAAAACGAATAAAAAAATAGGAAAAATAGGTCAAGTCATTTGTGAAAGATTCCATTTGAAAGTCTTGAACAGTATCTTTCAATTAATATATGAAAAAATAAAAACACTTGTAGTATATAAGTGCATATAAGATTATACGAAATGTAATAATAAGGTCAGTGTATTATGAAAAATATTATAAACGTTATGTGGGAGCAAGGAATAGAAAACAGCTACAGTTGACTTCTTTTACTTTTGTTGGAGTGCATTTTAAGTATAATACATTTAATGGTGAAAACGAAAAATTATCAAATGCTTAACTAAATTGTTGCATTAATTTGCATTAAAAAGTAGTCATTTGGAGAAAATATTGGCTTCAGTGAATATTCTTTCTTTCATTTTTCTCAATTATATTAAAATTCTCAAGTCCAACTATTAGAAAAATTTTATATAATATGGAATTAAGCACGCAAAATGTGATTATGTTAAAAACTTATGTTGCGCACAAAAGATCGTTTAGGTCGCAGTGCATTGAATAGCCTAATTAATATCTTATGTTATATTATGTTAATAACTTAGTTAACATTTCAACATTTTTGTGTTACATTTATGCATTTTTCTGTTACGGATAACGAAAATAAATTATTACTACTTATGATTTCCATAACATTTTAGTTGTTTCACTCTTCAAGTGCTGTCGTATGTGATGAAATCATAGAGGAATATAGAGTATCTCTATACCGGCTACCGGAAAAATTATAAATTCTATGCTTGTATGTTTTAAGGAAAAAAAAAAACCAAAAAATCGTAATAATAATAATAATAATAATAATAATAATAATAATAATAATAATAATAATAATAATAATAATAATAATAATAATAATAATAATAATAATAATAATAATTCTGGTAGTCTAGTGATGTTTTCACAATGCAACGTGGCTAACTGCTTCAACCTGGCGAATCTAGCGCAATCCTTGTTGAACTCATCGCAATTCAACTCACTCGTCATCATGTAGTTTGTCCTGCTTACTATGTTCATGCTTACTATGCTTACTTACTTCATTTTAATGGGAAACCTAAATGCTGCGGACACCGGTCCAGCACCCGCTGAGCGGCGGCTAAAGTAAGTGGCGAAAACTTCCCTCAATTTGATGTTGTGCTTTGGGCATGGGACCCACCACATAAAAACCATCACATCATCAAAAGTTTTTGATGATGATCCCTGCAAACGGAATAAGCACCACGATTTACAAATATGCACCTGAAACGTCCGATGCCTCTATACAGCTGGTTGATGTCCTAGAGAAGTATAAGGCTGACATTACCGCTCTCTAGGAAATACGAAAGGTCATAGGATGCTCCAAAAGAGCATCCCATGACATCTTTGGTCAGCAAGAGACTCCGACACCTGGTCTCACAGTTCACACCTGTGAACGAACGGCGGGCTACAATCCGCATAAGGGCCAAATTTTTTAACAGCAGCCTTATCTGTGCCCATGTTCCGACGGATGAAAATCGTGCTTGGCGATTTCAATGCCAGGGTGGGTAAGGAGGGAACCTTTGGTCCTACTGTCGAAAAATTCAGCCTCCACCAGAACAACTCCGATAACGGGATGAAGCTGATAGACTTCGACGCAGCAGGAAACATGGTAGTTAGTAGTACCAAGTCCCAGCATCTCGATATCCATAATACGACATGGTTGTCTCCAGATCAGCTTTCAGTGTGATGGACGTGAAATCGATCCGCGGTGCCAACATCGCGGAAGCTAGGGTGCGTACACGCTTATGTGTCGCAAATAACATGAGAAGTCCCACACAGAGAAAACTAGACATCAGTAAGCTGCGATCACCAGAGACAGCAGATGCATTTGCCACTCGACTATCGGATCTGCTTATGCAGAACACTCCCCCACTTTATGATACATGCGCACGGTTGACACATATATCCCACTCCATGACTACTGCTGCCGAGGAGGTAATCGGTTACTACTGGCCTATGAGGAATGAGTAGTATGATCAGGAGTGTCGCGACGCTACCGCAGAAAAAGACGCAGCCTACAGAAAAAGATCAAGCGTCTGAGTGGCGGTTTAAATCCCGGAGCCTCTTCTTGTCGTGGTGGAAATGGGAATCTGGTTACAGATGTCCAGAGTGTACTGAGCTTGTGGAAGGAACACTTTTCAACATTACTAAATGGCGATGCTACGAACAATTCCGTCAGTGGAGGAGATTGCCCGAGCACTCCCATTACGGATGAAGGTATTGATGTTTCACCACCATCGATCAAATTTTCACACTACGCCAAATCCTGGAAAAAACCGAAGAAAAACAGATCGACACCCATCACTTATTCGTTGATTATAAAATCGCTTTCGATAGTCCGATAAGGGATTACCTCTATGGAACAATATCTGAGTTCAGAATTCCTGCGAAGCTCATTCGACTTTGTAGAATGACACTGCATAACTCTCGTTGTGCAATATCGAACGGGGTTTCAGACAAGGTGATTCGTTATCGTGGGACTTCTACAATCTTGTTATGGAGAAAATAATACGAGCGGCTGATCTACGTCATATTCAAACTATCTTTAACAGAAGTGATAAAAAAGTGCAAGACGAAGTACCTAGTGTCTACAAAAAAAGAGTCCCGGCGTTTTGGACAACACGTCACTGTTGACAATTACACTTTCGAGGTGGTGAAGGACTTCACCTATCTAATCATGAAAATATTGCCTACCTGCTATATAGAAGAACGTTTTCGAATATATATTTTTAAACATTGCACACGAAAGTATTAAGTTGTAGATTCGAAAGCTGAAATACATAGTTATTTTTACTAGTGAATGGTTAAATTTGAAAATTGTTCTAATAGAATGAAATCCACGTCAACCTCCCATAAAAAGTGTGTTTTCGAACATATGTTCCCAAGCTGTATGTATCCTTTTTTTTATAAAAAAAAAATATAACTTTCGAGAGTGGTCGTAATCAAATGAAAATCACGCATACCTCTCTTATAAAAGTATGCATTCGAACATTTATTTTCGCACTTAACGATTTTAAATATAATGCTATTAAAGTGAAACCGGCACATATAGCAATTTTTACCACCAGATGGGCAGTTTTGAGAATGGGCATAATCATGGGCGCCTACTTCCCATACAAAAGTTTGTTTTCGAACTTATATTTTCAGACTTTGCGCACGAATGGATAAAATTACTAAAATGAAACTCAGCACATAACATATAATGAATAAATTTGAGAAATCAAATCCGGCTATCTCACACACAAAATTAGATTTTCCAAGTTAAGCTTTCAGACCTTGCATTCGATAGCATAAAGTTAACTATGTGAAACTCGGCACAAAATAGCTTGGTAAATTGATGTAATCAAATAAAAATGAGGCTTCCCTTCCATACAAAATTATATATTTTCGAAATTATGTTTTCAGACTTTGAGCTTTGAGAATGGGCCTTGGAAATTGGTTTTATTTAAGATGCTTTTCGAAAAGAAAAGCAATTTTAAAAATCGCTGCTTACTTAAATGATTGAAATTTCCTTATATTTCAATGTGCCTTACATGAAATGCTTTGTAATATATTTTTGGAATTTCGGATATTTATCTGTATTGTGTCTATGTAAGATGTACATGTATGTAACACACTTGATGTCTACATACGTACACATATGGATCGTACAAAGAAATTGTATGAGGAGGTGCATGAGTAGCTAAGTATGAGTGCGTAAATAAATTTATTGCAACTCATATGAATACGTAAGTGTATCATTTGTCTTTTAAACGTTTATACTTGCACAATAAAGAGC
Source organism: Megamerina dolium (assembly GCA_963854835.1). Lineage (NCBI taxonomy): Eukaryota > Metazoa > Arthropoda > Insecta > Diptera > Megamerinidae > Megamerina > Megamerina dolium. Next base: position 64,114,447 of record OY978526.1, on the reverse strand, counting down.
GAAATTTTATAAATGACTTGTTCATTTCAAACAAGTCAGTCATCTGAAAGGGTTAAACAATTTTTTTGGCGGTATATATAGCAATTTTTTGAATGTTGTAATTGTTATAAATATTACACATTTATATATATACATCATCTGAAGGGTATTTTATTTTTTTTTCCTTTACGTTCTTTGGGCATACAAAAAATTTGTAATATGTTGTAATTGTTAAAGGCATATAGGCATTCACATGCATAAACACATGTTTGTGGTTACCTACTTCCAGACACAAGTGTGCTTCAACGCATATATAAATATTACAATATTTCTTGTTAGGTACTTTTTCCACAGCATTATAAAGGGAATTATTTGAATTATTTATTATTACGTACTATACGCATTGGTGTACTGAGTACTTGTCGACAAATTGTTTACATAGCACTGAGTGGTTGATATATACGCCTTTATTTTAATGGTGTGTACCATTTTTTTCTGATGCTAGCTTTAAAGATAATGGGAAAAGAATATTATGGTGGTGTAAAAATGTACCATAAGTCAAGACACACTTTTCAAAAAATTGCACGAAGGTGAGAGTACATCTACGATCACTTCACCTATCACTTAGAGAGTTTGTTCTCTTTTAAATGCAATATTATTCTCTCTATTTTACTTATTTCTTGGAGACTCTTTGTTTGTAAGATTTAAAAAATTGGGAACGCGCACACCCTCTTTTACTATTCGTGGAATATACATTAGTATAAGTACAGCTAAAAATATTTCGTTTCATTTGTTCCGTAAAAAATACTTTATAGCCACGTTTATGGCTTATAATTAAATTTTACTTTGAATATGAAATATTATTGAAATCTCACGTAAATTTTGAATTTAATTTTCACTTTTAATAATAATACAATTGAGTATATACAAGGTTTGCTTAAGTTTTCATGCAATTAACAATTCCCAACGGAAAAAAAAATATTGAAACCAAATATTTAAAGCCATTCAAAAATATTGCAAATTAAAATATTCTGCATAGTTATTACAAATAAAGTCATAAATTACACCTTAACTTCACACCAAAACGACCAACATTAAATTGGTGTGATTTTTTGGTTAGCCCGACCACCACAGTAAATAACCATAAAGTGTAGAGACAAAGTATGGAGGAAAGGTAAACGAAGAATTGAATGAATTAATGAATAAATGAATGAATGTAACATTTATATTTGCAATTGCCTCCTCTATCATTTTCTCTCTCCCTCAAGCTCACTCCTCCCAAAAGACTTACACAGCAATTATCTGCATAAGGCAACCCAAAATTCAAATGAAAGGCAACATTTTCTCGTATTTCTTTTCAATTACAATTTTCATTACAACGTTTTTTTGTAGTGCCTTTTAAGCAAGAGTGTTGTCCAGTGATATAATGTACCACCTATGAGCAGAACTCGAAATTTAAATGTAATAAAGCACAATATTTTAACAATGTTTTTATTGCAAATGTTAAAAAAGTCAAAGACTACGCGTGACTACACATACTCTCGAAAATAAAAAACTTTACGTTAAATACTTACATCGTTTGTTGCTGTTTTCTGAATATATTTCTTTAAATGGCTTTTCTGCTTCCACTTCCACCCATATGAATGTTTTCTCATAGCTTCACCTTTTGGTTTTTTGACTTGGTGTTAGTATAGCGGTCTCATTACTACCGTCATCATTTAATTTTTTTCACTGGAAACATTTAAAAGTGAGACGACTAAGAAAGCCCCAAAGAAGAAGAAGACGGAAAACATGTAGTCGTACAACAAATATGGTAACAAAAATATATATGAATTTGAAAAGTTACAAAGAAAACCCACCACAGCAATAACAAAAGCAGCAACAACAACCAATGACTCCATCGCCATCATAAACATTAATTTACCTTCCGCCGAAGTGTTTGATATTTTGTATTTTATTTGGAGAATTATAGAGCCGTAAAAGATTCATTTATGTGAGACGCTAGAGAAAGAAATATAGTACTAGGTATATAAATAGATGATGATGTATATATGTATGTAACATAGGTCTTAATGCCGATTCCAGCGACACTTTAGTAAACGAAAAAAAAAAAGCGAACGGAAATGTCGGTCCTCAATGGCAACATAAACACAGGAAGTGGAAACGGAAATTTCTTAGCTTGTTCACACTTTGTGGTAGTAGTACTAGTGCCGACAGTGAACACAGTGGTGTAGTTGAAAGGGATATAAATTAACCCATTTTTAATTATTTTGCGATATGCTCCCTCAATCAGTTGTTAAAATTAAGAAAATTATACAATAGAACAAAAGAGATTATGCTACATTATGTGAAGACTTTGAATAATGGATCTAATGTAAAAAGTTGTTTATAATTATTTTAAAAATTTTTTACTTTTATAAAAAAAAAAAAAAAAAACAAAATGTGGCACTTAAAGCTCCAAAGGGCTCATTGGCCGAGCTTCTCTTCCATTACTGTTGTGCGTCTTAAATTTTGGACAGTATTAGAATGGACCTACTTATTTTAGCCGGTTCCGAACGGCAGAACACTTGTGACATCACTTTTTCTGAGCTTTGCCACAGAGTTCTTTTTAGAAGCTTTTTCATGGCAAGTTGTTACTGTCGGAAGAATTGCCAATTGCTTGCCGACAGGTGGGTACCATTCGAAAGAAAAATCTTTTCGATATAAAATTTGTTATGCATCAGCCGGGTATTGAACCACGACCTACAGATCAGAAGGCGAACACATTAACCACTGAGCTACGGCACCCACAGTCGTAGTGAAAATAAAAAGAAAAACTTATGAAAAACTATAGTCTTTTAGCATTAGATCTATGAAATTGAAATAGATAGTTGAAAGTGGCAAAAAAGTGTCCAGGAATACTTACAAGGGAGTCCCTTAAATATAAAAATCTTATAACGCACATATCTTCATACTTTTAGGCTTGCAATAAAATGTAGAAACTCTCATGTACTAATGTAATGTACGAATACATACATATATACATGTGTAATAGCAATAGTAACACATTGTACTAAAGCAAGATTTCCGTTGCTATTATCGTTACAGATTTATTACTTTTACTGCTGTTTGAAATGTATACGTGGATGTTGCCACGTATTTATGTATTTCTATGTACACACACGATCATTTCGTGTCAATAATCATTACCTATACCTCCTTATATGGCGTATATACGTTCTGGAAAATTTTAAAATTTCGTTGCAATTTTGTATAAAATAAACGATTTTGACTTCACTATTTCACTTAATTGCTTTTGTATCTATTATTTTTATATTGTAGCAGTGCCGATTAAAGGCAAAAACTGAAATTAAACAGCAGTGTTATTACACAGTTAGTCTTTTAATTGTCATTAATCCCTTTTTACATTCAGCTCATCTGGTTTAAACCTCTTTTTTACACTCGCAAAATTTAAATTTTGTACTGTAAACAAGAACAACAAATACAACAATTCGTAATTGTTGGTTAACATCGGCCTAACGACTGCTTGAATTAAGGTCGAATGAATTTTTTTTATAATGTGCAAAAAAATTAAACCGAATGGAGCTCAAAAAGAATGCTGTGGTCAATGATATCGAAATATTTTGTCGCTTTTTCGACATTATTTTCAAAGAAAATTGAAATATTATCGAACAAAAAATATACAAAATTAGAATGTCATTTTATTTCCACATTAAAAATATAATTTCCTTGTAGTTATATCGAAAAAGTGCCAATATTGAAAATGGTATATGATATACAAATATACTGGGTCTCGCCTTCAGAGTGAAACACTTATAAATTTGGAAAAAAAAAAAATAATAAAAAAAAGGAAATACAATTTGTATGTGACGTTTTAAAGCAATTCAGGCCTAATCTCGTCAATAGTTCGCTCAACGTTGGCTTGCAATTCATCCAAAGTTGCTGGTTTATCACCATAAACTAGCCCTTTAATATATTCCCACAAAAACTATTCTAGAGGCGTTAAACCGCAGAATAGTTCACTGGTCCATTTCCAGAGATTATGTTGCCGCCAAATGTTTCATTCAATAAATCGATCGTTATGTTCGATGCATGACATGTAGCGCCGTCTTGCTGGAACCACATCTTTTCCACATACATAACTACCACGCAGTTGGGAAATCAAATAGTCAATGATGATGAATGTAGCGATCTCCATTGACGGTTACGTTCTTCCCAGCCACGTTGTTAAAGAAGTATAGCCTAATGATTCCACCAGCCAATAACCTGCACCAAAGAGTAAGCTTTTGTGGATGTAATGATGTCTGAAGATATTCTTGTGGATTGTCTTCACTCCAAATCTGACAATTTTGCTTGTTCCCATACCTATTGAGTCAAAATGACCCTCATCACTGAATAAAATTAGCGATCTGTAGCGATCTTTGAGTTTGGATGACAGAACCACGATATTCATAATGAAATTTCAATATTTGCAAGCGTTGTTGCGGTGTCAATCTTTCCATGATGAAATTGCAAACTTTACTTAGTACAAATGACTTTGATAATGGTTATACCATTTGATTCCTGTCGGAAACCGCTTCACTTTCAAAAAATACCAGTTATTTCCTTCCCTTTACATATACAAAACTTTCTACTGGCATTTCACTATGAGTGATATTATTTTAAAGGGACCCTAGTACAAATTGATGTATTTTTCTTTCTCATCACAATAATACTCTATATAAAATTTGAAATATATCTGATCGTATTTAAGAATAGTCCCCATACAGATAAAAAAATGTATATTTAATAAGTCGAAAACTTGTACTTGTTATTTTATAATATTATACCAGGTATATGAGAATATTAATTTGTGTCAAGTGTTTGTTAATACTTGAGTTATGCTCCGAGGATATACAATAGAAAACTACATATATTTTTGATTAGCTTTGTCTCCGTAGTCGAATTGAAGATGCTCGTCCTTCACTCCATAACCTGACTCCTTCTCACGATAACACACACACAAAGAAGTTGAAATAAATAACTACGAAATTTCCTATGGCATTTAAAATATCACAACTTATTGTGTATTTTAACTACGATTATAATATTTGATACACATATGGCTACATACATAAGTTTTTTTTAATTGTAGTAAAAGCTCTGCGAATTGGGCTAGTGTTTCTTTTAGTTTTCACATTAAGTCACTTCTGCGATTCGATTAATAACATTGATAGATTTTCTTTAAAAATTACTATAATGCAAATTAATATTTTAGCAGTTCATTTTTTAGCATTTCAAAGTTTACGATGATATGGATTTATTATGCTCATTATTTTACATTGCTTCCATACAAAAATCGCTACATTGACCCGCTCAATGATGTCATCATAATCTTTGTAAAAAGAACATTGGAAAAAAAAAACATTATTTTATAAATGAGTCCATATTTGACCAAAAAGGGCAATGCCAACTATTTAATATATCTCCCGTCCAAATTATATATAAGTAATTTTTATTCAACTTTATAGTCTGCTTGTCGAGGAACAATTGAATTACAGAAAATTTACAAACTAAGAACTAAGCCTGTCCAACTGAACGGAATTGCTGATGCAAACTTTTTACTTATTGAAATAACATAAACATAAAACAGTGCCAGAGGTTTAATGTTACTTAGCTGTGACAACGTTTGTTTGTTCAGCAGCGGCCACACATTCTGCTGACTGAGCACTGCAGTCACGTAACCACAAGTCAATGGCCGTCGCTTTGCTGGACGATAGCGTTAACTCCTCCCTCGTTTAAGTTAAGGCCGTCCTCGGCCTTCTTAAGACTGTCGATAATAGTTTGGACGTGGTATTGTTGACGGGCTTTCCTCTTTTTTAAAGATAGTCTATGGAGGAAGAAACACACGAGAATGATGACAACTGCGGCAGAAATGAACATCCAAGGTCTGGTCTTTAGCTCTTCTCTTATCTGACCGATATAGGTTTTCGATGTTCATCCTTTGTAGGTACGGTAGGCTCAGTATTTCTTGATGTTGTGTAATATTTATTAAAGTGGATGTAGCTGAGGCTGGAGACCTTCTAACGATGTTTCTTTCGTTTCGATATAGTGATCCGTTGATTTTTACTTCGTCATTGAAGGTGAGCAAATATGTTCCGGAGACGGTTTTCTCGGTACCATCGGTGCTTTGTACTATGGCAGCTTCGTCGTTGATGATAATGACTCCATCGTCAACAATTGTTAGAGGGTTCAGATGGCTCGGTCGGGTGCTGCAGTGAGCGACACCGCCAGCATGAAGCTGTTGAGCACACGTCGGCCCAGGTATTTGTCTACAGAATGTTGTTGTCAAAGGGGTTGAGGGTTTGCCAATCCGATCTTCGCGAGAGTAATAGACAAAGTTAGGCTTTCTATTTCTGAAATCAAAATTCTGTCTCTTGCGAGCAGTGTTTCATACAAATGTTCTGTGTCAGTTTTTGTTTTTGTGCTATTTAGGATGATATTTTCTGTGTCCGTCAATTTGTTTATTTGTTCTTGTGTCTTTGTATTTATAAGTACCTGTCTATTTTCTGAGTCAATTAGTTCTTGCTGACTAAATTTTATTTTTTCGAAGTCATCAAAATCTGGCGTCCCTGCAACTATTTTCAAAGCGGTGCCCAAAAAATTGATGCTTCTCGCATGTCTGTGGTGAACGTACATAGTAGACAAAAGTGTCCTGTTCGATGTCTGAGTCCAGTATCTTTCTCATATGTGACTGAGGAAATAGGTTCGTAAGTCCTTTGGTTTCATCGGCCATTTCTGAATACGTTGCGAGGTTTGATGTATGCCTTAGATATCCAAATTCCCGCCAGATCGCCACATCTCCATCTATTATTGGAATATAGTTCGCATGGGAATAGTCGGTCAATTTGGCTGTCGATACCGCGGCGAAGAGAAGTACAATTATAATCCTAAACGAAATACCAAACTTTGAGTAGTGGAATATTAAACTTAATTATCTTAAATTGTCCTTATGGACCACCCTCCCTTTTATAAGAACTGTTGTTCCTAGGTCTGCTTGCACTGTTTCTTCGACATACAGGGGTGTAAGTTTATTTCCCAGCCTTCTATTTGTTTTACCATTACCTTATCTCCTACCTGAAAATTTCTGTTCTTTCGAGTTTCATTAAGCCTTTGCATTTGAAGTTCTTGGGCTTTATGAACCCTATTTCTGATTTCGGTCTCTAATTCCAAGGGGGACGCATGGATTACGTCAATCGGACGTCTATTCGTGACTGAATGGATGGTTCTATTGTATTCTATGGTAGACTGGAGTATCAATTTTACTGTATCGTCAATGCATTTCCCTATTTTTAAGCATCGTGCGATCTCTAGGAGGGTGCTGTGAAATCTTTCCACTTGTCCATTTGACGTGCTATGGAGTGGTGGAGCGTTTATTATTTGCACATTAAACTGGGTCCGCAGTAATGAAGTAATAGTTTCCGAATTCAAAGAAGGCTCATTATCGCAGAATATGGTTTTCGTGCAATGGTAAAAGTTTAAAAGTTGCAGAATTGGTGGCACCAGGTCTGTAATTGTTCTCGAAGCGATTGGTTGCACAATCGCGAATTTTGAAAATTTGTCTATAGAAGTTAGAAAATATTTTTTGTCTGTTGAAAATATATCGATGTGAAGCATTTCGCCCACGTACGAAGGAATAGGTGTTTCGCCAAGGACATGCTTTTTCGGATGGCGATCATATTTGGCTTTTTGACAGATTTTGCAGCTTGCGACAACCCCGTTTGCTAGTTGGGTCATCTTAAGAAAAAAGTAGTCCTCTAAAATTTGCTTTGTGTTTTCTTGCGCAGCTCTATGAGCCCTATTATGTTCTGTAAGCACGATTTCTCTTTGCTCATCTTGGTTGAAGATGTCAACTACGAATTTTTTTGAATAACGAAAGGCCGTTGATGGGAATGTTTCAATTAGTCTATGTTAAATCAGTGCTAGCGTTGCAAGGTCGCAATGAATAGCATTTACTACGTCTTCTTTTACTGCGTCGCACACTGCTTCAAAAAGCGTTTTTCTATCCGAGAAATATATGAGATGCCTGGTTTTTTTTCCAAAAACTATAATAGTGCGCTTTGATGGAATAGTGTCTTCCTTAATTATTATCTGGTTTTGAAAACAGTTGACCGGTTTGTCAGTAGGCTCAACAGTGTAAGTTAATGACATTTCGCTGTGCATTGTGGCTAAATCAGATTGTGCATCCTCCTCGAGGGCATGAATATTTTGTCGTGACAACGCATCTGCAACATGATTTTCTCTACCTGGCTTGTAGAAAATCTGAGCATTGTGCTCATCGATAAAGGCTTTCCACCGCTTTATTTTAGCGTTTGGATTTCGATCCGAAACCGCAAACGTAAGAGGCTGGTGGTCAGTAAAAATGTTTAGGTTTTTAACGCCATACAAGTAGTTCCTAAGGCACTTTAGAGCCCACACTATGGCAAGCAACTCTCGTTCGTTGGTTGTGAAATTTGTTTCCCTATCTTTCAAGGTCCTTGAAATCCATCTTGAGACAAGACTGCCCCTAAACCACACGATGAAGCGTCTGTTGTCAAATCAAACGGCTTTTTGTAATTCGGATAGAGTAACATGACGTCTTCGGAAGTCAACACTTCTTTTAGTCTCCTAAAAGCTTGGTATTGATTTTCGTCAAGGTTGATTGGTAGTTTCTTTGACTGAGTAGCGCCTTCTTGCCGTTTTCGCCTTTAAGTATGTCTGTTAAAGGTTTTGCTATTGTTGCGAAATCCTTAATGAAACACCTATAGTAGCTAGCCAGACCCAAGAAGGACCTTACGTTAAATAACGTAGTGGGTTGCTCGTAATTTTGAATAGCCTCAACCTTGCTAGGGCTCGTCGCGATTCCGTTCCGAGACACCATAAATCCCAAATATTCGACCTTTTCCTTGAAAAAGTTTGACTTTTCGCGAGAGACCCTCATGTTAGCTTCGTATAAGCTATCCAGGACCCAAGCGATATATTTGACATGATCTCTCATGTTTTCTGAAAAAATAATTACGTCGTCAACGTAAACATAGCATGATTTTCCTATTTGCTCTCTGAGCACATCGTCAATCGCCCTTTGAAAAATGCTAGGAGCATTTTTTAAGCCAAAAGGCAGCCTACAGAACTCGTATTTGCCATTTCCCACTGAGAATGCAGTTTTTTCTCTGTCCCGTTCGGCGAGTAAAATTTGGTGAAAACCTGACTTGAGGTCAAGTGTTGTGAAATACCTTGATCTTCCTAGGTTTGACAATATAACGTTGACATTCGGAATTGGGTATTTGTCGGCTATAGTTTTTGAATTTAATTTTCTAAAGTCTACAACAAGTCGTTTTTTTTTTATTCCCGTATTCATCGGTGCCCTTTTTGTCTACTACCCAGATGGGATTGTTATATGGAGACCTTGATGGCCTTATTATGCCATCTTTTAATAAATTACTAGTTTCTTTATTAACAAAATCAGCCACTCCCATTGGATATGGGTATAGCCTTGAATAGACAGGGTCCTCATTTTCAGTGCGAATAGTTGCCACAATATTAGTATTGAAGGGAAGTGCTTCATTTGGTTCTGCAAACACCCCCATCCGATTCCTCAACATTTTTCGGTACTCCTCTGATATTTCCTGAGGAACCTCTATATTTTCTAAACCTATGAAGTTTACATTTTCGCAATTAAGAAATTGTATGGGCTCTGGTCCTGAATTTACTCTCAACTCTTTGTTCTTAAAGTCCAGCGTTGCGTTTACTTGAGTCAATAAATCAAGGCCAATTATGCCATCGAATGTGGAGAAATTGTGCAGTATAAAAAAGGTAGCATTTGTATTAAATAAATTTATGAAACATTTTTGTTTAACGGTAGTAGACCCATGGATAGATTTTACTATAAATGGTTTTTTCGCTGATTTTATATGCTTTAATTCAGGCAATGGCTTAATATAGTTTTTCGATGCTCCCGTATCTACTAAAAATTTGATTACTCTCCCTGCGATCCTTCTCTCTATGTACGGGAGCAGGGAGTTTTGTCTAAAAAATTAATTTGGTCGTACTCAGCAAATTCATCATTGATATCCTCAACCTCCGCACCTGCTTCGATTTGATAGCTCTGATTATTTTGGTCGGGTGGGGTCTGCTCTTGACCTAAATGGTGAATTCTTTGTTGCTTTGGTCCCGTGAATCGTGCGGTCCCGCTATTTGGTCTCTTTACTGCCTGTTCTTGACCCTGATAGTTTTGTTGGGGTACCTGCCACTGATTATTTTGGTTTTGTGTGGGTAGCCTAAAGCGTGAAGATGGATCAACGTCCATTGGTTCTTGTCTTCGTTGATTTACATTAGAAGGTACCTGTCTTTTATTGAAATAAGGGTTTTTCCCTTGTGAATTTTCATTATTACTCCCAGCTATTTTCTTATCCCTAGGCTGTTGCTAAAGTTCGATTTTTTGAGCCCTATCTTCTAGACTCCTGGCATAATTGCTTGCAAAATTATATCTTTCATGATTTGCTTCGACCATCTGGGCCAAAGCTAAAGCGGATGGAAGATCCTTGGGCCTTGCTGAGAAAAGAACATCGCTAAGCGATTTTTTAGTTCCTGATATAAAGACACGCAATGCGTCCTGTCTTTATTTTTCATTTAGTGACGTGGCGACAACGTTGTCGTATGTCATAATAGTCTTATTTGTAAGAACAGTCAGTTTTTTTTCCACTTCATCGTAGTGTTGAAAAAGTGTTAAATTCCCCTGACGAAGTGTGGCTAATTCTTGCTCGATCAAATAGATTGGTCTCTTATCAGCGTATGTGAAGTCGAGTCTATTTATAATAGCCTTGAAATTAAGTGGGGTATCGAAAGAGGCTAGGACCATATCGGCCGGGCCCCTTACTTTATTTCGTATAATACCGAGAGCCTGGTAGTGAACAGAGCTTCCGTCGTAATTTTTATAAACTTTGTACGCGGTGTTTGTCGCTTTTCTCCACGAGACATACGTCTCGTGTTTTCCTTCGAAGTCTGGTAGGGATTTCACTATATCCAGAGATTCTTTGCACGTTATATTTTCCCTAATATCTGCCTCGCTAAATGTCTCTATTTCCGGCGCACTAACCGTTGTTTCCCTAAGACTCCTACTGACATTTTCTAATTTTTGTTCGAATATTTTTTCCTGAGCTGCAAGTGCGCTGTTAACGGCACTTTCAATTATAACTTTAAGTTGATCAGGGGTTGCCATGTCAAAACTTTTTTTGTTACTGTTTACGTTTAAGTTACCGAAATTCTTTAGCAGCGCATCTATTTCACTGTCACTCATTAGTCGCACAAATTCGGACGGCAAATAATTTTTTCTAAAACCATGTGAGCACTCTACTTACATTTCTTAATAGTTTTATCCTTAAAGCTATTTGTAACTATCGATGTTGAATATTCCGCTTTCGTCGGTCTGACGTATATGATGCGTAGTGTTTAGTGCCGTTGCCGCTTTCGTCGGTCTGACGGATAGCGTTGAGTTGTACGAATACCCGTTGGGCGCCAGTAATTTTTATTCAACTTTATAGTCTGCTTGTCCAGGAACAATTGAATTACAGAAAATTTACAAACTAAGAACTAAGCCTGTCCAACTGAACGGAATTGCTGATGCAAACTTTTTGCTTATTGAAATAACATAAACATAAAACAGTGCCAGAGGTTTAATGTTACTTAGCTGTGACAACGTTTGTTTGTTCAGCAGCGGCCACACATTCTGCTGACTGAGCACTGCAGTCACGTAACCACAAGTCAATGGCCGTCGCTTTGCTGGACGATAGCGTTAACTTATATACTCTGATTCACAAAATATTATTTTAAAGACACGATCTCAGTATTTACCGAGTTTGTGACCTAAAATTGGTAATATCTTCCTTTCCGGATATATTTAAATTTTTCTGTGCTATTTGAAGAATAAATGGAAGTAAACAATTTTTTAAATTATAATTTTGCGTTTCATATCTGTGGAAGAATTGAAAATACAGAATTTTACTAAAATACATTTTTATCATCGTGCCTTAAAATACTGTTCTCTTAATGCTTTTCATGAAATTTTGTCAATATTGAATAATTCTGCTACACCTAGGTAGGTTTTATTATAAATGTTATTTGATCAATTCATTTTGGATACAGCAATTCTTCAAACTCCATGACACAACATTTATTGTTCCATTTTCACTGGCAGAAGCACAGTGAGAGGCAATTTTTTGTTTATCAAATAGACAATCTTTAATTTGCATAAACACACTGCGTAATTGTTTATATTATATATTTCATAGTTAGACGTCGGATTGTAATTGGTATCTGTAATGAAAAGATGCTTGAATTTTTCTAAAAAGAAGAAAATTCCAGTTTAAATTCATTGAACCTCTCTATATTATATTAGTGGTTAGTGCTAATATAATATGCTAATGCTAACATAATATAATGCTATTAGCGGTAAGTTCTGAAAAAGATAAAATTATGATCGTAATATAAATGAGAAATGCTTCATTTCTTTGCACATATTTACACTATTGTTTATTAGCGATGAGTTCTGAATAATGCAACTACCATTACGTTAAAGTGTTAAAAACGCAACGAAAACTCCTGCTTATGATGTGTGGATCTTTTTATGTTAGCGGTGAGTACTGAATAATACAATATAAAACTATGATGGCAACATACAGACATATAAATAAAAACAGACATCTGCTTTCTATATTACTTTCCTGCAGTTTTTCAGCAATCAATATTCATTTTGCAAACATTTCTTGTGCACTTCCGACCATTGTCATAAAGTGTTTTAGAATTTTAGCTATAATTTCGTAAACAAATGCAACTACATCAATATATGTTTATGCCATTCGAAAAGGGAGCGTCATATAAACGTCTATCAAAGCATATACCAGTATACAAGTATGCTCGCCATGGGAATCAAATCTAAAATCAATTTTCAACACATACTTACATGCACGATGAGAACAAAACAAAAGAGATAGGGAAAACAAATTGTAAACATGTTTGAGATGATATTAAAAAAAAAAAAAAAAAAAAATCAACGTAAATGCCATCGAAGAATTGATGTCAAATTAAATTAAAGCGAGCCAGAATGACACTAATGTGACAATAAGCACCAAAAGTCATACAAATGGTGGAATATAAGCACAATACGTATGTACATTAGAGATGACAGAATACAAGTGACATTTCGATTTGCAAATTGGCATGTGACGTGTGTTTCAATGTACCAATAAACATATACAAAATTTATATGTAAGATATTTATACGAATAAGAAGTTGTAATGACAATGACATATTTAAGTCTTTGATTTTATTTATTTATTACTATTATTTTGTATTTGCAAAATGTTGGCGTAGGTATGTACATATTTAAGTACTCTAAACCTTTATGTTCGCTATAGAGAAGAGCTAGTGATGACAGCAGATGTGAACACCGACCCACTTAGTGCAAAATGTAAATTGTAGTATCATTAATATACAGAATAATGCTATTACACGTGGTATTACTTCTCACAAATGTTGAATGAAATAAATCAGATATGGATACAGAGACTGTGCTAGGTGGATTCAAGGGCGATGTATAAAAAAGAGTACATATTGAATTCATGTAAAAATGTTCCATCTTGTTTATAAACTTATTCCTATGATTGAGGTATCCCATTGTGCTACATATTTTATTATTGATTTACAACATTCCGATAATTGCAATTATTCAATTATCATTCATGCATAAATGGCACATATTAATTATAATAAAAATGGGTGATCACAATGCATCATTATGGCAGCAGTTTTATGATATGAAGTAATAAGAAGGAAGAATGAGCGAAAGCAACTTGACATATTGTATTACAGCGCGGGTTGTTGGTCTAAGTGAATCAGTGTAGATACAAAGTGTCACCTTTACCTACCTTTTTAAGGAAATATATATGTTCATTATTGTGTATAAATATATACTTACTGATTGTGTGGTATATATTCACTAAGGCGGCCTTTATTTGGAAACCCGTTTGTGTTTAGCTCGCATAGCTAATAATATAGAACAAATAAAAAAAAAATGACCTTACAGTCGGCTGGGGCCGACCAAATTATACGCTGCATATGTAGATATATAAAGTTTGCTCGCATATCCATCTTTTTTTCGACATTACTACATTAAGAAGCAGGCATGGCTCACCAATTTTTTAAGGAATAATTTCTGCACAAGAAATATGGTGGGCTTAGGCGAAGTATTTCGTAAGTTATGGGGTTTTTAAAGTTTAAGATAATTTCGAGACTGGGCGTGGCTCTTTTTTTTCTTGTAAATCTAATTACCTTTGCAATACTAATCCACACCTCAAATTTGGTTGTCCTACGCTCAATAGTTCATAAGTTATAGAGCTTAAAAATGTTTGTTTAATTTCCTCGGCTTTGTATGGGAGTCCCATTAAGAAGTTGGTGCAGATTTCAAGCCATATTTTTATACTACGATATTACTTTACTTACTCTAGACAGAAAACTTCCGAAGTTACAGCGGTTTAAATTTAAAGGTAATTCGGTCATTTTGTAGGGGGCTACTATAAACAGTGGAAGTGGCTAACCCATTTCTTGTAGATCTGGTTATTTTTACAATACTAACGCACAGCGTGAATATTGTTGTTCTACGCGGAATAGTTTGTAAGTTGTGGCAATAAACATTTTTGTTTGATTTCGAGACAGACAGAAAAATTGCAAAGTTACAGCGGTCTAAATTTAAAGAAAATTCGGTAATTGTGTATGGCGGATACTCTAAGAATAGCAGTAAGTAGCCATTTTCGGCAAGATTACTTACTTACTTACTTATGTGGCCATAACAACCGAATATCGATTTAGGCCGAAAATAACATGCTTCGCCAGCCATCTCTGTTCTTCGCTATCTGGCGCCAGTTAGAAATTCCAAGCGCCGTCAGGTTCTCCAGTACTTGGTCTTTCCACCGGAAGTTTGGTCTTCCTCTTCTGCTTCGTCCTCCAGCGGGTTCCGAATATAACACCTTCTTAGCTGGAGCGTGTTCTTCCATTCGCTCGACATGACCTATCAAGCCCAGCCGCTGGATTTTGATGCGCTTTACTATATCAATATCGGCATACAGCTCGTACAGCTTATGGTTTTACCTTATTCGGTACTCGCCACCAACGCAAATAGGTCCAAAAATCTTGCGTAGGACTTTTCTCTCGAAGACTCCAAGCATTCGCTCATCCGAGGTGGAAATTGTCCAGGCTTCAGCGCCATATGTTAGGACAGGCATGATGAGAGACTTGTAGAGTGTAGTTTTCGTTCTTCGAGAGAGGGCTCGACTTCTCAATTGCTTATTCAGCCCAAAGTAACACCTGTTAGCAAGAGTTATCCTACGCATGATCTCCAAGCTGACGTCATTACTGCTGTTAATGCTGGTTCCAAGATAGACAAAGTCCCTTACTACTTCAAAAGCGTAGTTGTCAACAGTGACGTGCTGTCCAAGACGCCGGGACTCTTTGTTTGTTGACACTAGATACTTCGTCTTGCCCTCGTTCACCGTGAGAAACATCCGACGCGACTCTTTTTCCAAATCTGAGAATGCTGCACTGACTGCTCGCGTGTTCATGCCGATTATGTCAATATCGTCGGCATACGCTAACAGCATGACACTTTTGTTGAAGATAGTGCCATTATGTCGTAGATCAGCAGCTCGTATTATTTTCTCCATAATAAGATTGAAGAAGTCGCACGACAACGAATCACCTTCTCTGAAACCCCGTTCGGGAGTTATGCAGTGTCATTCTACAAAGTCGAATGAGCTTTGCAGGAATACCGAACTCAGACATTGTTGCATAGAGGTAATCCCTTACCGGACTGTCGAAAGCAGCTTTATAATCAACAAATAGGTGGTGTGTGTCGATATGTTTTTCTTGGGTCTTCTCCAGGATTTGGCGCAGTGTGAAAATCTGGTCGATGGTGGATTTACCAGGTCTGAAGCCACACTGATAAGGTCCAATCAGGTTGCTGAGCATAGGCTTCAACCTTTCACACAGTACGCTCGATAGAACCTTCGGCAAAATTATGAAACATAACTATAAAACATAATTCTATGTGCCAAATATTGTTGTCCTAGATGGTATGTTAAGTGAGTTAAAGATTTTGAAAATTCCGAGGTTAGTCGTTTTTAATGCTTAGTGTGGGCGTGGCTATTGACCGATCATACCCAATATTAATCCCCTCCGTACCCTTGGATCATAGGTTACTTGTGCCAAACTTCGTCAAAATAGCACAATATTTGCTCAAGTTATCGTGCGAATTATTCAGGTGACGGACAGACTGGCGTACGGACGGACATCGTTAAATCGAAAACTTAAGCTACGCTGATCACGAATATATATATTTTTCTATATCTGCGGAGATTCCTTCAAGTGGTTACAAACATCTGACAGAAATGAATATACCCTGCATATACTTATGCAGGCTATAATGTTATAATGTAACTGACTTTCATTACCCTTAACTTTTTAATAATAAGAATAACGATGAAAAAAATTTACATTTTTAGGGTTGGTGCATCTCTTGTAAAGATTTCATTAATGAGACAAAACATAGCATTTTGTATTTTATTGTTATCAAGTCGAATATTCTTAGACTGTCAGAACTAGAATTCGTCAGAACTGAAATGCCACCTTAGTTCTAGGGTTGAGTTCACAGTCATTGGTTAAGTCATTAGTTTATTCGGAAGCCACCTTAATATTTATTTGTATTTGTGTCATTTTTATTGATGGAGAGAATCAAAAATAATTTCAGAGATCGGTTTAGGGCCATTCTCACAGTGACGAGTTAACCTACATTTGACAGTTAACTATCGATTTTTAATTTCACAGTAACGAGTTAACTTAAAGATAACCGCTGAATATTCAAGAGTTAACCTCCAGTTAACTAATGTAGAAATCAGCTGATTGTGAAAGCTCATTGAAATTACAATACAAATTTAAATATCGATCGTTCGTTTTGTTTTCAAGAAAATTTATTACATAGATTTTCAAGATATACAGAATAAGGATAATACTGAAGATTGTATGGATTCATGTATATCAAAAAGAAATATCGTGACCAATTTAAAATAGCAAAGAGGTAGCTGTACGCAGATGGGAAGCAGTTGCTTTGAATATTGTTTCACTAATCAACAAAGATTTGGATAACTGAAAGGAAGGTACTGGCTACGTCGTCACGGGATCTCATCTTAACTTCAGTGTTTTGGCACTCTAATGTGTTGTTTTTTGTTCAAAAATCGCGTATAATTTCCAAGTTATAACAATGAAAACTTGGTTGTTCGCCTTTTGTCACTCATTTTGCTATTGCGTTTTGAATTAACAAACAAAGATGTCACCCTTTATTAGAAGAATCATCTGACTGATTTTGTTTACTTTTTAAGTTTAACTCAGTACTGTGAAATTGAAATTTATTTACTCATAGGTTAACTGATATATTTGAGTTAAAGTTAACTTAAGGTTAACTCGTCATTTATGGTCGAATTTACAGTCATTGGTGGCCAATGTTTAGCTAACATAATGGATCCGTACTATTACACAATAAACAAATTTGTTTACAGTTGACATATACATGACAATTCAAAAATCTGTGATTCATTGTTCGCCCAGAATGAGATGTTTAATTTTTTGGTAGCTAATTAGCATATTTTAGTATACATATTCATGGGATTTAATAGGTGATTCTAGAATACTGGAGGATGTTATCTACTTGAATGAAAAGCCTCCCAAAATTCTTTGGATCGCATTCAAAGACGATGAAATTATTGTATCTTTTATAGAAACTTGAAAGTCGGGAGAAATTAGTGGCTGCTTTTACATTTAAACTAGTTACATTCGTTGTGACAGCTGTGACAATGAGCTCATGTACCATAATGCTCCAACACACAGTTGAGCTAAAATTATATACAAGTAATTAAAAAAGAATTTACAAAGCAATATAAAAACTTGAAAAAATGTCTAAGTTCAAACAATAAAAGAAAATTCTTTTTCTTCGAATATCGTAATAAAATAAATTGTAGTCGAAAATGTTAACGAAATATTAATGAGCTATAAAATTAATTACATTTTGATTGAGTGTGTGCTATTTGGGCATTTTTTCTTGCTTTGCCGCAGTAAATGTGCTGAATTTGCACTTTTATAGTTGTTGTTGACCAAGAATTTACACCATCGCCATTAGCAACATCACGTGCACATTGTGCTCATGTATGTAGTCGCAGTACCTACACTCGTAATATGAACCATCTAATGGGCGTGCCAATTTTATGTTCGGCGACCAGCATATTGAATATTTTGCTACCAGTACCAATGTATAGGTATGTATTGTTATTGTATATTAATTTACTTGAACTTTATCTTTACTTTTCGCTTCTATTTTCTTTATTTCCTTTTTTTATTTTGCACAATATGTTTGGTCAATAAAAATAAAGCGAGAACAAAACAAACAAAAAAACAGAAAGGAAAAAAAAAAGTTAAACGCTTATAACTTGTTAGAACGACGTTGCAACCTTTTCAATGTGGTTTTGAAATTGCCAGCGTTTTGGGATGAAAAAATGTACTAATTCTTATGTACTTATATGAGGGTATGAGTGCGTAGCACATCAATGATGACTGGTTCCCTGTTGTGGAAAAGTTGAAGATATACTGCTGACATCGGTCATATTGCGGCCACGCGTACACAGGCGAAGAAATGCGAAAAAATTGAATTTTAATTAAAGTCAGTACGTACATTAGTGAAACGCCCCCAGTGAAGAACAAAATTGTTTTGTGAAAGGAACTGAAAAAAAAACAGAAAATAAAGAAAACAATTTACTGCAAAATATTAAAAGAGCGAATGATGAATAGATATGAATAAATTTCTCAAATATGTTGAATGGTATTCTTTTATATTTTGTGCATTTTGTGCAATATTTAGATGACAAGCCAAGTATAATGCATCACATTATGGCTTTTGTGTATGTAGGTTTGTATCCTTAAGCAATTAAATTATAGACTGCAGTTTGTGAGAGGAATATAATTTTCTATGCTCCTATTATATGATCAAGTAAACTGCTTATGAAATTTTCTTCACACTTTCGTATATTTCAAATACAGATTTATTTGAATATACAAATTTTTCGGAAGCTGCTTGATGAACTACTAGCTATTGTAAGAAGTATGTACATCCATTTTTTAAAATGGGCGCGACAATAAACATAGGCAAATAATAGGCTTATAATTGCCTATTGCGCATTGTTTTATTGATTTAAAAAGCACTTTGAATATCAATAGTATTATCAATGGTCAATTACATTACATTTGAATTTTTTTTTTCAAGCTTTTTTTATTGGATTTTTCTAAAATAACTTAGAAACTAACAATAAGTAATCAAATCTTACAAACTAACTAAAATTATGTAATATTCCCAACGTTCCATCACAATTTGTTGAGTCGCGAGGTATAGCAATTTCACAGCATATTCAGTGTATCTTTTCTTTTTAATCGACGATGCCCCGTGCTCAGCAACAATTGCCTAGCAAGGGGATTCGGATGATTATGTAATTTTTGAATGTAGCTTCTGCACGACATTGCAACTTCCTCAGAAATTGTGGGTACATTTAAATCTCGATGGATGTTAACGTTCCTCATATACCAAGGCGGGTTTACAATAATTCGCAGACACTTGGATTGTATTCGCTGCAATTTTTCGATATTTGAGGTAGATGCGGTGCCCCAAAACTGAACACCATAAGTCCAGATTGGCTTCAAGATTGCTTTATATAATAGCACTTTGTATTCGAGATTTAACTTTGATCTTTTGTGTAACAGCCATCATAACTGATTAATTTTAAGCTTGATCTGAGTTTTCTTTGCCTCTATGTGATTTTTCCAGGTCAGCCTTCTGTCGATGTGAATACCCAAGTACTTTGTTGAGGAACATTGTGGAACTGATTGGCCATTAATTTTAAGTGGGGGACATGTATCTGGCCTTAGCGTGAAGGTTACATGTACGCTCTTTGATTCATTGACTTTTATACGCCATTTTGCTAGCCAGATTTTGAGAGAATCGACATGAGTCTGCAAGAGTTTAGTAGCTTTCATGAGGTTAGAGCGAGAGCACAATATTGCCGTATCATCTGCAAAGGTCGATAAGAATGTATAGTTATTGCTGGGCATATCTGTTGTGTATAAGAGATACAGTAAGGGGCCCAAAACGCTTCCCTGAGGAACGTCAGCGTGAATATCCAATGGATTTGTTGTGTAATACTTGTGATGTACGAGAAATTGTCTTTTCGTGAGGTAGATACTAAGCAATGAGGAGACATTTGCAGGCAGTAATAGTTTGAGTTTGTAAATAAGGCCATCGTGCCATACCTTATCGAAAGCTTAAGTGATATCAAGAAAGACAGCTGAGCAATACTTTTTTTCTTCAAAAGTGTTCCTTATCAGAGTTACAATGCGGTGGACTTGTTCTATTGTGCCGTACTGTTTTCTAAATCCAAACTGATGTTGAGGAATGAGTTGGTTGAGGTTAATAAATGGAGTTATATTCATGACAAGTAGCTTTTCGAATTCTTTAGAAAGTAGAGGCAGGAGGCTGATAGGTCTGTACGATGCAACTTTTGTAGGGTCTTTTCCTGGTTTTGCTATCATAATAATTTTTGAAGTTTTCCAGCATTTGGGATAGTGTTTAATACGAAGAATAGCATTGAAAATGTGCATCAGATGATTTACTGAAGCCGGAGGTAGCTCTTTTATCATTTTACCGGTAATTTTATCTGGACCAGGTGATTTTTTTGGGTTTAAATCTTTATCAATTGCTTTGAATATATCCTTTTTTTTTAATTTTGAGCGTTATTGAGCAAGGTTGAGAAGTTAATTTTGGTAATGAGGACTGTAAAGAGGGTGGATTGGGTGTAAACACACTTTTTAGGTGGTTTGCAAAAGCCAAATCCTTCTCACAGTTGCTTCTAGCCCAATTACCGTCACTCAAACGGATGGGGGAATCAGTGAGAATTGGCCGATTTGAGTTTTTTGCTGATTTCCACAAAGAGTAGTCTGACGCTTCACCAGGTGTTAATTTCGCTATGTGCTCTTCTAACACTTTGTTGTTTTTATTTTTTAAGGCTTGCTTTAACTTTCGAGTGCAGTGCTGTAGCTGTGTTTTCAGATTCGGTGATCTGAATTCTTGCCATTGTCTTCGGAGTCTTCTTTTCTGTCTTACTAGCAATTCAATGTCAGCTGGTGTGTATGGGCTATAATTTGATTGCTTGCATACCTTTGTGCAGATGGCTGAGCTGAGAGCTAATGAGAGCAGCTGGTTGAATTTTTAGAGTGCTGAGTCTACATCGTGTCCATTTCTTAATACAGTACTCAGAAGAAGATGGGAATTTATATATTTCTTGAATTTTAACCAGTCTATTTTCTTTGTAACGCAATTGCTTTGGGGGCTTGGTGATTTTATAGATATTACCGTGGGTGAGTGGTCAGATGATAGATCATAATTACACTCTGTGGAGATATTTTCCATCTGCAAACCTTTGGCGACTCCAAAGTCTATGAGATCGGGTATTCTCCTCTTGTCCGTCGGCCAATATGTTGGTTGACCATTTGAAATAACATCGTAGCCGTGGTTAGTGATGATTAAACATAGTCTTCTGCCTTTTGGAGTTATTAAGTGGGAGCCCCAGAGAGTGTGTTTGACGTTGAAATCGCCAGCAACCAAGAATTTGCTACCAAGAGTTGAGAAAAATTCTTTATATTGCTGTTCGGTAATACTGTATCTTGGGAGACAGAATATCGCAGATATTACTAGCTTCGAGATGTATTCTTCCAGACATATAGATGTTGCTTGCAAGTAAACGCTACTGAAATCTTCGAGAACATGATGTTTTATTCTGCTTTTTATCAATATGGCAGTTCCTCCGCGTGCCTTACCATGCGGATGATTTTTGGTGTACAGTTTGTAATATGGTTTTTGGTAGCAATTTTTGTCAGTAAAATGGGTCTCAGATATCAT
This sequence comes from Megamerina dolium, assembly GCA_963854835.1. Classification (NCBI taxonomy): domain Eukaryota; kingdom Metazoa; phylum Arthropoda; class Insecta; order Diptera; family Megamerinidae; genus Megamerina; species Megamerina dolium. The sequence goes on along the minus strand of OY978526.1, from coordinate 64,092,413 downwards.
CATTATGTCGATTTGGCTGAATTGAATTAGCTCCAAACGGTGCTGGCTTAAGCCGTTGGCGTTCCAGTGGCATATCTTGAGACAACTCATGGTCTGGATACATTTAAATTAAAGAGGAAAGATTTACGAACTTTTTGCCTAATATATGATACATTTGCCTAATATGGTGATACATTTGATCCCTATAGGCCTACGCAGAGAGCGGTGTAAACTAATTTTACAAAAAAAAGGGATAAAAATACGTGGTAAGTATGTTTGGGAGAAATACTGGTGAGGAAAAATTAAGGAGAGTCCGCTTTACATTCGATTTCTCTGGCAGCTGATTTCTAGGTAGTTATTTAATTATGTGTTGCTTTGCATGTGTTTTGGAGTTGATTTTGTCTGACAGATCTCTTAAGTGCTATACATATATGGAGTAGAAGTAGGTTTAGGAATAATATTCGGGAGCCAATGGTTTGTAATAAGTGTTGGTTGCTGGTTTTACTTCGGAAAATTCAAAATGTTATGAAGAGTGTTGAAAATTTGCATAAGAAATCCAATTTGAACTCTCTTATATCTTCGTTTGTCATATCTATTTAATGTGGGCATAATTTTCTATAAACACAAACCTAGTAACGTCGATCACATGAGACTTATTCGTATACGGATTTGTCTTCATCACAAATATATTCTGCCGCCTTTTTTCGTACTGCTCTTAGCAGTTACTGATGTTTTAATCACTGTTCTGTTTCATTCACTGGTTTCTGTTTGCCCTGTGAATGTAAATGTCTACGAGTATCTCACTAGTGCCAACAAAAGGCTAAAGATTAATCTAAGCCATTTATTGTGATAACTTTATATTGCATTTTTCAGCGGAAGCATTTTCGCATGAAATGGTCAACTACATATATCTGTTAAGACTATTTAGATAGACGTTTCAACACTTAGTAGTAAAGGGATAAAAAAAGACATAATGGATATGTAGACAATAAAAAAAAGAATTGTCTGAAAAAAGTGAAAAGAATTGCACAAATGTGCATCATCACAAGCGAAATAAATAATGTTGAAAGGAAACTTGATGACAATTCTGTACTTATATATATATGCATACACACATATATTATATTTTATATACACTACTTGCTGTTTTTGTTGCTATAATTTTTCACTTGGTATAGCATATTATTTTGGCGCTAGCTGTAATGTAAGTACCTATAACAAAAAATGCCAAACAATGGAGAAAGAAAGTGAAAAGATTAATGATGATGGAGACAAGAAGAGATGTTAAAAAAAATCTCCCGTACAGACAAAGACATAATAGAAAAGCTTCAATCGGCCGACATAGTGAATATATACAAATATCTTGAGTTATGGAAAAAAAGTCCAATTGTATAAATACTTGGCATTAATAATTTCCAAGAACCTTGGCCGTAACTCTTTTCAGTCTTTTTGTATGTGATGAATTTAAATGGGAGAAAAAAATGAGAGGTGTATTAAGTACAAATAACGGTGAATTAAAAAAAAAATACAAATTAATTTCTATCTTCATCAATTGGGATTTCCTAATAAATAAAGCAATTTCCCTGACATCCATGGGTGCTAGCACAGTGGTATCTGTAAAAAAGACACTCCTTAGTAGAGTGTGCCTTCTGCGTGCCAGTTTCCTCCTCTTCCTTGCCCTGACAGCTGCGACAAAAGTCGTTGGCCGGTAAACCAAGCCTTGTACCATGCCTACCCACAGGCCAGTGGCCCTTGAGTACGGCAACTACATTACTGATAGTTTCGTACTCATTGACAACAGTGAACGAGTTCTTCTATTGTCAAGAGTTAACCAGACTTTCCTTGTAGTAACACAAGAGCTCTCTGCTTGATGAGATGGATAGATCTCTGGCAACTTAGTACCCGATCTCGCCAATTCATCTGTTTCACAGTTCCCTGGAATATCCCTATGCCCCGGTACCCATACAATGTGTACATCGTATTTAATGGCAAGTGCCGATTTGGCGAACGTTCTTGCGATAGATTTATTGGCAGCTTGACTGTTGGTCTAGATGTAAACATCTTTGAAAGATATTGCATTACAGCGAAGCCACATTGACGCCTCCTTTATAGCCATAATCTCAGCTTGAAAAACATTGAAAAGTCGGGTAATCGGAACTTAAGCTTAATGCGTAAGGAATCAGAAAAGACTCCACCTCTTACCCTCTCCTCCAATTTGGAGCCATCTGTGTACAATTGTACCGATTGAACTCCAGTTTCGTTGACAATACCATTCCATTCTTCCCTGAGGGTATATGAGTTGAGAATCTATTGTCAAAGTATGGTATGGGAATGGTATAGTTGATGGCATTCGGAATTGTAGTGCATTAGTCCAGGAACCTTGAATGGCCGTATGCTGGTTGAGCCTAGCGTGAAGCTATATTTTGCCTAAGTGATGATATAAAAGCAATCTGCTTGCCAAATAAATCTACAGGGAGTAGATGCAATAGCGAGTAGAGTGCTTTTGATGGGGTGGTTCTTAGAGCACCAGCTGTCAACACCGCAGACGTCTTATGAACCTTGTCTATTAGCCGTCTGTGTACCTCCTTATTTAAGGATTCCCACCAGACTAACACTCCATAAAAAAGAATTGGTCTGACGACCGCAGTGTATAGCCATGATACGATTGTAGGACTCATCCCCCATCTTTTACCTATGGCCTTCTTACAGGAATACAGTGCTGCTGTTGCATTACGAACCCTTTCCTCCGTGTTTGGTTTTCAACCTAGTTTTCTATCTAAAGTTATACCCAAGAACTTCGCCTTTTCAGTTAGCTTTAGACTAGTTCTCCCAATTATGGGTAAGGTAAAAATAGGTATTTTATGCTTTCTAGTAAAGAGGATTAGCTCGGTTTTGGCAGTTTTGGGTTGATGACCAGACCAGAGTTTGGAGCCCATTTGGACAGGATTGATAAGGTATGGTTCATCACTTCGGTGAGTGTATTTAAATATTTTCCTGATGCCGCTAGTGCCACGTCATCTGCATAAGCCACCGTTTTGCAGCCTGTGTCCTATAATAATATGAGAGCTTCATTTACGGTTATGTTCCACAAAGGAGGCGACAACACACCCCCTTGAAGGGTGCCCTTAATCGAAAATCTACTAATACATGAGGTATCCAATTTTGAGAGAAGGTAACCTCGAACCAAGTTGTTATATGATCCGCACACTTCTGAATTTCCGCGGGTATAATGCCATCAGGTCCTAGTGGCTTGAATGGTTTATCGCCCAATAAATCTTTGTTTTATTGATTATTTTGTGCGAGACGTCGTAGGATTAACAATGGGAGTTCGGCCAAGGATGTCCTCCAAGCAGCCTGGAAAATGGGTATCAATTATAAAAATAAAGAATAATTATTAAAGATCAATTAGTACCCGAAAAGTTTCCAGACTTGAAGTAGTCTAATCACCATCCCCCTTCATAATGAAGCTAGGTGTGACTGGATTCGTTGCGAGAATCTTTTGTAGGCGGCTTCCCTCTGAAATTTCCTCTATGTTACTGCAAAAGTCATTCCATGATGATCTTTTTGCTTTCCTTATCGCCTTTAAAACACTCGTAGGCTCTCCTTATAGGGTTGCCATTGATTAGTGACTTTGGCTCGGTTGAATTGCTGTCGACACTCCTTCCTTAGAGTCATGATTTCTGCCGACCATCACGGAGGTCCTTTTTTCTTTGGAGTCGTTCTATTTGGACAGGACGCTATAGTAGCTTTCCTTCAAGCTTCTGTAATTTGCCTCTAGCTGCTCCTCATTTTGCAGGCTTGAGGGCGCCATGTGAGTGAGGCATGGCAGGATGGCCCTATACTTATGGAAATTTGTGCGTTTCCTATTTAAAAATGATATCTGCTTTTGTGGCCTCATGTCCTTCGCTGCTTTAGAGTGGTGCAGGTTAATCTGGACCACCCTGAGCATATTCCTGTGCAATATTTAATACAGAAGCCTCGGTCACCGTCGTATCGGTGTCTTCGACGTCACAGTATAATAGGTCGTCCTCTTTTTCCTCTTCTTTTCCTGCGTCTTTTTCATAGATTTTCAGGGAGATTTGGGAGCCATAGCTTATCACCCCTTTCTGTTTGGCGAGAGGTGCCAAGGATTGTTCATTCAAGATCACAGCGACCTGTATTGAGTTCACCTTGGCCTCTCACATCTTCACTACCCTCCAATCGTCTGTGGGAATGGATGGATTTGTGAGCCGTATATGATCCAAGAGTTCCTTAGGATCTGACGGCTCTGCTGGAATCCAGGCGCGTGACCTGGATCTGTTGGGGATATGGTTCCTAAGGACGGCCTCAAGTCCTGCGTTCCCAACATTCGTGATGGCCTCTCTAAAGAGATCTTCCGATCGCTGGTCCGCGCAAGACATTAATTTGATGCGTCCTTGATGCCATTTAATGTTAGACGACTGAGTCTCTAAATTCAAAGATATATGGTACAATATTTTTATCAATGCATACCAAAAAGGAGGAACGCCTCTAAAAGAGGTAGTCCTCCTTGGTCTACTAAAGAATTACAGAAGCTGAAGAACTTAAAAACTCGGTCTTTTAAGGTGTACAAAAGGTCTGTAAGTTTGGTTAATTATGCCAAATATACTGTCCTTAGGAATCAATATCAAACTATCAATATCAAGAATTATTTATACAAGTGTAAATCCAAAAACTCTGACTCTTCTGCAACAATGAAATGGAAGAATAGTGTATCTAGCTATGATCGGGTTATTTCCGACTTTTTCGATGGCTTCTTTAGGTCTACCTACTCTTAAGTAGTGTATGACACTATTACAGCATATGCCTACCAGATTCCGAACCTCGATTTGATTCGCTTGCCCTCCATAAATCCAGGTGTATATTGAAGAGTTGTTCCCTATATCTACCACTATCTTGGTTATTTCCGAAATTGTTGGAAATAATGATATTTGATTCCTCTTCTTCAAAACGGAACAAAATCAGCTGTTTCCAATTATCGGGGTATACCTAAATTGAATGTTTTACCTGAAGATGTTGTTTGAAGCTGTTGTCACATCTCAGTCGGTCTTCTCGGTTAAATCTGTAATATCTACAGGTCAGCATGGTTTTTTTTAAGGAAAATCAACTGTGATCAATATACTTGAGTTTTTAACTGCAGTAAAAAAAAGTAAATCATAAAGTAAATCATAATTTACTAATACGGAAATTGTATTTTATTGGTTTCCCCCAAAAGCTCGTAAATTGGAAAAGATCATATTTAACTAATAGAACACAAATAGTACTATTTAATAATGTGGTCTCTGGGAATATCAATGTTGTCTCTCGGTTTCCCCAGAGCAGTTATTTGGCCCCTTTACTCTTCTTATGTTTTATCAATGATCTCCCGTGTTGTAAAAGACTTCTTTCCCCCCAAATTTCTCAATACTCAAGTATTATTTCTGGATTAAAAGATATTAATTTCATAATTCAAGAAATAGTCAATAATTTATTTAGGCATTATTAACATTGAGCTTATTAAGTCTCAAAGATATTATTGAATATATTGTTTATCTTGTGTTGTACTCGTATCTACAAGAAATTATAATCGAAAAAAAATTGTATTTTATTGTTGAATGCACATTAATTGAGTTTTAATGTTATAATTAATAAAGTTTTTATTAAATAACGTCTTTACAAGTTCATCCTCTTATATGAAGAATATTTATTGTTGAATATCTTTCATTTTCTACATTTACATTTTATTATGCAAATTTCAACATTTGAATATTGAACTTAAGTATTAGAAATATGTAGATAGCTGGACATTGAACTTATCATATCGATGGGAGAACATGAACATGTCAAGAAATTATTTCTTTTTTGCATATCGTCATCATCATAATCATTAAATAATCGTAAGAAAATCATTAATCATTTATAAATAATAAATAGTGGGATAGCCATGATGGTGGTAGCTCATAAGTATTCATAGTAGACACAGCTGACACATCATATAATTCATTCAATACATGATGACTTAAGAATATTGTTTGTCTATAAGTCTTTATATTTTATGCGAATAAAAAATACAATGAACTATGTACTGAAGTCTGCTTTGGGTAGTCGTCGAATTGTTAGTCTTTGATATAGTAAACTTGAGTATCACAAGAGAACATTAAAGCACCTGACTACCAATATTACTTGCAAGACAATATCTTACACGTAAAATACTCGTTTTCAACTTGAATAAGTTTAACTTTGCTATAGTAAAAAAATTTTTTTTAAACAAATTTTTTTTGGTAATTTTTATTTTTCTATCTCTTAACATTGACGAAAAGCTTTCACATAAAAAAAAAAATTGAATGAAATGAAAAAAAAAAAAGAAATCAAAATCTTTTTCAAGCACTTTTTTGCGCAACTTGACTTGACATTTTTTGCTTCTTCTTATCTGGTTAATTTGATCGTTATGGTTAAGTAAGTCAAATGACATGCTTGACAAAGTATATAAAAGTCAGAAAAATATAATTTAAGCTTTCTAGTTCTCCCTCGGTGTAAAAATGAATGTAAGAGTTCATGAATGTAATGTATCGACAGGTTTAAGTTTAAGCTGCAAAAAGAAAGAAAAAAGCCAACAAATATTGTAGTACCAGATTTTTATTGTTATTCTCAAATGGTTGCATCATTTGAAATTTAGTTCAAATTTAAAACATTGTCGATAAATGAGACACTATTAATATAGTAAATGTACCCGTAGCACTAAATTTCGTTACTCATATTCAGCAAATTTTTTTCTATTACGACTCTTAACCTTTTTGATACCATAAGTAGATCTCGTGACCTTTCTTTATTATACCCTGCATAATGCAATATTCAAGGTATATTCATTTCGGTCAGATGTTTGTGTCCACTTGAGGGAATATCCGCAGATATAAACATAGATATATATTCGTGATCAGCGTCGCTTAAATTTTCGATCTAACGATGTCCGTCCGTCTGTCTGTCACCTGGCTGGTTCGCACGATAACTTGAGTAAATATTGAGCTATTTCGACGAAATTTGGCACAAGTAACCTATGATCCAAGGGTACAGAGGGGATTGATATTGGGCATGATCGGTCTATAGCCACGCTCACACCAAGCATTCAAAGCGACTAACCTCGGAATTTTCAAAATCTTTAACTAGCTATAAATCACATAATATACCACTTGGGACAACAATATTTTGCACATAGAGTTATATTATACTAATCTATAACCTCGCCAAAAGTGGGTGAGCCACGCCTACTTTTTAGCGTAGCTCTCATACAAAGTGTCTGTACTTCTTTTAAATTGAAACAGCTGTAACTTCTACAATCTTCGTCCAGAATAACCATAATTGACACTTAGATTAACATGGCAGTCGGAAATAATATGGCAGAAATGCCACGCCCACTCCTTCATGGGTCTCCCATACAAAGTCGAGGGAATTAAACAATAACTTTTAAGCTCCATAACCTACAAACCATTTAGCGTAGGACAACGAGATTTAAGGTATAGATTAGTATTGTACGAGCAACTAGACTCACAGGAAATGGGCGCGCCATGCCCACTGTTTATCGTAGCCCCCATACAAAATGACTGAAATTCTTTTAAATTGAAACAGCTGTAACTTCGGCAATCTTCTGTCTAGAATAACTATAATTGACACTTAAATTAATATCGTAGTGGCAGAAAATCAGTGTGCCACGCCCACTCCTTCTTGGGGCTCCCATACAGAGTTGCGGAAATTAAAATAAAAATGTTATTGTAAGTAAGTAAGTAAGAGCAAATATACTTACAAGAAGTGGGCCAGCCACGCGCATTGTTTATAGTGGTTCCCATACAGAATGACTGAATTTCTTTTAAATTGAGATAGCTGCAGCTTCTGCAATCTTCTGTCTAGAACAATCATAATTAATACTTAGGTTATTATGGTAGTTGTACATAATCTGGCAAAAAATCAACATGCCACGCCTACTTTTTAATGGGGGTACCATACAAAGTTGAACTATTCAACGTCGGACAAACAAATTTAAGGTGTGGATTAATATTGAAAAATTAATTAGATTTACAAGAAAGAGGTAAACCACGCCAACTTTTTATATAGCTCCCGTACTAAGTCTGGGAATTATCTTAAAAACCTCCTTTAAATTATCGCTTTCAGAACTCTCATAACATACAAAGTACTTCGTCAAAGTCAACCATATTTCGGTTGGTAATTAGTAGTATATACAAAGACTGTTTTCCAAAAAGTGGAAATAAAAGAAAAAGATGGATATTCGAGTAAACTTTATATATATATATATATATATATATATATATATATATATATATATATATATATATATATATATATATATATCTACATATGCAGGGTATAATTTGGTAGACCCCAGCCGACTGTAAGGAGATTTTTTTGCTTCAAAATTCTCATATCTTTTGAATCCAACGAATATATCTAATAGGATTTTATGTTATCCTTATAATGTCTAATTCGCTTTGAAAATAATTTAAATAAGTTTAATATTTTCTCAGTTAATTGACAATTTTGACACTTATGTTAATTACCCACACCATACGGCTATTTGCTCATCGGGTGACAACTGTATCAATTTCGCTTTTTGTGGTGATTTGGAATTTTCAATGTATATAAAAATGAAATAGTAGGTGCCGTAGCTCAGTGGTTAGTGTGTTCGCCTTCTGATCTGTAGGTCGTGGTTCAATACCCGGCTGATGCATAACAAATTTAATATCGAAAAGATTTTTCTTTCGAACGGTACCCACCTGTCGGCAAGCAATTGGCAATTCTTCCGACAGTAACAACTTGCCATGAAAAAGCTTCTAAAAAGAACTCTGTGACAAAGCTCAGAAAAAGTGATGTCACAAGTGTTCTGCCGTTCGGAACCGGCTAAAATAAGTAGGTCCATTCTAATACTGTCCAAATTTAAGACGCACAACAGTAATGGAAGAGAAGCTCGGCCAATGAGCCCTTTGGGGCTTTAAGTGCCACATATTTATTTATTTTTTTTTATAAAAATGAAATGTTTATATTTTCCTGGGTCTTCTCCCGTATTAGTTGTAGTGTGAAAATAGTGTCGAAGGCAGATTTATGAGTTTGTTGGGCATAGGCTTAAGTCATTCATACAGTATGCACGATAGAATATGATGCTAACGAGACTTATTCCACACAAATTATGGCGTCTTATTATGTCAGCTCGGAAGGCAGCCTATCATCATCTGTATCTGTGCATCTGCATCTGTGATGGACCATGAACACCATCATTCGTGATTTGGGATTCAGGTTATATCTTTCATGTAGCATTCAATCAATCTTCTTACTATTTCTAAATTCAATATTGCTGCTACGATTGCATGTCATATGAAGGATATTGCTTGAACTCCAAATCACGCATGATAGTATTGATGTTCCACCAGCTGATCATGATCATCTTCATCCAACCAGGTAGTTGGTTGATTTAAAGCACTAAAATTCCATATAGATTGACTTCAAAATTTATATGAAGTATTACAATAGTTAAGCAAAAAAAGAAAATTCCAAAAGTTTCAGGATAATGCACGAAAAAATAACTGTACTTTCTTCACAAATTTGTCAACTTTTGTTTGAAAAAATGATTATTTTGCTTCAGAACTATATTTACTTGAGTATATTGAGTGTACAATTAGATTTAAAATGTTTTTTGTTAGTTGTATTAAATTGCATAGAATAATGTAGCAACTATTTTCATGTTCAGGTCAGTATTGAAATCAGTAAGTGTAAGTGTTTTGAAGTCTATTAGCTCCGACTATGTCACGGAAGCCCACGTAATTGTTAAAAGCTGTGTTCTAACAACAAATGAAATCTTTATTTACTTGGATAGTCTAACGGCTATGAGATCATCAAAGACAGTGATTGAATATCATGCGTTACTAAGAGAGCTTGCTAAATATTTCACCGTAAATCTCCTTAGGGTACCCCGCCAATGGTTCTTGTAAATTGTTAATAGACTGTTCTAACAGGTGATTGTCTTATTAGTACGTACGCTAGTAAACTAGGGGCACGGCATTATGATTATTTTAGAAGCAGTCCTTGTTACACCATCCTGTTGAGCCAGTGGGATAAGGACTAGTTCCCGTGGTGTCACCGTGGCCAAAACTGGACCAAGTGCGTCACATGACAGCCAGCGTTCACGGGAAATTTTGTTTTTTTGTTTTTTTCTGAAGAAAAGTGCAGCGAAAAATCATTGCATATTGTTTGAGGCATATGGAGAACAAGCTCCAACAGTTTTGAATTGGTTTAGATGCCTCAATAGTGGTGTTTTCAATGTAAGCTTGCTAAAACTTTGGGAGTGATTCGGCAAACCTTTTCATTGAGTCGAACATGTGCATGATTCTGAAAGTGCGGAAGGCGATTTTGCATGTCTAAAATATTGCTTCCGCTGTACAGAGGAAGGCCCTTTTTGCATCGTACTGTTACTGGCGACGAAAAATGGATCCATTATGACAACCCTAAGTGCAAAAAGAGATATGTGAGACCCGTCCAAGTAGACTAGTCCATCTATTGCTTTTTTGATTACCACTTGTTAAATACAGAATCTTTTTCTGGAATACGCTACATTTCAGCCGAAGGTATCAGAAATTAGATCGATACGTTCTTGGCCTTAAAAAATTAACGGTTCTGTTGGTAGGGCACTCATGAGCTCTCTCAAAGATCGAAAAAAGCTGTAGCTTCTAAAGTATAAAATACAATATATTGTAGCAATTTTTTAAAATATAGCCTTAGTCAGTAAAAATTCGCTTAACATATACTTGTTCACCCAATAGAAACACTTCAATTTTCGTGTGGATTACTACGTTAGTAAACAGTAATAAAACATTGAAAAATAATGATAACCTTCATACAAATTTGATCATTTTTATAATTAAGAAGAGAGTGGTAATTGTAAATGAATTCTCAATATAATGGACAATGGCATGAATGAATACTAAACCAGCTGCTCTTTTATATGATAAATTTATTATTTACCCTTAAGTAAGCTAACATTCTATTTTTCTTGTTCTTTTCACAAACATTCGTAAAATTTTTCTGTTCCGTGCATTCCGTGCTTTCATCAAAATTAGCTAAATATTCAGAATGATATTATATATTAATTAATTGCACAATAGAAACAAATTGCATTGAATATAAAGCTTATTCAACTCTTCATTATTTGTTTAATTATCAAACCCAATTGCCCTCAAAGCAATTTTTCAAATTGTTATTTTCCTTTGCCTCAACGTTCAAATCGACCTTTTGTAGACAATGATTGTGCGATTAAGGTTAACACAGTGATTCATTTCGATTTCAACAAATAGAGAAATCACAAAACAAAAATGGCAAATATTTACTGAATCAATGCTAATTAATTCTTATGTAACTTTTGTGCTTTATTCTAAACCTCATTCGATTTGTTATGGTGTCAAACAATTACCACTATATGAAAATAAAAAAGAGAATTGCCAATTAATAATCTAATTGTTATATAATCAGTGAGCTTTGTGTTTTGTTAGCCACAAAAAGACACATACGTATGCTTTTATAATGCTCACTCTTATTAATCGTCTTCATTCAATCTGTCTGTGTTTTTGCAAATATATTTGTTCCTTTTAAATTCCAGCAATTAAATGGGATTTTTTTTTTGTCTATATTTATTATCATTATTTATTTTCATTATTATTATTATTATTATTTATTTTCATTAAAGATTTTTTTTTTACGTTTACTCTTTTCTCCAATTTTCGTACGCCTTATTATCATACTTTTGTAATTTCGCTTTTTTTATACTTTTTACAATTACATTAGCATTTAATACTAAAAGAGCAATATAATCGACAGTCTTGTTACCACGAACCACTTTCAATCATTTGTTTTTCTTTATCGCTCCCTTATTATATCCCTATCTCCTCCTTTGATCATTTTAATACTCTTGACCTTGAGTTGTTTTGGGCATTAAAATATTTCGCAGATTTCTTTCTTTTCTTATGCTCATCATATATTTCATAATTTTTTCCCGTTTTTGAGTATATTACCAGCATATTGTTTTGCTGAAAAGTCCTTTTTTGTTTCTATGCCACTGAAATGAAAAGACAACAAGTACCTACTCCCTCAATAAAGGCAAAAATTATGGGATAATTTCTATAACTTTTTTCAATAACACACACATACACGTCCTCTTCTAAAATTATGGCTTATCAGTCAACAAGTTTGTAAAAAATTATCGTAAAGAAAATGTGAAAAATAAAATCACAATATGCTGTGCGAAGAATGAAATGTACAACAATCAAGTGATTACTACCATATTTTATGCTTATTTTTAATCGCCTTTTGTTAGACAATATAAATGGCATGTTATGTGATGGACGCTGAAGATGTGCGATTGAATAGAGCGATGATGAAAAGTTACGTATGAGAGCTTGAGGATAATCACTTCGGTATGTACATATACCATATGTATAAGCATTTCTAAATGATTATATGATGATAATAATCTCTAGTTTTCTGCTGAGAAGAAGAGAATAAGGTTAAATAGATTTGCAAACAATTTACAATAGAATAAAAGGAAGAAGAAATAAAAAGTAAAATGAAATAAAAAATAGAAAGGAGGAAACAATTGAGAAAGGAATTGAGGAAGGAATTGTAGTAAATATCAACTCATATGTACACTGAAAGGAAGCATAGAAAAATAAAATAATAAAATGATTTGACCAAGGCAAAAGGTGGATGAAGTTCTTCTTTTCAAATGTAAATGGAAAGTGAAAAGTTAACTCATCTATTATATTCTGAATGTTGGTATTAAGTGTCATGCAAATATTTGCATCACTCTACATATGTTAATCTGCATGGACTTGTATGGTTAGAACGCATCTTTCTTTACATTAGTGCTAGTACATATGAAGGTACAAATTTTTAGTACACATTTGTTAATTCCATAGAACAACAACAATCCTTCCAACCTTATACGGGTGCTAGACCAGAGTTTATAAAAATGGCATCTGTTAGATTCTTACAAAGAAAGGAATTGGAGGCAATATTCATGAGGAGTTTACATAGAGTTTAATCAATCAATCAAAAGAGAGCATGACGTTGGAGCAAGGACATAATCCTTGTTTATCAAGTGGACCACGCGAAACCAGACCAAGGTCTGTTAGAGGATATGATCCCTATAGCTGATACTTCTGAGGGCCAGCCATAAGTGTTACGGGCACTGCGACCAAACGAGATCTTTTGTACCCAAGCCCGTCTACGACACAGGAGTCTCCTCTACCTTTTTAATGAAGGATCGAATTGATCTTGTCGAACCTTTGATGATTGAAGCTGATGTTGGGAAACTCAGCTGAAAGTGTTTGAGGCGAAGTCTGGCCAAGGCCGGATATTCTCTATATATGAGGATCGGTGTTTCATCCTCTTCCAGACAGAGTCTACACTCCGTGTCAGAGGATAGACCCATTTTGTGGAGGTGGTAGTTTAACCAGTTATGTCCTGACGGATAGCCGGTTATTAGGCTCTCTCCAGCTCGTCCGCCACTTCATTGCCCTCAATTCCCGGCACCCAACATAATGTGACCTTATTTCGCATAGAGAGTTTTTGTAGGATAAGGAAGCATTCGGTGACTAGTTTTGAGGAGAACTCCCATGAGGAGAGAGATTTGATTGCAGCTTGGCTGTTTGAGCAAATAAGAATGCGCGCTCCTTTGAGCCCTTTGGCATGTAGATGACATGCACAAAGTTCTATGGTATGTATTTTTGTTTGGAAGACAGTGGGCCACGAGTCCATTGCGACAGATATGCGGGTATTAAGACCATATATCCCGACGCATGTACCTTCGTCTGTCTTCGATCCGTCTGTAAACCAAACGTAATTATGTTTTTAGGGTATTCGTTGCTATTTGTTTTCCATTCCAGTAAGTGTGGGATGATTGTGGAGAAGTGCCTGCGATAGAGTAGTTCTTGAGGCATGGAATCACAGTTAGAACATATTTCTATATTTGGTATATTTTTGATGATTGTTTCGTGTCCACTTGAATCCTACTAAAGCCTCTAGCGCAGCTGTGGGACAAGATTTCACAGCCACGGTTAGAGATCGTTTATAAGCCGATATAACTTTGGTCGTCTTATTTAGCGTGTAGCTTAGGTGGGAATTTGTGTGTAATTTCTTGTGAAAGGAACAACAACAGCTTTCTGGCATACGTCATGCGATATCGCATGACGTATGCTTTTTCCTGTAACAAGGATAGCAGAGCCGATTACATCGAAACCGATTGAAGAGAGTTTGACTAGGAGGTCCACTATTACGAAAGACCATAGTAGCGTGGAAAGAACGCCCCCTTGGTGACAGCCTTTAACTGCTCTTACGTTTACTTTTTGGTATTGCCTAAATTTGCTGAAATATCTCGGTTTTCCAGCATAGCTTTTACCCAAATCACTGACTATTCATCTATACCTCTACATGCCAAAGCTCTAGTGATATACTCATACCCAGTATTATCGAAGTATTATATATCGGGAATATAATTGATATCCATTTGGCTACTTCAGAATCATTTGCAAAGATTCCATACTCAGAAAAAATGTATTCAAATGGAAATTGTCTTGTACATGACATTATTTTAGTAGATGGCATTGCTCAGCTGCAGAAACACAAAAAATCAATTACAAGCAGAACAGCAACAAGAACAATTATGCAAGCACCATAAATCATCATACAATAATGCGAAATCGCATGCTACAAGCATAAGCAGTCATTCATCCATTTATTCACTTATCCATCCATAAATGCATGCATTTTTGGCATTATGATTCTGTATAACTAACGATATGGATGAGTAAGTACTCATGCACATATGAGTAGCTGCATACTCGTATAGTACAATATATCCACATACTCACTACATCACACCATATTGTTCAAAAGTCATTGGTTACTTTCATTCAGATGTACAAACATATGTACCTACCATCGTACATAGCACTTATAATTGTTGATGCTATTTTAGTTGTCATCACCATATTGTTTCAATTGCTTTAGATGTGGTTATGTGCGTTTATATTTCGTTGCGTGTATCATCAATTCAATGATTTTAGGCATTCAAATGATGCGTATGTCAGCCCCGCGATGAATACCGTCAATGGTTGTTATCTGCGATAGTGAGAGTGCGTAGGTGATGGTACTCGTAAATATGAAGGCATGAGCGGGAAAAGAGTGATATTGTTTATTTTTGACTTATTAGAGTTCATCCTCTAGTTTTAGACTCTACACGCTACATCACAATGACTTTGATTTTTATCTGCCTGTTAAAAAATCAACACCATAGCAGTAAGTAGTAGAGTAGTAGGAATTTCAAGCAATTACATACAACGATGAACAGCAAAAATTAATATGCTCTTATACACTCTTATACACTCACACACAAAAATATTCATATTTACATATATGTAAAGCATTGGAGAATTTTAGAAACGCAGCTCTAATGAATATTCGTGACCAAAAGCTCCGCATGAATCATTTGTTACGTTCGTTATGGGTTTTGTTATGTATTTTTTCTACTTCTTCTTCAGTGGCCATCGTCGCCATCATTAATGAATGCATGCATTCATTCAATTCAGCAGCCATCTCTAATTAATTGATTTTTAATGTAAATACTCGTACTATTCGTACATACATAGCTTATGGTATACGAGTATATGTATATGTAGAACAGTGATGGCGATGTGTAAAATCATTGAAGCATAAGGACGCATAATCAAATGAAATTTGTCGCACATTTCTATTATGTTTTGCTTCAGTAATGATGGAGATAAGCATGAAGAAGACGACAACGACGACTACGATAATCAAAATAATGTTAATGTTGTTGATGCTGCTGCCATGAACTGTAAAGGACATTATTTAACACATGCATGCTTCAACCATTATAGTTCAAGACCTAAAGTGTAGATATTCAAATAGAAAGTTGAAAAATAGACTTGCGCATGGTTATTTGTCTGAGTTATTCATCCATAAAAAAAAAATCATTTGAATTGCTGATGTCTGCATGTGCTTCAATACATATATTATACTCTTCGTATATGAGTACAAATTTATTTTTGTTTTCATATTTTCATTATATTAAAGCTTAAGTGAGTTAATTATATAGTGAATGATGGTTCATCCCTAGGGAAGTTATATTGAAAATTAAAGCTAAAAATTGTGGTAAAAGTATTATATTTTATTAGAGATAATTTCTGAATATCCAGTTAATTTAAAAGATTCCAGGAATACTCAGAGTTAATCCTTTTTCCAGTGCACGGACCAAGCGCTACAAAACAGTTCTTTGGCATTCATACAACCTAATTCCCTAATATTTTTGATTTGATTTTGAATCACATGTTTTGGATTGAACATAGAGGTATTATTCCACTCCTTAGGTTCTCGTCCGATTTACAATCATTACAATATGCCCCATGCCTCATCCATAGCAATCAGTTGACTCGCGACATACGTTTTATTTTTCTTGAGGCCTCTAAATTTTATTAAAAAAGTTGCAGTCGTGAGTACTTATACTCAATTTTAAGATAATGTGGTTCTGCAGAGCCCAAGGAACCAGGGTTTAACAGCAAAGCTGGTTACCCAAGGTGACAGATTAAGGCAAGTATACATCGGCATTCTACATATTTCATTCTTCTTTAAGCGGTTCTATGCAATTTAATTAAGATTCATTATTTTTTTCAGGTTCGACAAAGACGCCTTTTTTATTTTACAGTTGCTAACTAACACTGGATAGAACATCTTCTTTTAAGTAGCTCAACACCTATTTAGTGGTAGGTTAGGTTAGATTATGTGGCTTCGCTGTCTCTGACAGGAAATACTTAGGTTAAATACCAATACTATTGTGCGTGCTAAATTTGAACAGCATTAGAAGGGACCTACTTATATTAGCCGGTGCCGAACGGCAGAACACTTGTGACATCACTTTAACTTAGCTCTTTTAAGAAGCATTTTGGCAAATTGATACTGCCCGAAAAATTGCCAATTCTTGCCGGCAGGTGTGTACCGTTCGAAAGAAAAATCTTTTCGATATTAAATTTTGTTATGATTCTAATGTTTGTTATGAGCTACTGTACCCGATAAGTAGTAGTATCTCAAGGAGAGTTAGCAGAGGAATGTCACAAGGAGGTGTCGGACGGTATAGTCATTACTTTAACCGGTCGATTTCCGGACACTATATGGACCTTATACAAAAGTCTTTAGACAAAGTTATCAAATGGGCCAACACCCGTGGCTTAAACGTAAATCCGTCGAAAACGGAAGTGGTTTTCTTCACCACAAGATGCAAGCACGAATCTTTTTCACCACTCAGACTCAACAACACTAACATTGAGCTCAAAGAAGAGGCTACATTTTTGGGACTAGTCATAGATAAGAAGCTAAAATGGAAACAGAACATTAAAAACAGAGTCCAGGAGGCACAAGTTGCTCTGTATGCCTGCAAGTGGTAATAGGCAAGACATGGGGTCTTAAAGCAAATATCATGCACTGTATCTTTACAGCTGTAGCTAGACCTGTCCTAACATATGGGACATAAGTCTGGTGGATTGCTCTGCAGGAAGCAGCTAACCGAGACCTACTCTGTAAAATACATCGTTCGGCTTGTATAATAATTACAGGCGCATTAAGGACTACATCAACAAATGCATTAGGGATAATGCTTCACCTAATTCCAATAGAACTTTTCTGTATGCAATCTGCGGCTATAATGAGCCTCAGATTAAGAGCGGCGCGTGGCCATTCCCCGATAATCAATCAAACAACTGATATTGGGGAATTGGATTATGCCACACCAACCTTCGAGTTCAACAAGAGATTCACCCCCCATATACCTATAGGAGGGAACGGGATGAGGGAACCCCAGAACTTCTGGATAAATACAACCTGATCTTCACTGACGGCTCTTAGCTGGATGGGACCGTGAGCGGAGGGGTATACTAAGATACCTTAGGAATCAACCACTCTTTCAGGCAATTGCAGTGTCTTCCATGCAGAGCTTTAGGCAATAGATGTAGCTCTCTCTATGGTCAGAGAAAAGAAAATTTCTATCATAGGTATTGGGATTATCCCGGACAGCCAAGCTGCTATCAAAACACTTGGATGACACATTTTAACATTCAAGACCACGATTCACTTCCGCAGATCTTTCGAAGAGATGGCTGAGCAGTGAAATCTGTATCTAATGTGGGTGCCGGGTCATAGTGATGTTCCAGGCAGTTGCAGGACGGACGAACTAGCAAGAAATGGTACGACGCTAGAACTCTCCCCTGATTCTGCAAACATGGGCACTCCACTGAGGACCTATAAGCTAACAATAAAGGGGTGAATGATAGACAAGACCGCATATCAGATCTGGCCACGGCTAGACTGGAACCGAACAAAAAGTCTGCTCAGTCTAGATAGAAGCGTGTTGACACGACTGGAGTAATTACAGGCCACTGCGTTCTTGGCACACATGCAAAAAGGATGTACGAGTTTTTTAGAAGCTCCAGAGATGAGGAAGAAGATGAGTCAATTCTACACTTAATGTGTTCATGCTTGGCACTCTGTCGCAGGCGCATGTCACATCTAGGTTTCCACGATTCAGACAGCCTCACTAGTCTTTTAATAGCAAAAGTGAGGGATATCACACACTTCATTTTAAGCTTAAAACGGTTTGAGTTAGCGAGTGGTAATCCAATGAGTCTATGATGGCCTAAGTGTGCCCCTGCAGAGTAGCCACCCCATACCTACCTACTACCTTGCCTGCGTTATTCAATAGTAACTAAATTTCAATGAATGCTGACAGTATTGAAAAAATATTGGAATCCTTAGTACCATGTTCGCTACAATAGTAGCATAATACATTTTTTTTATCCAAAACTTGTTGAGTTTCTAAATTTCGAAGTCTAAATTTCATAAATCGTACAAAGATCTAATTTTTGGCAATTCCGGTTTGTTAAACTTCCCAATGGCTTAATATTTTTAGTTTATTTAACGATATATTATATAAAGATGCTGTAGAAGGGTACATGCCTTAATTCCCTATTTTTTATTCCTTTTCAATTTCTCTTTATGGCTTCGTGGTTTACTAAGTACTGGTGAGAGCAAAGCGAAATATATTTTATAGACCAACAATAAGGCAAGTAACTATGATAAGTGCAACCGGCTTTCTAATATGTACATAGAACAATATAAACTAAGTTGGTAGGAAGAAAATTAAATACTTTCAGCAAGCCAACAAGAAGATCACTTTTTCAGAACCAAAATTCAAAAAGTGAAACCTACAATCTTCTTAAATGAAAAGCATGTTCAGAGAAAAGCAATATGAATAGATTTTTTTAGACGATATATTTTCATATACTAATTTGATTTCGATTCGATTTTTTCGAAAATTATTTTTACATCATTTGAAATGTTTTTCTTTTGTGGAAACACGTACCTGCAAATGCTGTTTAGTAATTGCCGATATAAGGTCTTCATTTTGAAGGTTGAACGTTCTTTTTTATCCTTGGCCTTTTGCAGCCAACATAAATAATACATTACAATTGAAGAATGTAAATGTGAAGAACGAAGAACAGTGAGAGTACGTAACAAAAAAATAAAAAATATAACTTACACAGTAAAGCGCATCAGCAGCAGTAGCTTGCATAAAGTCGAATAAAGGAATGAATAAGTGAAATGAAAATAAAGATTGAACGAATGAAAGAAAGAACGATATAATGAATGAATGGATGCATGGCTGACTATAACAACAGGAGGAATAAAGTAATAGCAGCAACGACAGTACCATTAAGTGGGGTTATCCCATTGAGCGTTCTTACATATGCAAGTGGTCTATGTATGTACATGAGGTATGTAGGTACATTTACAAGTTGTAGTATGTATGCGTTTATCCATCATTGCTGTATGTAGTTCTCCGTTGTTATCTTGTCATTGATGTCTCGTTGAGGCTTTTATGTGATTTGCGGTTGGTAGCCTTGTTGTTGTTGAGTGTTGCACTTTGTATGCACACGTATTCAATCATGTCATTCGTTCCAGTCGGTTCACTCGAAATATGTGTTACTATTATTCCTTATTGATCTATTTAAATCCTACCCAACATTTTCATTTTTATTTTGCATTATGTACGATTGCATTAATGCTGCATCTACTTATATGACTTACTTTCAACCAGATATTGATTGATATATTTGTGTGTGTACGTGTGATCATATATTCTCAACAAGTAGCCATTAAAGTACGAACAACAATAACTAGCTATTTCGCACATTTTTATTGAAATTGTACTGTTCGAACAAGTTTATTTCGTTCTTGCTGTAATACCTATGTACGAATACTTTTTGTTTGCAGAACTTCCTTAGTCCTCAAACGGTGAATGATTATTTCCTAAACAACTATTCACAATTTTGCATCTGTGAATCAATATTTTATGCCTGCTCAAAGAGATGAAAGTCTGACATCCGAAAGTCGACAAATAACCACATAATTAAACTGGAATTTTCTTTAGAGTGATGAAATGTATAATAAACCCGCATTACTTTTTCCTTTTCAATATTTCCTTAATTATATTCACCCTTTATCTCCACTCCTTAAGAGGACTGTTATACAAAATAAAAGTAAAAACACCAGAAAATCGACAAAAGCTGCACTGAAATGTATGATCAACGGACTTTAATTTTTTCCTCTCAACCCATTTTCCAAGTAAGTAAGTAAGTAACCCATTTTCCAAACATACTTACCTCTTTTACATCCACCACTATGAGGACTTCTATATAAAATAATGGAAAAACCAGATAAATATTGACAATAGCTGCCCAGGAATTACTTCTAGGGCCACGAAATGTATAACAGACTCCCATTAATTTCCCTTTTCAATATTTTTTTAACATACTTATGCTCTAAGGAGAGTACCGTACGAATTAACCAAAAAACCAGCTATCACCACTAGAACTATGAGATTTGTGAGCGACCTCTATTTATTCTTTCTTCCAACATACTTATCGACTCCCATACTAAAGAACACATGAAAATCAGCAATAGTTGCCCAGAAAATGCACCTAGAGTGGTAAAACGTGTATTTTTTTTTCCTTAACATTTGCCTTAAACAGACTTACCCCATATCTTTACTATTCAGGGGGCTCCCCTCCAAAATTTTGTTCAAATCACAAAATGTATTTATCCTTCTTTAAGAAGATATGTTTTAAATAAAAAAACATTACCATATAAAAACATTACCCCCCTTAGTGTACACTCGTATATACTTTCAAACACACACACACACAAACATTACAGCAATGAGTATGATGTTTGAAGTCAGTAGCACTTACTTGCTGTGAATTTGTGTTGTTTACTACTATATGGACACTCTTCGAGCACCAATCGAAGACATCAACAAACAGTTTTGGTACTACACATAAGTAGTATGATGATCAGTAAACAGTATTGCTAAAATACGTATATGCAGGTATAATGTATTTATACCCAACGTGAAATTATGTAAGAGATTATCGAATGAGTTGTGTGTTACATAGCTATTGAACAAGATTTTCTAAATAATTCTTTCATATTTTGTCTTTTCAAAAAAAATTCCAAAGGAAATGTAGGTAATTCAAATGCACCCTAAATCTTCGTATATATTTCAAGGGAAAATGCATGTTTGAAAATATTAATACATTAAAAACGTATGCATATTAAAAGAATGTTACCAAACATAGATAAATTTATGAATTCTCTATATATTTCAGTACCTAAAAGGCAACTGTTTCTACGCTGAATTTTTGTGTGGCAATCTTTATGTCATACATTTATCCTATGGGGAACGTACATACATAGGTCTAACTCATATATTTGACGTATGTTTGCCTATACGATTAAATTGTCTTTGTAGAAAAATCAAATTGACTTGATTGCTAATGTGTTTGGGGAAGCAGACTGCGCAACATTTTACTGACACAAATGTTCACATAAGAAGCAATTTTAATTATAAACCCATAGACTTTGAGCACTGTAAATCATACAATCACCTTAGACAATTTTATGATGTAATTGTTGACAACTACTGGAGTCATATACCGACCGTCCAAAAAAGAACCTTTTATGGAATGAATTATTATTAGAAAACTTTGCCGTGTTTGATATTCTTGAATTATGCCAGGGAGTGAATAAAAGACGACTGACGAAAGGATATGTGCTCCATTGCCTGTCGTAAAGATAAAATAGGTAAACGATGTAAGTTTGATTATCATTGAAATATGCACTACGTCGGAATGTTTTACTAGATATTTCTTTAAAGAAAAAATGAAATATCGTATGTATATTGTATGTATGTGTATGTATGCACATTTCTTCAATCGGAAATTATTAACATTTGCAATATTGCTTACGAAAAACATTAAGGATGTAATAAATGAAGTAAAAGAGATTTACTCATAAATGCATATGCATAATATAAAATTGAAAAATTCCAAAAAACATTTATATAATATTGTAACTAATGTATGTTCGGTATATAACATAGGTTAAAGTTAGGAATATGTAAATTAGAGTGAACCCTCTACCTATTGACTTTCGAACTCACTCTAGTATTTTAGTTTTTCTTTAATGTATCAAAGAATCACAGTCAATATTTCATACAAATAAATTGTTTTTAGTGCAAAACGTGTAAATTCACACATATGGAAGCATAAGTTTGTATGGAAGGTAGTCGTTGTTTTAATCTGATTTCGTTCCATCTCAAACTTGTCCATCAATTTGTAAATATAATCGCCATAACTTGATTTTTTTTTTTTTTTTTGTACGAAAAGAGTAAAAAAACATATTTGAGCCGATATATTTGTATGGGAGGTAGGTGTAGTTTTTATTGTGTGCGAAAAGTGTGAAAACATACATACAATAATATACTTTTGTATCGGAGATACATGCGGATATTGAACAGGGTCGCACATCAATCAATATAAATACATATTGTATACACAAAATTTTAGTTTAGTAGCTTACAATTTTGTTCAAAACTGTGAAATTTACCTTCGCCATACATACTTTTATGGAAGGTTGGTGTGGTTTCCAACCGATTACACCCGTCTATCAAAATGTATAAATGTAATTGTATGTGTCAAGATTGAGCATGATGAGAGACGTTTTTTATGGGAGGTAGACTTATTTTTGATTTGATAACAACCATTTTCGAAGTTGCGCATGTATAAATTTAATCATATGAACCATATTGATAGCTTAATATTTACTTGCTTGAAAGTGTGCTGAGTGTATACCTTGTCTAGGTCTTCTTGTTTCGTGCTCGATGTTGCTATTTAAATCTTGCGGTGGAACGTTAACACATTTGTTAATAAATAGGGACCATAAGGACCATTCTAATAAGAATATACTGCTTAGATATATTTACAATCAACTCTTAGTCGAAAGTACCTTTATGATTTTAATAGCATATATTGGGTGTTCGAAAAAGTTCGGTTACAAATTTTACCAAAAATGAAACACTTTTTTCTTATATTTGAAACGTTTTGATCGATAACTAAAGCCATTATTTCATCTGTGTAGAACTTCTTGGTTTTCTGAGTGAAAAATTGATCCAAGTGCGTTTTGCCTCTAAAAAAAAATAAATATGTGGCACTTAAAGCCCCAAAGGGCACATTGGCCGAGCTTCTCTTCCATTACTGTTGCGCGTCTTAAATTTTGGACAGTATTAGAATGGACCTACTTATTTTAGCCGGTTCCGAACGGCAGAACACTTGTGACATCACTTTTTCTGAGCTTTGTCACAGAGTTATTTTTTAGAAGCTTTTTCATGGCAAGTTGTTGCTGTCGGAAGAATTGCCAATTGCTTGCCGACAGGTGGGTACCGTTCGAAAGAAAAATCTTTTCGATATTAAATTTGTTATGCATCAGCCGGGTATTGAACCACGACCTACAGATCAGAAGGCGAACACACTAACCACTGAGCTACGGCACCGTAGAGGCGTTTTGCCTCTACGGAATTTAAATAAGCACCAATAAGAGAGTTCTGCAGATATCGAAATAAATGATAATCTGATGGTCCAAGATCCGGGTGAATGGATAAAAACTTCCCAGCAAAGCTCTCTCAGTTACTTTCAGGTCATAAAAGGCGTGTGTGGTCTGGCGTTGTCATGATGGAACATAACACATTTCAGTTGTTAAATTTTGGCCATTTTAATTGAATTGCTTGCTTCCATCTCGTTAATTGTTGATAGTGGAGGTCAGAATCAATCGTTTAACCAGGTTGTAGAAGCTCATAGTGAACAATTCAATTCAAATTCCACCAGACACACAGCATTGCCTTTCTTGGTGTCAATCTTGGCTTTGGACCCGTTTTCGAAGCTTCACCTCGCTTAGTTCATATCTTTTTTGCACATTAATGTCATAAGTAATCCACTTTTCAACGTCCGTAATCATTTGGTTCAGAAATGGTTCGATTTCTTTCCGTTTTAGCAGTGAATCGCAAATGGAAATTCGGTCCATTAAATTTTTCACTGTTAATTCATGTGGCACCCAAACATCGAGCTTCTTTGTGTATACAGCTTTCCTAAAATGGCTGATAACTGTTTGGTGATGAACGCCTAGTTCCCTTGCAAGGTCCAAGGTGCTTATGTGCCGGTCTTGCTCAATTTTTGGTTCAGAAATGGTTCGATTTTTTTCCATTTTAGCAGTGAATCGCAAATGGAAATTCGGTCCATTAAATTTTTCACTGTTAATTCATGTGGCACCCAAACATCGAGCTTCTTTGGGTATCCAGCTTTCCTTAAATGGTTGATAACTGTTTGGTGATGAAAGCCTTGTTCCCTAGCAAGGTCCACGGTGCTTATGTGCCGGTCTTGCTCAATTTTTTCCAATATTTCATTGACTTGTTCAGTGATTGGTATAGCGAGATGCGTCCTTAACATCAAAATTATCTGATCGCAAACCAACAAACCACTTTGCTGCTGATTTACAGCAGTTACAGTTACAGTTACAGTTCCAATTCGTCTCCGTAAACTTCACAAAGTTTTTCAGCAGCCTGCGACAGATTCTTACCTATTCTATAATAAAAAATAATAAAAAAACAAAATGTGACTATAATGTTCTGAATTTTCACGTAGATAACTTTTCACAGAATAATGCGATTTTAATATTGTCTTCTAACAAAATGAAGCTTAGAAGCTTAATGAAGTTCACCTTTAAAGTAAGCTATAGCATAGCTTGCTTGTTACATTTTAGAGCTATCTACCGACAATTTCATACCGAACTTCTTCGAATATCCAATATAATATTGATAAACTGTATCGTTAAAAAACAAATATTATATAAAAAATTCATGCTTCAAACGTAGAAATCGCAATGAAAATTTTTGGTAAATATTGTTTTTAAGGTATATGAGTTTTATTACAGTTTAAGTACTTTGCAATTTAATAAAATAATTTCAACATTTAGTGTACATATAGGATATATGATAAGATTCTGAAAAGTAATTTGAAAAATTGGCCCAATGCAGGGCGTTAACTGATTAAACCAAATGCCCATTGAACATTGAACTCTTCTGAGATTGACTTAAACTGGATTTGAGAAAATTTACAAATTGCGACTTTATGATTTTATGCATGTTTTTTGAAACATCTATTGTATACATATTGCCATGTAATGCATATAGTATTTTTATACCCTGCATAATGCAATATGCATGGTATATTCATTTCGGTCAGATGTTTGTGTCCACTTGAAGGAATCTCCGGAGATATAGACATGGATATATATTCGTGATCAGCGTCGATTAAATTTTCGATTTAACGATGTCCGTCCGTCCGTCCGTTCGTCCGTCCGTCCGTCTGTCTGTCACCTGGCTGGTTCGCACGATAACTTGAGTAAATATTGAGCTATTTCGATGAAATTTGGCATAAGTAATCTATGATCCAAGGGTACGGAGGGGATTGATATTGGGCATGATCGGTCAATAACCACGCCCACACGAAGCATTCAAAGCGACTAACCTCGAAATTTTCAAAATCTTTAACTTGCTATAACTCACATAATATACCACTTGGGACAACAATATTTTGCACATAGAGTTATATTATACTACTATATAACCTCGCCAAAAGTGGGTGAGCCACGCCTACTTTCTAGCGTAGCTCTCATACAAAGTGTCTGTACTTCTTTTAAATTGAAACTGCTGTAACTTCTACAATCTTCTGTCTAGAATAACCATAATTGACACTTAGATTAACACGGTAGTCAGAAATAATATGGCAGAAAATCAATGTGCCACGCCCACTCCTTTTTGGGTCTCCCATACAAAGCTGCGGAAATTAAAAAAAATGTTACCGGTTTTAACTTGCAAACTATTCAGCGTAGAATAACGAGATTTAAGGTGTGGATTAGTATTGTACGAGCAACTAGGCTCACAGAAAATGGGCGCACCACGCCCACTGTTTATCGTAGCCCCCATACAAATTTTAAATTGAAACAGCTGTAACTTCGGCAATCTTCTGTCTAGAATAACCATAATTGACACTTAAATTAATATCGTAGTCGGCAAAAATCTGGCAGAAAATTAGTGTGCCACGCCCACTCCTTCATGAGTCTCCCATACAAAGTCGAGTGAATTAAACTAAAATTTTAAGCTCCATAGCTTACAAACCATTTAGCCTAGGACAACGAGACTTAGGGTATGGATTAGTATTGTACGAGCAACTAAGCTCACAGAAAATGGGCGCACCACGCCCAGTGTTTATCGTAGCCCCCATAAAAATTTTAAATTGAAACAGCTGTAACTTCGGCAATCTTCTGTCTAGAATAACCATAATTGACACTTAAATTAATATCGTAGTCGGAAATAATCTGGCGAAAAATCAGCGTACCACGCCCACTTCTTATTGGGGCTCCCATACAAAGTTGAGGAAATTAAACAAAAATGTTAACCACTATAACTTAGAAACTATTCAACGTAGGACACCAAATTTAAGGTGCGGATTAACATTGAAAAATTAATTGGATTTACTAGAAAGTGGTAAGCACGCCCACTTTTTATATAGCTCCCATACTAAGCCTCGGAATTATCTTAAAATCCTTTTACTTCGTCAAAGTCAACCATATTTCGGGTGTAAATTAGTAGTATATGCAAAAATTATTTCTCGAAAAGTGGAAATAAAAGAAAAGTTGGATATTCGAGTAAACTTTTTATATATAAATCTACATATGCAGGGTATAGTTTGGTCGGCCCCAGCCGACTGTAAGGAGATTTTTAATATATATTTCACTCAAATACACAATTGCTTTGTTCACATGAAAAGGAAATATTAACAATTGATATTAAAATTATTGCCTATGATCATTTTTGGAATTGTTGTCGAGATTCGGTCATATTTATGTCATATTGTATGCCTCAATTAACATTGTACATAATTTATGTATATATGCTGGAAAATTAATGTAATCGTACCATACATCATACGTATAAAACAAAATGTAAGCCCATATATATATATTGTATTTTATGTTGCTGTAATACATTTATGAACAACGAACATCGCCGCACCTACCATAGGCGAAATTAATCAGCAGTCATATAAATAATGAAATAATATACAATACAACACATACAAATGAAGAACATGGTCCAAATCCAAATGATGGTGATGATGATGATGATCATGATGATGGTAATGATGATTATTATTGACAAGTTATTGCTATGTTATCGTATACAAGAGTATAAACTTTCATGCGCATGCCTGCAAGCAACTACTTATAAACATAACAAACGAGTACTTGCATACATATAAAATTCGCGAGTATTGTAATGTATGTAATATACTCATATAAGCATGTAATACATGTACAATGTTGTATTAATTATTCATTAAATTAATGTATGTATTTGCATGTAAATGTGTCAGTGTATGCATGTGTGTCTGGAGTGTAAACATTTAAATTTTCATTATAATGAGGGCAAATATTAAAGGACTGCAATGCGAAAGTTCGTTTGCCAATTTTGTGTGTTACTAAACATGTTGTATATATTCTGTTCATAAGACCTGTGCGCACTGCAATGTTTTTGTATCTAAGTTGAAAGTTACAAAGGTTTTTCCTAATATGTTCGGTCTAGTTTTGAAATACCGTTTAACATTATTATTGAAGAGTATTTATTATTCTGACCTACGTTTGGAACAAATACAGGAATACTAGGAATACTTTTTGAATAGTGCATAATGATAATATTATGTGCCTTTTATTTTCAAAATATTTGAGAGTTTAAATTCTATCCTCTTTCTCCCTCATTTCATGAGTGCAATTATTATATGTGTTTTTTGGGTTTAATGAATGCCCATTATAAACATTATTGCTATTGTTGGCGAAGGATATCCTTTAATATTCTGTGTGTTTATGCATATATATGACTGCGGAATTTTTGAATAAATTTTATATTAATATCATTTCTCTCACTGAAAAAACATACTCACATATGGTATGTACATATGTATGTAAATAGTGACTCAAACAAATATACCATTTATGACGATGGCTGACGGCTGTTGGTTGCTAGCTGTTATATAAAGTATGCAGCAGCTTTCTGTAAAAACAATAAACTTGGTCACGTTTCCGTACAGAATTAGAAAATAGTTTTTTTGTTTCTAACAACACATTTTCATAAATTCAATTACAAACATTATAGATGAACGAATGTGTGTAAGTAAAACAGCTAGCACAAATTCGCTTATTTGTCACATGTTACACAGGCGAACTGTGGATATATGTATGTATATAAGCGTCAATTCGAGTATGCCTTATTTGTCGAAAGCATGTCTTGTCATGCTTATGCTTTAATTGTACCTTACACTCAAAGGCGCAAGTTTATATTCCTTTCGTTCGTAGGACATGTATTATTAATGAGGATCACGATTGTGCTATGTCTCTCTATTTGTCTACCTGTTGTTCGCACGAAAATTGAATAGTGATTATAGAGTGATTATTGTAGATTAAAAAAAGAAAGTTTTATTTCGTAAATGAGTGAAATTGAATAAAAACTACTACTACCTCCTACATAAAAGTATGCTTCATACTTTCACTTGAAGTGCAGCTAGTCCATAAATACCTACATATGAATGAAAATGAGCAAAATCTAAAACTACGCCTATATCCCACACAAAAGTATTATGCTGAACGACATTTTAACACGATGTTCAAAACTGAGCTGAATTGAATTGATAAAACTACTTCTATCTCCCATAATTTCACTTTTTGGGCACCAAAATATCAAGTTATCAATCTGAAAATAGTGTCGTACGATTATATTTACCAGTGGAGAGACAAATTTAAAAATCGGATAAAAACCTTGCCAAGCTCACCTACAAACTTATGATCTACTTCGCACTGTGGTTGCAAATATATTAAGTTTTTCAAGCTGAAATTCGATAGATATAATTACATTTGCTAATATTCTGGCGAATTCAACAATAGGAGGATTGGAATTCGTTTCGAATTCGTTTCGGAAATAATTCGTAATAAGAACTGATTTCTCCATATAAGGCATACTCTAGCATATGTGTATGTTGTACACACAAATATAATCAATACTGATGCACATTTCCTCATTGTTTCCTATTTTTGTTATGCATCCGTGTTGTTGTTGTTGTTAGAATAACTATTGTTTTACTGCATATTTTATGCCCTGTCTCTATAAGCATGTTGTTTTGAACATTTCCTGTACGTGGTTTGTCAACACTTTTGTTCAATTAGATATTATTTTTCCATTTCAATTTATTTTGAATTTTGTTGTAGTTCTTGTTGTCGGAGCTGTTGTTTCTAGCATACTAAATATGTATGGATTCAATATCAATTCATCAACATGTTGATATAAAATGTTAGTATGAGCAATATTGTGAAGAATACTCGTATTATAGTAATGAATAATGATTATAATTGAGATTATATTGTACATAATAGTGATGTGTTCATTCCTAAGGATGATGGGTGGTATTGATGCTAATAATGATGTCATTGTTAAAAACTGATTGAATCAATTCTAATGATAATACCGTTACAAGTAATGATACGCACGATATTCATAATATTGATGTTAACGATTATACTCTACATATATGCAAATAATAATGTTGATACCATAATATTTGATACGTTGTTGACGTAGATTATTATGATATTATCTAATGATGATATTAATGGTACATATTACATATACTGACTAAGGTATAATATTTTACAACAAATATGGTAAAATTATTTATTTTCTATGCTTCTGTGCTTAGAGATCTTTCAGATGCGTGAACATAGGAGTCTTTAGATTCGAAAGAACGTTCTGAAAATACTATTGAAAAGGCTGATCATTAATTAGAATCCACCAACTTATAATTATATTAATAATAGTTATGGCGATACTGATGATGATAATCATCGAATATTAATTTCTTAGAAGAAACCGTGAATTATGTAATGAATACGTACAAAATACACCAATAAATGAGAAATTTATGAAAATTCATGCCGTGCCCATGAATACCCTATACAGAGTGACGAAAAGTGCTATAATTCGCAGCGCATGTTCGGTTAGAAGGAAAGCAACATGGAAGATCCAAGTATATCAGCCATCAATATTAGTTGTTGAGTTAACTATACTGTGTAGCTGGTGAGACCAGTCAAAAATATTTTACTACGAAGACCAAACAAATTTTTCTGAATCCAAAACAAGCTATGATCAAATTAAATTTGGATTGCACGTGTCAAAGGCATAAATTTTCATTCGAATTTGTTCCTTATATCATTTTATTGGTGCTTATTTTCTCTTTATTTTTATACAACTATTTGTCCGTCTCCTACCTAATTTTAAGGCAGAGCTTAAACAGCGCAGCAATTACTTAAAATTTAAATTCCGTTGATGCTTTGATAATATGACTTTATCAATATATGACATGTGATTAAAGTATCAAATTGGATATATATAATTATCAAAAGTGACAGAATAATAAGCCAATAAAAAAATTTCCAATAAAATATATTGCAAATATGTAATTACATTCATTCTTATTCATCCTGTGTAATGATTGTAAACTCACAGTCCAATAATTACCTCCTATTGCCCTTCATTGATAATCTACACATAATATCCGATACATGTTGCATCGCCCTTGAGCCATGATATATCTCGTTAAGTATAAATATGTATTTACATATATTTGTTCATTATATGTGTCCGGATAATATTTGTGATTTTTAGATTTAAATAAACATTTGCAAAAATATGACCACAGCTAATCGAAGGTATTGAGTTGAAAGTACTTGCAAGATGGCACTTCACTTTATACCCACAAAAATTCTACTCAACACTCAAATTTTACAATCAAACGAGTTGCGGAATAAAATAGGAATACAGCAATTTTTTTTTTTTTTAAACCGTTTCAGAAATTTTTTAACCACTTTAAAAAATTTGCGTGTTCAAAATTCGTGCCTTCAAATTCGTACTCCTCTAATGTATATACACATTACCTGTACTCATCAGTTTCCCTATACCAATTCATCTCAGTCACACATGTCCTATATGAGTATTTGTGTCCTCGTATTTATTTTGTACATTTTGTATTCGTATATATTTTGTTTGTTTGTGGCTCATATGAATTTGAATTGATTGAATTTGATTGACACTCATCGCAGATAGTGTTTGTTCGTTCGTGCTGTGCAAAGCGTCTGTGAAATTTATGGCCACGTGTAGAAATGCGTGCATACATATGCTGCATACATACCTTATGTATAGTAAAGGGTTATCCATTTTGCGGTTTCAAAAGTAAATGTAAATAAAACACATATAAAGTATTTTTTATCATGATATTTCTTTTTTATTATAAAGTTTGAACGTTGACATTATGTGTGAAATACTACATCATTTAAATGACCACCACGCGAATTGTTACAAGCATCGATTCTTTTGAGGTAATTTTCGACCACTTTTTGACACATATTGGGCGGTATCTCAGCCATAACGTGACGAATGTTAGTTTTTAGGTGCTCAAGAGTTAAAGGTTTATCTGCATAAACACGGTCTTTCGCGTAGCCCCACAAAAAAAAGTCAAGCGGTGTCAAATCGCATGATCTTGGTGGCCACTTGATATCGCCACGACGAGAAATTACGCGACCAGAAAATTTCTCTGCAATAAAGCCATATTCGCTCGAGTTGTGTGGCATGTGGCACCGTCTTGTTGAAACCACATATTCTCTAAATCGTATTCTTCAATAGCAGGCAAAAAAAAGTCGGTTATCATATGACCATAACGCTCCGAATTGACGGTGACAGTCGTTCCATCGTCGTTTTCGAAGAAGTAAGGTCCAATCACACCTCCGGACCAAAGAGCGCACCAAGCAGTGACTTTTTGTGGATGTAGTGGCCTCTCTTCAATTACTTGAGGATTCTCAGAACCCCAAATACGATAATTTTGTTTGTTAACATACCCACCGAGTGAGAAATGTGCTTCGTCGCTGAAGAAAATTTTGTTCGAAAAATCGCCGTCCACCGCCTGTTGTTCAAGCACCCATTCGACGTATCTACGACGTTGTGAATGGTCAGCTGGCTTCAGTTGTTGTGTGAGCTGGATTTTATATGGATGTAGGTGTAGATCCAAATGCAAAATACGCCATAATGTGCCGTAAGACAGTCCTAATTCCTGAGAACGACGAGGAATCGACACATTCGGGTCTTCGGCAACACTTTCACTTACAGCAGCGATATTTTCGGTGGTACGAGCGAAACGATGATGCACAGGCCTTACAATATCTGTAACCGATCCAGTCTCTTCATATTTCTTCACAATTTTGCCAATTGCTTGCGTAGTTGGACGATTATGTAAACCATAATCTCCTCTTAAAGCACGATATGTGGCTGTGGCAGAATCACCATTTTTGTAGTAGGTTTTTACAATTTTAATGCGTTGTGCGATAGTTAAGCGATCCATTTTCGCAAATGTCAGACTTTGAACTGAAAAAGAAAGAAATCGTTTTAACAACTCAGTTTGACAGATGTCGAATTCTAGCCCTATACTTTTGAAACCGCGAAATGGATAACCCTTTACTAGTATGTGTGGATATAAATGTGTTGTCGTATAGGACATGTGGTTGCAAAGATACACATGGATAATGTCAAACAGATTGTTATAGTTTTTTTTTTTTTTAATAAAAAATGTTTTTCTTATGTAAATACAATATTTTAAATTAAATGTTTGCTCGAAGTTATTTAGATTCTGGAAGGCTTTCAAATATAAATTAATTTACTTGAATTATAAATCACTTGTTCAAATTCCTAATTGAAAAAAAAAGAATGAAAAACAAAGTATTGTAAAAAAACAACAAATCAAAACCTAAGTTGAGTTATTTAAGAAATTAGTAATTATACTGAATTATTTATAATTCATATTTACATGTGTTATCTTCTGAAATTGCTTAGAAAATAAATGATTGTGAAAATTCTATTGACAATGCCAACGCGAGTTGATGATGATTTTAATGATATGCATCATTATGCATATTCGTAGAGACCAACAAAAACCTAATTTACTGTTGTTTCCATCTGCGAACGAATTTTGCTGAAAATTATGTTTAATGAATGTGATTATGATGAGCGTCTCGTGATTGTATAGTATACAAGGTGTATAATTTATGGACATGGTTTTATGACTGAACTGTAACCAGATTAAGTGAAAATTTGTAAAGAAATAACTAATCTTGGGTGTATAATTAACTTCTTAATTTCGATATTAGAATTTATTACTGCTTTTAGCCACATGAAGATTTCTTGATAGATGTTTTTCATATTATCGTTAGAAACGAAGTGTGTATTGCATAGATGAAAAGAAATTGTAAACCGATACAGGCAAGTTTGATAAAGGGGCCGCATGGGATAGTGCTCCCAGCCATACTCCTGGGCCAGTGCGATAGTGAATTATCATCATCTTCTGATATTTTAGGTGTTCTTGCAGCAAAGTCTGGCGTAATTTGATTATAATTTGCGGCAGTGTTGTTTAATAATGTACTAATCGGTTTTTGGATGCTCATACCAGTTTACAACATACTGATTCCGAAATTGATTTGGCTTTGCGACCAATGTGGCCGATTAACAGGGGCTAGCAAATGATTTTTTAGGACTCTTAAATTATACTCAATTTCCACCAGTTGATTCTTCGATCCATAAATTACTTCCCACTCTTCATATAGCATACGGCACATAGCTAACACTGAGAAATGTGCATTGTTATATGCAATTTTTAATATCGTGAATTATAGTAGTAATTATAAATTGACGGTCTATAAATTTTTAGCTAAAGACATCGATATCTTAATTTCAGTTTTATAGGTACCATACACTGGCAATCGTTACTTTAATCACAACACCAATTAGTTTTACACATATTTTTAGATACACTTCATATTGATGAATTTATTTTTATTCCAATATCCTTTTGCAATAACATACCCTGTATATTCATACATGAATTGGTAGAAATTTGCGTATGCGTTTAAATACATGTGTATTATATTCGCATATGTGTACCCGTTTTCTAACACAACTATATAAATATGCATGCAGCAACTTTCTATAAGTCAACACAAAATCAAGAACGATATAAAAAAAAAAGAAAACCACAACAATAAACATTCAAATAACGGAAACTAAATTTTTGTCTGGGGCGTATGAGCAACATAATTTATTATACGCCTTCATTCTCTGAAAATAAAATACAAAACATACAACAACAAGAAAACATAAAATTCACAACGACAATAAAAATTAAGAACAACAGCAACAACTGAATTTAATTGGAATGTTTTAGAGAAAATGTAAATGAACTTGATTAAATAAATACAAAGCTGCAAACAAACATATTCGTAGCAAGATATACGCCTATATGCACACATCAATCTTTCACTTGAATACGAATAAAAGGTTTTATTCTTATATTATGCTCCAGATTAGCAGCTACTTAAGGCTATGAGTACTGCGGTGACATTGCAGAGGATTGCCACATAGAAGTACAATGACTCTAAAGATATCTTAGTCGCTGATGAATGTGAAACGAAGAAACAGACAATTTTCTATAATCTTCAAATGAATGCCATTCCCTTTATAGCATGTAATTATTTTGCTTAATTCAAAAAGCAGAACAATAGTAATACAAAGAGTAACGTGTTAAATGGTAATGTCAATTATGCTATCTCCCTTACGTACAGTCTTGCTAACTTTCAGTTTCTGTGTCAGGCGACAATGACCTTTACAAGAACAATCATGCAATATACATTTAATTTCCATTATGGAGTACACCTATTATCTATACGATGAGTTTACTTAGGTTCCATCTGCTGCTCATGTATTGTACATACGTACTAATATATACAGCGACCATTTCACTACATAAAATGTTATTCTTTAATTTAGTTGATTTGACAGCAAAGTCAATTCATTACACATGCATATACATACAGTTACACTATATTTGTACTTATATTCATGGAATGTAAATGGTATGTTCATATGTTTATCTTTACAGAGGTCGAATTAGAAATTCTGCAACATTTTCATCTACCAAGCCATTGCCAATGTATATTTTACTAGCGATAGAGAATGTATGTATATATATGAGTGACTGTGTGTTATGCTATTGTAAGTATATTAAATTGTCAGTATTGTGTTCTCAGAAAGCAAAACAAGAACTCATAGTAAATGGAGCTCTGATTCTATATGTGCAAATGTAAATGTAAGTATAAATCTGTATGTGCTAATGTGTGTGTCTGTGTTGTGTTCATGGCATGTATTAAATGAATTATTACATATACATATGTCTTACTCGAATACGTATTAGATACTACATACGTTTGTGTATACATTTCATTTTTCAGTTCATGATTTGCTCATTTTCCATTCATAATGTAGGTGTTAATTAATTAATTTCACCATAATTAATCCAAAGGATGGACATTGAGTAACAAATACAAATGAATTATATATATATATATATATATATATATATATATATATATATACATATATATATATATATATATATATATATATATATATATATATATATATATATATATATATATATATATATATATAGGTATGAAGATATAATTATTATAATAATTGTCATTATACAAGAAAATAATATTATTGTGTTATATACATGAAATAAAATTAAGCCACGGCTATTTGTATTAATTTCTAAGTCTCTCTCAATAAATATTAAAATAAAAATCAATCGTGCGATATTACAAACCCTCAATGGAAGAAAATTGGTTTCAAATATTAAATATTACTATTATAATAAATATTAAATATTTAAGTTTAAACATAAGAAAAAATGTACCTTCCATATATCGCTATATCGTATATACTTACTTCTATATACTTTCATCTTGTATTAAATGTATTTTTTGTATTTTTGTTATTGTTGCGACTCTAATTGTCAAATATTATTACGAGTACTATGTTTATAAAATTTTTTTATATTTTTTATATCATTATATATATTTACCACTCTTTTGAAATTTTGTAAGCTGCTAAATTCATAGTTTAAAATAAGATAATATTGTAGGCATCGTAGTCATTCCTGAACAATATTCAATATTTTTAATTGCAGCATTCTATTCAAGACCGCATTATTGCTTTGCATATGTCTTGGATAATTATAGAATTGTAAATATCAGGTGCACTCTATGCCAATTTAGGTGAACATAAAGCTTCTGATAGCTTTCTTTCGTATTTGTAATATTTGCTATAATTTTATTAGAGTACGCCTAAGAGCTTTTTTATTTACGGAAAACCATATAACTTTTAATACCAGAGAAGTCCTACCTTGGCTTATGAGCTTATTTCTAATTACAATATCAGGGTCACTTAACAGAATTGCAGTATACAGAGATTTTGAGGAGAGGAATGCCAGACCAGGAGAGCAAATTTGTAGATTAACATAGTAAATTATATTGAAATGATTACATAATAAGTACATATTTATTATGTGTGATTTAGTAAATATTTTTATGAATTAATTTTATATACATATGATAGAATATTTTATGAAGAATTTTTACTTATAGGTATACTCCATTCATGCAAATGCATTTGTTTATAAATATATGCACTTATTTTATATAAGGTGTTTAACAAATATGATCATTTTCATAATATTAAATTGTATAAGTTTCCACTAATTTTGACAAAGAATCGAAGCATAAAGGCATCATTTTCTCGAAACAATCGATACCGTGTACCAGGCAATCAGAAAAATCAGCAAGTAATATCACATGTTGAAATTCAACGTAAAGGAACAGAAAAGTAGAATGTGAAAAGCGAACACGTTGTTGTTGCTCCTTATAGTAAATTTTTCGACAACAAAAATTAGCATGATAGTAATTTGATTCCTTCCTTTGCACGAAGGAATTAAATTACTATCAGGAGCAACAACAACGCGTTTGCATACTACTTCTCTGTTCCTTTACATTCAATTTTAACACGTGATGTTACTTGCTAATATTTCTGATTGCCTGATACCAGCATATGGCGCGATGCCTTTATTTCTTCCTTCTTTATCAAAATTACTAATATTTTATCCAATTTAATATTATGATAATAATAAACAATATTGTGAAACACCTCATATATTATATAGTAAGGGTATATATTTATAAATATATGCATTGCGTAAATGGAGTATACCAAAAAGTACTCCATATGCATGTACATACATATATATTGAATAATAGTAAAAATTCTTCATAAAAAAATTCTATATATATAATTCATTCATAAAAGTATTTACTATTATGTGATCTTATTTCAATATATAATATGTTAAATAGCTATGTTAATTTACAGCATATGCTCTTCTGGTAATGACATTGCTCTCTTCAAAATCTCTGTATGCTGCAACTCTGTTCAGTGGCCCTGATATTGTCATCATAAATAAGCTCAAAAGCCAAAGTAGGACTTCTCTGGTATTAAGATTTCTTTGCTATAATTTTATTAGAGTACGACTAAGAGCTTTTTTATTTACGGAAAACCATGTGTATTCTAAGCTTTGGTTCTTGCTGGTAAATATGGTTGGTAGATGTGATAAATGTTGAAAAAGACTTTCAATTAAGCATGAAAATAAAAAAACGCCAAATTTGAAATGAAGGAGCTTGAGAAAATTATAATTTCAATAAGTCTCAATCGAATGATTTTTTTTTGTTCATATTTGTTCCATACATAAGGGATATGGTGTAAGAAGTGAATTATTTAAATTGAGTACTTTTTAGCAGGTTATAATGCGAGTATTCCATTTATATTTAAATTAAATACATTTTGGAATATTCGTTACTATCTACTGATATTTTATTATAAATAAAGTTTATAGTCGATGTTCAGATTTCACGTGAAATTTATGTTAAATTTTTAAAATATGTGTCATATCCCAATATTTTCCCTACGCTGTTTTTTCTCGTGGAATGTTCGCAACATGTAGCTGGAAAAATTGTTCAGAGACAAAAAATTGTGAAAAGTAGCAAATGATTAACATTTAACTTATAATCAAAATGTAATAAAATGGAAATTTTCATTAATATCACTGGGGAAATTCATACGTAAAGGACTAGCACTATGCTAACATTGAAAAAAAATTATTGCTGCGTAGCAGTTTTAAGCTATTCCAATCCGATTCAAATATAAATATTTTATTAAAGTTTTTTTTTATCAAAATTAAATAAAAATCAATTTTCTTGCACTCTCGCATCTTTCAGAAATAAATGTTTAATCCATGCAAGCAAAATTGTATTTAAGACATTATGCACACATAAAAAATCATTATACATAATAATAAAAATATTAGAAAAAAAAGTTAAATAAGTTGGAAAATCATTTAAAATTATGCAATGCAACGTTGCATTTCACCTTATTGTGAAATTGTTGCTATTGCTATTGATGTGGTCGCTAGTTTATCGTAGTATAGTAAACAGTAGCAGCTGCTATTGCTACTGTTCTAGCTGCTGGTTCCCCTTTACTAGTTATCGTTGTTGTTGCATTCAAATAAAAGCATACGTCGTATAAGAAAGACAAGAAGAAAAAGAATAAAAGATGAATACTGATGATAAAACTAACTAAAGTTAAAAGGATTTTAGTATGCATAAATGAATATAAAATCCCAACTACTACAATTCTACTACTTATAGTTGCATCGCTCTAATGCCAACCCACTGTAGTTTTGTCATCATCACATCATCATTCGTGTTGTATGAATGTTTTTCTGCATTTTCGCCTTTGCTATCGTCTTTGGATTCATGAATTATGCAGTGTGGCTGGCAAAAGTACTCACAAATATACTTTACCAACCAGCTAACCAACTACTCACCGACGAAAGGAACCATAACATTGATTATAACCAAGCCAACAGCGAATGAAGCTTCTGTTGACGAATTATAACATGCGTATTTATATGTATATACAGGTGCATTCCTATGTATTTTTTTTTCTTTCGTCTTTTTCAGTTTTTTGTTTGATTAAGATATCACAGAAATTAGCGTATATTAAGTAGAATAATGGCACCAAATGTAAAAAAAAAACAGAAAATATTTGAGCAAAATGAAATATAGGGGTTGAAGAATAAAACGAAAATAATGCATTATCACGAACTCCAGATGTTACATATGCATATCAAAAATACCATTAAGCAACATTACCAGAGATTCATTAAATGGCGGGCAGCATATATTGCAAACATCGTATGTTTCGTCAACAAAATCACATTGCCAATGGAACAAAATGCCGTTGGCATCTTAGGTGTAAAATAAGTTTCAAATATTCATACATGAATATTTGAAGTATGTATTCTTTAGTCGAATACATACTAGACTATATATTACAAGTTGGTATATATTGGTATATATTGCTAGCAATATTTCTTTGCCAACTTAGTCAACAATTATGTAATAATATACTCTAAGTATAATTATTTAACATGATATATCATTCGATTTGTGATTTTTTAAATTTTTTGGTAAACTGATCTAATTGATTTGGTTTAAATATGATATTACGTTCTTTAACATGAAATTTATATACACTTTGTCGATAATTGTATGTTCTTTAATTCTAGTAGCATTTTTTGTAGACTTTGTCAACTATTGTAAAAATATGAATGTGAAATTTTATCAGTAGCTTGAATTTTGAAGCATATATCGTCATATGAAATATGTTACCGTAAGTTACAAAAAATTCAAAATCGATTTTTTGATCGATTATGATGCACCGTATCAAATAACATGTTCCTACACGTCTACAATTAAAAACTTAAAATTTGATGAAAAATTTTGGTTTATTTTTGATTTTTGACAGGTTTTTCTTTTCTTGTATAAATTACGGGCCTTTTGATTTCATATGACGATATGTAATAGAAAAATTACCTTACAGTCGCCTGGGGCCGACCAAATTATACCCGCATGTCCACATATCCATCTTTTTCTTTTATTTCCACTACTTTGTATGCAAGCTACATTAAGAAGTACGCGTAGCTCACCAGTTTTTTGAGCCCAACGTACACCTGAAATATGGTTGCCCTTGACGAAGTGTAAATTATGGTGGTTTTAAAGGGGATAATTTAAACATGGTTTTTAAGATTTGAAGTTTTCCTCGATTTTGTATTTGAACTCTATTAAGAAGTGGTCGTGGCATGCTGGTTTTATATTACATTATTTCCGACTACGGTATTAATGTATGTGTCAATTATGGTTATTCTACACAGGAGATTGCCGAAGTTACAGTTGTTTCAATTCAAAGACAATAAGTCTTTTTGTATGGGAGTTGCTATAAACAGTGGTTGGCCCATTTTTTCTGAGTCTTGTTGCTCTTACAATACTAACCTATCCCTTAAATCTGGTTGTTCTAAGCTGAATAGTTTGTAAATTAGGGCGGTTATAACTTTTTTTAATTTCCGCCACTTTGTATGGGAGCCCCAATAAAAAGTGGCACGTTGATTTTTTGCCATATTATTTCTGAATACCATATTAATTTAAGTGTTAACTATGGTTATTCTAGCCAGAGGATTGCAGAAGTTACAGCTGATTCAATTTACAAGAAGTAAGACACTTTGTATGGGAGCTACTATAAAAAGTAGGGTTGGCTCGCCTATTTCTGGCAAGGTTATGTAACACTATAATGTAACTCTATGTGCCAAATATTGTCTTCCTAGATGGCGTTTTAAGTGAGTTATAGCAAGTTAAAAATTTTGAAAATTCCGAGGTTAGTCGCTTTGAATGTTTGGTGTGGGCGTGGCTACTGACCGTTCATGCCCAATATCAATCCCTTTCGTACCCTTGTTACTTATGCCAAATTTCGTCAAAATAGCTCAATATTTGCTCAACTTATCGTGCGAACCATCCAGGTGACAGACAGACGGACGGACGGACATCGTTAAATCGAAAATTTAAGCGACGCTGATCACGAATATATATAATTTTCTATATCTCCGGAGATTCTTCAAGTGGTTACAAACATCTGACCGAAATGAATATACCTTGCATATTACATTATGCAGGTTATAATGTTCCAAACATGTTTCTAATAAAAAATTTCTATGTAAATATGTTGCAAGGACGTTGCTAGTAATATGTTGCTTATATTTCACATAATAAAACTCAGCAAATCAGTTCAAATTTCATATCTCTTCGAAACTATGAATTCTTTATGGGATTTTACATAACTTTTATGCAAATAAAACTTGATTCAAAAGGGATTCTTTGATATTTCTATATTATTCTCTATTATTATTTTTTTTTTGTATTCTTTTATAATTGGAAGAAAATGAAACATCCATAATGGTATTTTAGAAATGTTCAAATAATAAGCGTATACAAATTTTTGAAAACAATCTGCATATCTATATAATCCAAGACAATGCTCAAGACATACATTTTTTTACATCTCTTCTTATGTATTTTTCTACATCTACATTGCTAATGTGTTCGATGTTTTTTATTATATTATGATTTTTTTACTTTTGCTTTTGTTGCTCATCAAATAAACCATCTGTTATCCTTTATATAAATATTTGCTTAAATTGTTTTCTACGCTTTTAGGTTCGTTTTATTTATTTATCTGTGTATGCATGCATATGCGTGCATAGCTACAACATGCATGTAGCTATGATGTCGGCAGAGTTTTACAGAGATTCGGTTCAAATTTGTAATTGATAGGCACGCAATTTTATATCATTTATTTCGCAATATACATGCCATATATGTACATGCCATAGTCATGTACTCGTACATATGTGGTTCAAAATGTACCAGCCAAAAAAATAGAATATTAACAAAATATAAGTAAATCAGTTTAGAAAGTTTAGAGAAAAAGGGTAAAGTAAAAAGGATCACACGCAATTTTGTTGTAGCAACGCAATATGCTTATTTGTTTGCTTGTTGTATGTCTATTTATTCAAATTTCCTTTTCTGCTTTTTAGCATTCACTCACTCGTGTTCATTTGCTTCTTTTTTAAGGTTTTGCATAAATGAATTGCTTTCATGTAAAATGTTGGCGCTCTTGGTGGTGGTCGTCTATTCATAACAACTTTTTACATTTTCACTATATCCAAGTAATAATAATATCATCTTCAAAAAAAAAATATTCTGATCTGATGGTCTTACATATGTATTGTGCATGTGTTTGCATATATGTTTTTGTGTATTTGTGAAGAAGTGAGAGAAGGAAACAAAAAATACCCAATTTCGTTATAAATTCTTAGGGTTTTATACACGCAACTCTTTCCAAAATGGACGAGAAAGAATAAACCAAAAAAAAAAACTCAATAGAAATAATAGCACATGACATTCCCTGAGGTTTATAAGTTGTAAGTAGGTATAAAAAGTTCTCCTTTACCTATATATATGTTTCGTTTATTTTTCATTCCAAACATTGTGCAAATTGGATTTTTATATTTATTACATATTTTTAGGCGTTTCTAAAATGAGGCAAAACACTAATAAATA
Organism: Megamerina dolium; assembly: GCA_963854835.1. Lineage (NCBI taxonomy): Eukaryota > Metazoa > Arthropoda > Insecta > Diptera > Megamerinidae > Megamerina > Megamerina dolium. The sequence goes on along the minus strand of OY978526.1, from coordinate 64,049,381 downwards.
AATAATTTCGTAAAAATAAACGATTCTACATATATGTACATGTGAAATAAATTAAATTTGCCTTTCCATTTTTGTATTTTTGTTCAATTGATATGTGCCTAGTTGCTTACTTATTTATGTTCATTGATGTATTTGGATATTATGTACACCTATATATTTTTATATATCATTTATATAAAGCATAAAGATAGGCTTTACAACAAATTGAATTTTACTATAATCAATGTGCTTTGCTTGTGAATTTTAATTAATTGAAATATTCGTTGTGGTATCTATACAATTTGCATGTGAGGTACTTGCGTATTATACTATTGATGATTGGTATTACTAAATATGAAATGAAAATATACATACGTATATTTGCATTCCCATGTGGAATTAATATTGTTGAAAAGCAAATGCTGTCTTACCTAATGACATTTCTTTTGCTTTAATATATTTAGTTTAATTTCCGGTCAAGATGTTTGTTTTATTTGTTTTCTAATTAAATTACTAGGAAATATATTTACTCATTGTGATCTCAAATAACGAAGATATTTTGGAATATTTTCTGGGAAGAATTATATCTCACTCTAACAGTGCAAAAAATATTCATTGAGCTTCTCTTGCTGTGTACGTTGAATTTCGCCAGTAGTAGAATAAAAATAGCAGTAATAGTCAACTTGGAATTATAAATCAATTGCAACATAATTTATTTTTCAAACTTTATAGCAAGGGTGTTTTCATATATTATATAGCATCCCTCCTTTCCACTCTCCTTGTAAAGTACTTTCATGGTCGATGTCCCTATTTTCGTGTTCATCACTCTGTTTCTATGAAGAAAGCTGATAAACCTTAGTATTTATCCAGACTACATTGACACAATTAGATTACATTAGCAAAATAAACAAATAACACGGCTATAAAGGTAATACTTAATAGAAAATTTATTCAAATTATATCAATTGTATTCACATAGTCATTTAAAATATATATTTCTATAACTATTGAAGATTTCCTAATTCACTAAAATTTCATGACTAATATTTTGTATATAGTATTTTGTTATTTTGTCAATATTATAAATAAATCAACAAAAATAATTAAAATAATACCTCAACAACAAATTGTTGGAACTACAATAGTTTCTGTAACTATAACCGTGTATAATTTGATATACTATTATACATTCAGTATATATGTATGTTGCCAATAAGTTGTGTGAATATACCAAAAAGTTATTAATTTTAATGATTTATAACATAGAATGGATATTTAAATAAATATGTTATTTCCTTTACAAATTAATGATGCATAAACAAAAGAATTAATATTTCGTTCATTACCTGAAGGAAATGTCTTCACTATTACATACATTTTAAACAATCCTTTCAACCGTAAAGAACCAAAAGTAGTTTCATATGTATGTGAGCAATACCGGAAGTTTTCTGACAACTTATTTCAATTTAGTTATTATAAGATTTCATTCTTTTCTTCATTATTTGTATTTAGTGAGAATATCTTCATTTCTATCCTTAACCATGAATTATTATAGAGCTAATGGTCCAATTCCAGGCATGTATTTACTGAAGCATTTATTCTTAGCTCTCATGTTTAACATCATCATCTATACATTTCGTCATTATCATTAACATTGTCCTTGCGATATGCCTATTTGTCCATCCATCTAACAATAAGTTCAGTAATAATTCGTTTACATACTAACCATTCCAATTTGTTATTGCTGCTTTTTATGTATATATTTATTATATCCTTGAGCATTTCTACATTTCATTTAAATACAATATAAATTTATGTATTATTGTTCTCTGTATTTGCTGTGTTATTTTATTGTATTTCCTCCATATTTTATTTGTTTTTCGTCTCTCGCATTCACCGTGCTACCTTTGTTTTTCAATGTCTTACCGACAGTAGTTTGTAAAGTATCGATGCGTATCCTTTCCGATTGCTTTGCCTTTGTCATTTCTCTTAAAATATATATCTCAAAATTCTCCATCATTTATGCTGTCTATTTGTATATCTGTGTTTTATGGTTTTAATGGTTTCAAAAGGATTTTGCTCACACTCACACGATATATTTATACTTCGTTCTCGAATTGAGGACCATATTTTTTGGTTAATGCTTTTTATTGATTGGCCTATGTTTTACATATAATATTGCATGGTTATTGTTACAACAAGTAGTCGTCGTTAATATCATTCACTTTACTATTTGCTTTTTGTCTCTTTTGTCAGTCTATGTTGAACGATTTTTGGCCTTCACTCTTGGTCATAGGAAAAAGAATTAAATGGTGAAATTTTCACAATCATTTGTAGCAAATTCATACATACATATTCATTTCACATTATCGTTGTTGTTGTTTTTGTAGTCGATTTGCATCGTATAACATTTATTTCGAATTTAACCTTCTGTCAACCCACCTCATTATGCTTTGGCTCGTTGATATAGGTGGGCAACCATTTTCATTGTCTACCCGTATATTAACAAAAATATAGATTTTCAAATGAATTCTTCTTATTTTGCTCTATTGCTTTCTCGGTTATATTTTCTATATGATAATTAAGAAGAGAGAAAATATGGAAAGCTGCTTTGATAATACCGCAGCTTTGATACCCTACACCATGAGAGAAAAGCAGACATAATGGATGTGCCTGTTGTGTGTGCCTGGATTTAATCTCATAGCGCCCATTTTCCGGCATGCACGTTGATAAAAATAGACGTCTGTGTCAATCCTTAGGCCTAAAGCTTTGTATTATATATTCGTGAGTAAAATATAGTCGAGAATCTAATTTTGTAGATGGACGTAGTTTTCATCCGATTTTGACAATTTCTAAATTTGTTCACGTATTAGCAAATCTAATTGTATGTTATATTTTCGTGCGAACTTATATATATACATATATATATATATATATATATATATATATATATATATATATATATAAGGAAGCATATCTCTGTATGGGAGGTAGGTATGGTTTTTATCTGATTCAGCCCATTTTCGAGCGTGTTTATTCATTAGTAAATCTAATCGGATCTGCGAATTTTCAGCTTGCTAACTTAATATGTTTGTACAAAAATGCAGAACTATACATACAGAAGCATATATTTGTATGGGAGGTAGGTGTAGATTTTATCTGCTTCAGTCGAATTTTAAATAAATGTATTCTGTGGTAAGACAGACTTTTAATTAACAAATTTCAGTTTGCGAACTTCGAATTTTCGCGCTTAAATTGTGAAAATGTACATTCAATATTATTATTTTGTTGGGAGTTAGACGTAGTTTTGATACGATTCTAGACATTCATCAACTCATCCATTGGATGGTGAAAATAATATTATGTGCCAATCTTTAGATTTATAATTACGGCAGTTAGCGTGATAATTGAAAGACAGGCAGATGGAGAGACCCATACATACTTTCCCATATCTGTTACTTCTCACTTAAACTCAAAATACCCGTGAATTTTTGAGTGTAGGGTATGGAGATGATAAAAGTTCAAAAAGATTAAAAATTATCGAAGCGATGAGAAAGTGACTCAAAAGTTTCCAAATAAATATTTTATTTAATCAACTAATTTTATTGCATTGTTTCTTATTGTAGTGAATGCAAAAATTAATGAATGGGTACTATAATAATTATTGTACAAGATAGTATTTACATAGTGTTGTCCAAAATCGTTACCAAATTAAAGTATTAAGCTCTCGAATTTCAAAAGAATGGGTAGTATAAATCGAATTATATTCTCAAAGATATCGATTTTGAGTGCTTAAATACACTCAACATGGAGTGTTAGAATCGGTGTGTTTGTTGTGTGCCATACGTTTTAGTAAAATTATCTCAGATATCTAACCTTGATGCAATTAAATTAGGTGCAGAAGCAGTAACGACTGCTTCTTTTAAAATGAGTACACAAAATCTGCCATTTAAGTAAACAGTGTTGTCAAATTTCTGTACAAATTGTTATTCATTCCTTTTTTTAAATATTCGATTTTTAAAAGTAACAATACTCAAGTATTCGATTCTGAAAAGTAGTAGATCATCACTACAAAATACAATAATTTGCGAATTTTCTGCAGAGATCTTGAGTTGGGTGTTCATTAATAACAAATACAAAGTGTGGCTAATTGAAATTATGAGGTGACATTTCAATAAGATAGTATGTGAAAGTCACCAATAAGAGTGGACGTGTTTTTGCATCTCTCCTTTGATAGAGTCGGAAAAGTGATTGATTTCGGTAAAAAAAAAAATTAAATATATTGCGAAAAGGCGCTAAGTAAACTCAAGGAGTTATTTCTGTGGTTTTTTATTGTTTATACAAATAAGCAAAAAGAACATTAAAATCAAAGAAAAAAAAATAATAATATCGTTTGCAAACATTTTGTTTGTAATATGAGTGTTCAGCGCTCTCCTCTCCGGCAACGGCAATAATTTGCAATCACCCGCGCAAACCCCCCCGATAAGTGCATTATCAAAAAAATCAGTTGATACACACTGCACAAGTGAAAGTAACAGTGCAAATCTTTTGGCTGCACATATTCTTCACTCTAACACTACATCAAAATTTGCAACAACAATAAATACAGACAAAAAAAATAATTTGTTCTCTCGTGATATACTATCTCCCTCTATACCGTGGAGTGTACAATGCGCTTCTCCTGCAGTAACACCAACAGCTACAACATCAAAGCAAACAAATAACGGCCTTTCTACTGAAGTGCATGACCCAGTAGTTAAAGCAACTAGTGCGATGACTAATAAAGAACCAGTTGCTGTTCAAACTGGAATTGATCGCTACATTACTGTAAAGTAAAGTAAAAGCGAAAAAGAAGTCCACAAAATTCAAAACAAATGAATTCAACAAAAAGCAACAAGCAGAACACTGCCCCTATTAGTTCGGAAAATAGATACGCTCTGCTTTTAGGTGATGAAAGTGACGAAAATATTATCTCCAAGAAAAATTTCAAACCCCCACCCATTTTCTTAAGAGAACGCAACTCAGATAAGTTGATTTCTAGAATTACAAGTCTTATAGGACCAAAGAATTTCCACTTCGTTCCTATTCGCAAAGGCCAAATTTTTTTTTTTTTTTTTTTTTTTTTTTTACAAGCCATTTTATTCGATCTTTCTAAAATTACTTAGAAACTAACAATAAGTAATCAAATCTTACAAACTAAATAAAATTATGTGATATTCCCAACGTTCCATCACAATTTGTTGAGTCACGAGGTAATAGCAATTTCACAGTATATTCAGTGTGTCTTTTCTTTTTAATCGACGATGCCCCGTGCTCAGCAACAATTGCCTAGCAAGGGGATTCGGATGACTGTGTAATTTTTGGATGTAGCTTCTGCAAGACATTGCAACTTCCTCAGAAATTGTGGGTACATTTAAATCTCGATGGATGTTAACGCTCCTTATATACCAAGGCACGTTTACAATAATTCGCAGACACTTGGATTGTATTCGCTGCAATTTTTCGATATTTGAGGGAGATGCGGTGCCCCAAAACTGAATACCATAAGTCCAAATTGGCTTCGAGATTGCTTTATATAATAGCACTTTGTATTCAAGATTCAACTTTGATCTTTTGTGTAACAGCCACCATAACTGATTCATTTTAAGCTTGATCTGAGTTTTCTTTGCCTCTATGTGATTTTTCCAGGTCAGCCTTCTGTCGAGGTGAATACCCAAGTACTTTGTTGAGGAACATTGTGGAACTGATTGGCCATTAATTTTAAGGCCAGACATGTATCTGGCCTTAGCGTGAAGGTTACATGTACGCTCTTTGATTCATTTACTTTTATACGCCATTTTGCTAGCCAGATTTCGAGAGAATCGACATGAGTCTGCAGGAGTTTAGTAGCTTCCATGAGGTTAGAGTGAGAGCACAATATTTCCGTATCATCTGCAAAGGTCGATATAAATGTATACCTTTTCGTGAGGTAGATACTAAGCAATGAGGAGACATTTGCAGGCAGTAATAGTTTGAGTTTGTAAATAAGGCCATCGTGCCATACTTTGTCGAAAGCTTGAGTGATATCAAGAAAGACAGCTGAGCAATACTTTTTTTCTTCAAAAGTGTTCCTTATCAGAGTTACAATGCGGTGGACTTGTTCTATTGTGCCGTACTGTTTTCTAAATCCAAACTGATGTTGAGGAATGAGTTGGTTGAGATTAATAAATGGAGTTATATTCATGACAAGTAGCTTTTCGAATACTTTAGAAAGTAGAGGCAGGAGGCTGATAGGTCTGTACGATGCAACTTTTGTAGGGTCTTTTCCTGGTTTTGCTATCATAATAATTTTTGAAGTTTTCCAGCATTTGGGATAGTGTTTAATACGAAGAATAGCACTGAAAATGTGTATCAGATGAATTACTGAAGCCGAAGGTAGCTCTTTTACCATTTTACCGGAAATTTTATCTGGACCAGGTGATTTTTTTGGGTTTAAATCTTTATCAATTGCTTTGAATATGTCCTTTTTTTTAATTTTGAGCGTTATTGTGCAAGGTTGAGAAGATAATTTTGGTAATGGAAGTGTTTGCAAAAGCCAAACCCTTCTCACAGTTGCTTCTAGCCCAATTACCGTCACTCAAACGGATGGGGGAATCAGTGAGAATTCGCCGATTTGAGTTTTTTGCTGATTTCCACAAAGAGTAGTCTGACCCTTCACCAGGTGTTAATTTCGCTATGTGCTCTTCTAACTCTTTGTTGTTTTCATTTTTTAAGGCTTGCTTTAACTTTCGAGTGCAGTGCTGTAGCTGTGTTTTCAGATTCGGTGATCTGAATTCTTGCCATTGTCTTCTTTTCTGTCTTACTAGCAATTCAATATCGGCTGGTGTGTATGGGTTTGATTGCTTGCATACCTTTGTGCAGGTGGCTGAGCTGAGAGTTAATGAGAGCAGCTGGTTGAATTTTTCGAGTTCTGAGTCTACATCGTGTCCATTTCTTAATACAGTACTCAGAGGAAGATGGGAATTTATATATTTCTTGAATTTTAACCAGTCTATTTTCTTTCTAACGCAATTGCTTTGGGGGCTTGGTGATTTTATAGATATTACCGTGGGTGAGTGGTCAGATGATAGATCATAATTACACTCTGTGGAGATATTTTCCATCTGCAAACCTTTGGCGACTCCAAATTCTATGAGATCGGGTATTTTCCTCTTGTCCGTCGGCCAATATGTCGGTTGACCATTTGAAATAACATCGTAGCCGTGGTTAGTGATGATTGAACATAGCCTTCTGCCTTTTGGAGTTATTAAGCGGGAGCCCCAGTGAGTGTGTTTGGCGTTGAAATCGCCAGCAACCAAGAATTTGCTACCAAGAGTTGAGAAAAATTCTTTATATTGCTGTTCGGTAATACTGTATCTTGGGGGACAGTATATCGCAGATATTACTAGCTTAGAGATGTATTCTTCCAGACATATAGATGTTGCTTGCAAGTAGATGATACTGAAATCTTCGAGAACATGATGTTTTATTCTGCTTTTTATCAATATGGCAGTTCCTCCGCGTGCCTTACCATGCGGATGATTTGTGGTGTAAAGTTTGTAATATGGTATTTGGTAGCAATTTTTGTCAGTGAAATTGGTCTCAGATATCATCATTATGTCGATCTGGCTGGATTCAAGGAATTGAATTAGCTCCAAACGGTGCTGGCTTAAGCCGTTGGCGTTCCAGTGGCATATCTTGAGACAACTCATGGTCTGGATAGCAATGTTTGGAGTAACATCGATTGATTTTTCATCATTTCTTGCATCATTGTTTGCATTGAGTTCATGAATTGGTTCATATTTTGAATTAATGTTTGAAGCAAATGTTCAAGGGTACTTGGCTGTTGGGTGGGCAGTGAGTGTTTCTGCTCATTATTTACATTGCTTTGTTGGTGTGGGTTTTGTTTTAACACACTAGCGTATGAATTGGTTTGATTCTTGTTTGGGATTGCAGAGAAGAATTGTGTTGCATCAATATTTTGTCTCTTACTTGAGTTGGCTATCTGAGTTTGCTCAACTGGTTTTAGAGGTTGATTGCTAGCGGAGAAATTTAGCTTTAGGGTTGTATATACTGGGCAACCTCTATAATTTGCGGTGTGATTACCTCCACAATTGATACATTTTTTCATGCTAGCATCGCCTTTAGATTTTGGGCATATGTTTGATTTATGGAGATCTCCACAAATTACACAAATAGCTGGCAGGGTACAATATGTCTTAGTATGTCCATATTCTTGGCAGTTACTGCACTGAGGAGGTCCAGTTCTCTTATGGGGTTCTTCGATTGTGATTTTGCGATGTAATAAATATCGAATTTTATATATGGGGTGTACTTCACCTTTTTTTTAGGGGTTTTGTTTCAGGCTGAAGCTCAATACGATATAACGGTTGAGGTATATTGCTCTTGTTGAGAATGTTGAATACTGTTTTGGCTTGAAACCCTTCTTCCTGAAGGGCAAGTTTGATTTCGTTAATGTCAACGTTGGGTTCGATGCCTTTGAGTACTACGATTAAGCCTTTACTACTTTTTAGCTGATATGTGTAGTAAGGCCAAATTGAGGAAACGAAAGTGCAAATCTACAGCGAAACTCATTATCGCAAGGTAATTGCGGAATTTGATGCTGTTAAAAAAGAATTACTACGCATATCAGCTAAAAAGTAGTAAGGGCTTAATCGTTGTACTCAAAGGCGTCGAACCCAACGTTGACATTAACGAAATCAAACTTGCCCTTCAGGAAGAAGAGTTTCAAGCCAAAACAGTATTCAACATTCTCAACAAGAGCAATATACCTCAACCGTTATATCGTATTGAGCTTCAGCCTGAAACAAAACCCCTGAAAAAAGGTGAAGTACACCCCATATATAAAATTCGATATTTATTGCATCGCAAAATCACAATCGAAGAACCCCATAAGAGAACTGGACCTCCTCAGTGCAGTAACTGCCAAGAATATGGACATACTAAGACATATTGTACCCTGCCAGCTGTTTGTGTGATTTGTGGAGATCTCCATAAATCAAACATATGCCCAAAATCTAAAGGCGATGCTAGCATGAAAAAATGCAGCAATTGTGGAGGTAATCACACCGCAAATTATAGAGGTTGCCCAGTATATACAACCCTAAAGCTAAATTTCTCCGCTAGCAATCAACCTCTAAAACAAGTTGAGCAAACTCAGATAGCCAACTCAAGTAAGAGACAAAATATTGATGCAACACAATTCTTCTCTGCAATCCCAAACAAGAATCAAACCAATTCATACGCTAGCGTGTTAAAACAAAACACACACCAACAAAGCAATGTAAATAATGAGCAGAAACACTCACTGCCCACCCAACAGCCAAGTACCCTTGAACATTTGCTTCAAACATTAATTCAGAATATGAACCAATTCATGAACTCAATGCAAACAATGATGCAAGAAATGATGAAAAATCAATCGATGTTACTCCAAACATTGCTATCCAGACCATGAGTTGTCTCAAGATATGCCACTGGAACGCCAACGGCTTAAGCCAGCACCGTTTGGAGCTAATTCAATTCCTTGCATCCAACCAAATCGACATAATGATGATATCTGAGACCCATTTCACTGACAAAAATTGCTACCAAATACCATATTACAAACTGTACACCACAAATCATCCGCATGGTAAGGCACGCGGAGGAACTGCCATATTGATAAAAAGCAGAATAAAACATCATGTTCTCGAAGATTTCAGTAGCGTCTACTTGCAAGCAACATCTATATGTCTGGAAGAATACATCTCTAAGCTAGTAATATCTGCGATATACTGTCCCCCAAGATACAGTATTACCGAACAGCAATATAAAGAATTTTTCTCAACTCTTGGTAGCAAATTCTTGGTTGCTGGCGATTTCAACGCCAAACACACTCACTGGGGCTCCCGCTTAATAACTCCAAAAGGCAGAAGGCTATGTTCAATCATCACTAACCACGGCTACGATGTTATTTCAAATGGTCAACCGACATATTGGCCGACGGACAAGAGGAAAATACCCGATCTCATAGAATTTGGAGTCGCCAAAGGTTTGCAGATGGAAAATATCTCCACAGAGTGTAATTATGATCTATCATCTGACCACTCACCCACGGTAATATCTATAAAATCACCAAGCCCCCAAAGCAATTGCGTTAGAAAGAAAATAGACTGGTTAAAATTCAAGAAATATATAAATTCCCATCTTCCTCTAAGTACTGTATTAAGAAATGGACACGATGTGGACTCAGCCCTCGAAAAATTCAACCAGCTGCTCTCATTAGCTCTCAGCTCAGCCATCTGCACAAAGGTATGCAAGCAATCAAACTATAGCCCATACACACCAGCCGACATTGAATTGCTAGTAAGATAGAAAAGAAGACTCCGAAGACAATGGCAAGAATTCAGATCACCGAATCTGAAAACACAGCTTCAGCACTGCACTCGAAAGTTAAAGCAAGCCTTAAAAAATAAAAACAACAAAGTGTTAGAAGAGCACATAGCGAAATTAACACCTGGTGAAGCGTCAGACTACATGATACCTTTATTTGTTAATGAGGGGTAGTATAGCTTGCTTGCTTACTCTGTGATGGCGCTTTCATTATTATTAATGGGGGCCCTCCATGTGGCGACCACCGGGCAACGTCTTCCTGGCACCCGCTGGGAGGCGGCTGAAGTGAAGGGCGAAAATCTCCTCGGTTAGAGGTTGTGCGTTGGGTTTGGGACCCGCCACATAAAAAAACCCCCCCAATGAAAAAAACAAATATGCCTCGGATAAGGACTACCGCTTTTGTTGATGACCCCCGCAAACGAAAAAAGGATAATGATTTACGGATATGCACCTGGAATGTCAGATACCTTTATAGGGAGGGTGCCTCTATCCAGCTGGTTGATGTCCTCGAAAAATACAGAGCTGACATCACCGCTCTTCAGGAAATGCGATTGACAGGACAGGGCTGCTCCAAAAGAGCGTCCTGTGACATCTACTACAGTTGCCATGCTGAAAGGCACGAATTAGGATGTGGATTTTTGGTCAGCAAGAGACTACGACATCTTGTCTCACAGTTCACGCCTGTGAATGAACGGTTGGCCACAATCCGCATCAAGGCAAAATTTTTCAACATCAGCCTTATATGCACCCTCGCTCCGACGGATGAGAAAGACAATGTGACCAAGGAGAGCTTCTTTCAGCGCCTCGAAGAAGCGTATGACCGCTGCCCCCGCCACGATATCAAAATCGTGCTTGGCGACTTTAATGCCAGGGTGGGCAAGGAAGGTACCTTTGGTCCAACTGTCGGAAAATTCAGCCTCCACCAGAACACCTCCGATAACGGAATGAGGCTGATCGACTTCACCGCAGCACGAAACATGGTAATTGGTGGTACCAGATTCCAGCATCTCGACATCCACAAAGCGACATGGCTGTCTCCAGATCAACGTACAAGAAATCAAATTGATCATGATTGTGGTGATTGACGGAAGGCATGCTTCCAGTGTGATGGACGTGAAATCGATCCGTGGTGCCAACATCGACACACGCTTATGTGTCGCAAATAACAAGAGAAGTCCCACACAGAGAAAGCTCGACGTCAGTAAGCTGCGATCACAAGAGACAGCAGATGCATTTTCCACTCGACTATCGGATCTGCTTATGCAGAACACTCCTCCACTTGATGATACATGCGCACGGTGGACACATATATCCCACTCCATGACTACTGCTGCCGAGGAGGTAATCGGTTACTACCGGCCTCTGAGGAATGAGTGGTATGATCAGGAGTGTCGCGACGCTACCGCAGAGAAAGACGCCGCCTACAGAAAAACCCTGCGTGCAGGCGTAACGCGAGCTGTTAAGGAGCGGTATAGAGAGAAAAGGAGTGCAGAGAGACGTCTTTTCAGGCGCAAGAAGAGGGAGTTGGAAAGACGCGAGTGTGAGGAGATAGAGATGTGTACCGACAAGAATGAGACTCGAAAATTCTTCGAAAAGATCAAGCGCCTGAGTGGAGGTTTAAATCCCGGAGCCTCTTCTTGTCGTGATGGAAATGGGAATCTGGTTACGGATGTCTAGAGTGTACTGAGCCTATGGAGGGAACACTTCTCCACGTTACTGAATGGCGATGCTACGAACAATTCCGCCAGTGGAGGAGTTTGACCGAAAACCCCAATTACAGATGATGGTGTTGATATTCCACCACCCGACTATGACGAGGTTGAAACGGCCATTTTAAGGCTGAAGAACAACAAAGCTGCAGGTGCTGATGGCCTGCCTGCCGAGTTGTTTAAGACCGGAGGCGATGAGCTGCTCACCCGCATGCACCAGCTCATAAGCAGAATATGGTCGGATGAAAGCATGCCTGATGATTGGAGGCTCAGTGTTCTCTGTCCTGTACATAAAAAAGGAGACCCCACAATTTGCGCCAACTACCGTGGAATAAGTCTCCTGAGCATCGCATACAAGGTTCTATCGAGCGTACTGTGAGAAGGGTTTGGCTTTTGCAAACCACCTAAAAAGTGTGTTTACACCCAATCCACCCTCTTCACAGTCCTCATTACCAAAATTAACTTCTCAACCTTGCTCAATAACGCTCAAAATTAAAAAAAAGGATATATTCAAAGCAATTGATAAAGATTTAAACCCAAAAAAATCACCTGGTCCAGATAAAATTTCCGGTAAAATGATAAAAGAGCTACCTCCGGCTTCAGTAATTCATCTGATGCACATTTTCAATGCTATCCTTCGTATTAAACACTATCCCAAATGCTGGAAAACTTCAAAAATTATTATGATAGCAAAACCAGGAAAAGACCATACAAAAGTTGCATCGTACAGACCTATCAGCCTCCTGCCTCTACTTTCTAAAGTATTCGAAAAGCTACTTGTCATGAATATAACTCCATTTATTAACCTCAACCAACTCATTCCTCAACATCAGTTTGGATTTAGAAAACAGTACGGCACAATAGAACAAGTCCACCGCATTGTAACTCTGATAAGGAACACTTTTGAAGAAAAAAAGTATTGCTCAGCTGTCTTTCTTGACATCACTCAAGGTTTCGACAAAGTATGGCACGATGGCCTTATTTACAAACTCAAACTATTACTGCCTGCAAATGTCTCCTCATTGCTTAGTAGCTACCTCACGAAAAGACAATTTCTCGTACATCACAAGGATTACACAACAAATCCATTGGATATTCACGCTGGCGTTCCTCAAGGAAGCGTTTTGGGCCCCTTACTGTATCTCTTATACACTTCAGATATGCCCAACAATAACTATACATTCATATCGACCTTTGCGCAATATTGTGCTCTCCCTCAACCCCATAGAAGCTACTAAACTCCTGCAGACTCATGTCGATTCTCTCGAAATCTGGCCAGCAAAATGGCGTATAAAAGTCAATGAATCAAAGAGCGTACATGTAACCTTCACGCTAAGGCCAGATACATTTCCTCCACTTAAAATTAATGGCCAATCAGTTCCACAATGTTCCTCAACAAAGTACTTGGGTATTCACCTCGACAGAAGGCTGACCTAGAAAAATCACATAGAGCAAAGAAAACTCAGATCAAGCTTAAAATGAATCAGTTATGGTGGCTGATACACAAAAGATCAAAGTTGAATCTCGAATACAAAGTGCTATTATATAAAGCAATCCTGAAGCCAATCTGGACTTATGGTATTCAGTTTTGGGGCACCTCATCTCCCTCAAATATCGAAAAATTGCAGCGAATACAATCCAAGTGTCTGCGAATTATTGTAAACGTGCCTTGGTATATGAGGAGCGTTAACATCCATCGAGATTTAAATGTACCCACAATTTCTGAGGAAGTTGCAATGTCCTGCAGAAGCTACATTCAAAAATTACACAATCATCCGAATCCCCTTGCTAGGCAATTGTTGCTGAGCACGGGGCATCGTCGATTAGAAAGAAAAGACACACTGAATATGCTGTGAAATTGCTATACCTCGCGACTCAACAAATTGTGATGGAACGTTGGGAATATCACATAATTTTAGTTAGTTTGTAAGATTTGATTACTTATTGTTAGTTTCTAAGTAATTTAGAAAGATCCAATAAAAAAAGCTTGTTAGAAAAAAAAAAAATTTTAAAAAGATTCTTTAATTATTTTTTTTTTATAGTTTTGGTTTTAAAACCAACAATTATTTTATGATATATACATTTGAAATTCATTCTAATTAAATACGAAGCTAGATCAATTTTTAGGAAAAGTATTTTTAGACAGTTGTTGGTGAAATATACAATATCTTAATTAATTGATGATTTGATGGCAAATCTCTAAAACCTAAATTAACTAATTAGCCACTAGATTATTTTACACCATCTGTAGTGTAATTTACATAAAACATAACATAAAAAAGTTGGCATGCTTTGCGTCCGATTGTTTTAATTTCTTGCTATAGGATTTATGTTGATTCTTGAAACCATAAATCCTCTATTTGCACCAATATTCTTCGTATATCTTGTTGTGCCATTTACTATGTACTGACTTTCATCTTGACTTCCAGCTCTATTTTTGCGAAGCTCATTTTTCGAATAGGAAAAGAATCAATCAGATGATGCGCATTATATATTTTTTTCTACCAAGCCCATTTATGGTAGCTAAGGACAAAAGCATAAGCTCAATATGCAATCGCGTCTTATATTATTGGGGTTAATTAATGCAAACCGAAAGAAGGGGGTTAAGGTTGAACTCACAATTACTAAATAAAACCATTGGTTAAGTAAGAGATGTTATTGCTTTATGGATAAGAAATTGCTAAAATCGATTTCAGTACGAAAATGTACATTTACTATACATTAGGAACTACGGCATATAAGGTCATGTCCACTGCATGCATACATGCAATTCCATCAAAAGCACCCCGTGAACAACAACGGACATTCTAAAATATATCACAAATATCAAAATACGCTCTAAAATATACTTCATGCCACCAGAACTCTGTTTTTTGTCGATTTTGCTTTACGATTATTCCTAACAGATTATTCCTAACAGTATGGAAAATATTGTAAATAAATCTTTATTCTCTTTAAAATATTGCAGCATTTGATTTACTAGCGAATGTGGCTCAAACACTCGTATATTTACTGAAATAAGCACGTGGCTAACAGTCTTCCAAGCAGAAACATATGCTATGGTATAAGCTATGGGCATCGGCTAAATCGCTCGTAAAAAAAATATTCCAATATGAACATTTGCAACACTGAATCAACTGTACTGGTCTTTGTTAAGCAAAAACATTCGTGTGCTTACACGCCTCATACGACAGAATCACATTAAGCAGCTCAGATCTGTGTCGAATAACCAGTCATTTCACGCGATGTATATAAGCGGTTAAAATATCTCCTCCACAAATAGGATTATCCTCCAATACAAAATGTACACTGTGTCTAGAGGTGGAAGAGGCATCCCTACATGTCCTTTGTGAATCGTTGCCTTGGCCGGACTTCGTTTTAAATACTTTCAGTTGGGTTCTCCGCCATCAGGTTCAATCATCAACAGTTCGATAAAATCTATTCTAACCTTCATGAGGAAGGTAAAAGAGATTCCAGTGTTTTAATGAGCTTTGTAACAAACAACACCTGCTGTCATCCAATCAGACTTCAATCTTGTTTCGCGTAATCGACTTGATGAACAAGGAATTTGTCCTTGTTCCTACGTCATGTCTCCTTAGTTGATTGTTATATTGTGGTGAGTGAATGAAAATATTTCAAACGACTACATTTTAATTGAACGTTTACCTTGAGGGCATCGTGGTGTCATTTAAATTATATTTGTTGGACTCTTTGAAAAACCAGACTCAAAGTTTGACATTTCATGAACGATTTTGAAATATTGTAAAATATGTCGCTGGATGGGAAGGATAAAACTATATATGATTTATGGTACGGTTTTTATTATATGTTCTTTCACAACCAAACAACAGCTTGCAACTCTTTTGTTGATGGTCACCAATGTTTTATTATGATTGTCTTTTATTTTTTAGGCGTCATATTATATGAAATTAAACTTGATCACGTACAAGTTTTTTGTATTCATTTTGTTTGTTTGTCTTTTCACAACATACGTAGTGGGCAAGGTATGTGTCTACTTCTTTTCTGGCAAAGTAGTAAACCTTTACTGTTGAATGTAATTGAAATAAATTGTTTGACAAATGAACGCACAGTACAAAGTTTCGCAATACTCTGTATGTGCTGTGGGGCAGAGCTAAGCAACGTCTCTAAGATAAGTTTGATAGTGAATCGAGTGATGTGATATGCGATATGGTGGTGTGATTACTGGTGTAAAATGTCAAATGTGTAATAACAAGAATAAATGGTCGATTTTTTTGCGTGCGATTGTTTATCAGTTTAACACTGAACATTAGACATTTTTCTCGCACACAGACAACCATAATGATTTTCGATTTCTTTCTTATCCTTCTTATACATACACATATACATATATTGCCATCATCGTCAGCATCATGAGGAGTTGCTTTGGAGTGACCTCAATCGTATTGTATGAGTATTATTGAGTATAAGTAATGATGAGAAACAGAGTATAGGAAAAAATCAAGTATAGAAAAATAGTATTCAATAAACAGCAAACCAAATAATAAGTGAGTATATCCTTTAAAAAGAAACAACGACGGAGTATTCAACACCAACACAAATCTCTTCTACATTTTTGTTCTTTTGTAAAGCGATGATTTTTTTCGTTTTGTTTTTGATTTTTTTACCACATGACGACTCTTACACTTAAGACTTTCTAAAGCAGTTTTGAATGTTTTGACAAATGATTTTGTTTATATTTTCCATTTGGTTGGTTAGCTGCTTCTTGACTGGTGGTCTATCTGTTGGTCGTTAGTGCTTTAGCTTGTGGATATGGATAATGATAATGATGATGATGATGATGATGATGATGATGATGACACTTAAGTTCATCGTTAAAGTTCGCAAGTTCTTAATGTTGTTGCTTAATGTTGGTTACGTTTTGTCGTTTTGTTCAACGAACATCAATATTGATTTTGTATATAACCATTTAGGCCTCAACATCTTTTATTTATTTATACGTATCATAATTATTATAATTTGGGCTTTAATATTTTTTTTAGAATTTTAAAAAGTTGTGGTGATTTTAAATTGCCACAAGTTGGGAGAAATGATGAAGCATTTTTTTCTATCTTCATATTCTTTTCCTATTTGCTTTGAGATTGGAAAAGCGCAAAACAAATAGAAAATGTTGGTCATTAGGTTTCAACTGATAATGATGACGATAATACTCTAATGTCATCTTCAAATGTTTCTTATTATCATGGTTATCTGTAATATGCTGGTATTATAAATTATAAATTTGTATGTGGTAGGAGATCAAACAAAGCCAAAAAGTCATCATCATACATATGTCATAAAAAAAAACACACACACACACACACATACGTTTGTGCATGAAACAAAAATATAGCCATATTATTATTATAATCATCAAAATATCAAATATGCGAAAACAAGATCTAAAAAAGAGCAAGTGAAATATATTATAGTAATAAGAAATTTGTTAGGAGTTACATATTTTATTTTCGTTTAAAATCATTTCAACGTGTAATTTGAGCATTGATAAAATTAAAAAGTTTAAAGTGGATATTCATTTTTGTTGGAAGTATTTCTAAAAAATTTATTAAAAAAAAAGTATTTGTCAAGTTTAAGATATGCATGTGATATATACAAAAATTTCAAAATACTAATATGTCCATAATGCTAATAAATCTTATCCCAAGAAAATATTTAATGTTTTGCTTTAGAAATTCACACTGAATTATTGACTTTAATAATTCGCATAGCTAGCAAATGTCGAGCAAATGGAAGAAGATGCTCCAGCGAAGAGTGTATTTAATTCGGCACCCACTGGAGGACGCAGAAGAAGAGGAAGACCAAACCCCTATTGTTAGGACCAAGTGTTCGGTAAGCTGGCGGTGCTTGTAATATCCAATTGTCGTCAGCAAGCGAAGAAGAGAAAATCCTGTCACCGCATTATATGTTCGGCCTAAATCTATAATCGGTTGTTATGGCTACATAAGAAAAAAAAAAATAGTGCGTATTTTCCAATTATATTAAAACATATGTATTAACGTCACATCATAAGATGTGACGCTAATCAATTTGTCGTTTTAAAAGTAAAAGGTAAAAAAAAAACAACATTTTCAGTTTAGTTTTCTTATTGATATGTTGCTCGAACCGTGTCAGCGGTATTAAATCACATGATATTGTGGGTGATGGTACTGTCTTATTGCACGTTACGCTCAAAGATTAAAGGGTATATTAATGTTCGTCCATTTGGTGATGTGGCATAAATAAAAATTAATATGTGGCACTTAAAGCCCCAAAGGGTTCATTGGCCGAGCTTCTCTTCCATTACTGTTGTGCGTCTTAAATTTTGACAGTATTAGAAGGGACCTACTTATTTTAGCAGGTTCCGAACGGCAGAACACTTGTGACATCACTTTTTTTGAGCTTTGTCACAGAGTTTTATTAGAAGCTTTTTCATGGCAAGTTGTTACTGTTGGAAGAGTTGCCAATTGCTTGCCGACAGGTGGGTACGATTCGAAAGAAAAATCTTATCGATATTAAATTTGTTTTGCATCAGCCGGGGATTGAACCACGACCTACAGATCAAAGGCGAACACGCTACCCACTGAGCTACGGCACCCGTCATGTGGCATACATATATTAAAAAGTAGTTATCTATGTAGCCTCATGATCTGATTCGTTTTGGCCATGCCTGCCTGATTTTTTACACGATATTTGACGTAGTTATAAAGGAAATAAGCTGTAAGTTGGTACATACAAATTATTTTACCAATGAACAAACGAGTTTCTAAATTACTAAATTTAATGTAGGTCACGCCTATTTCCATACAAAAGAGTATGATTAGATGTACATATATTTGCACACTTTTAGCACGGAAATGTTGAGGTGTCAAATTAAAATTTCACAGATAAGCTTACTTTTACCATTGGATTGACAAATTTGAAAATTATCACAATTAGATTAAAGCTACGCCTATCTTCCATACAAAAGTGTGTTGTTAGATGCATGTTTTCACACTTTATGCACGAAAATATTAAGCCATTATCTTTGAACTGTGTACATATAATTTTATTCACCAATATGTTAGAATGAAAGCACGCGTAATCGGATTAAAGTAACGCCTACTTCCCTTGCTTCCTTTCCATAATTCGATTCTGACCAATGCTTTCAAATTTATGAGCAAAAGTATCTGATTATAAAGCTTGTTTTTCCGAACTAATAGTAATATTCGACACTGAGCTAAATCGAATAAGTATATGAGTTCACAAGTTTACTTCTACCTTTCATACAAAAGTAGTAGAGAGAGTATCCTTTGAGCACGAATATATAAAGGTAGAAGACAGAAGATAAGAAAATAAGTTTTATCAACGTGCGAGTATTTTTGAAGATGAAAGCTACTGGATGTAAACCACGCCTACGTCTAGCAGAGAAGTTTGCTTTTTTAAAGAATGTCTGACTACCTGTAATGGCGTAGGATAAGTCTCGGTATTACCGAAGTTAAACTCTTGATATTAAATATTGTCCAGGTCTATATGTTCAATTATCGAACAAAAAGACGGCAATTATAGAGTCATGGCGTAGATAATGGACAATAACAGTGGCTACTTCATCATTCTTCAAAAAATGCTCTGAGATTAGATTAAATGCACAAGAGAAAGTAATTTTTATTGGATTTAATTCAATTCAATATAAATTTGATATTTCTGGACAAAAGAGCAAGAAATATTTTGCTGAAAAAACATCGTTTGTATTTTGTATCCCACATCTTTCTGGTTTGATTAATTCAATTGACCAGAAGTTTATCGAAACTGAATCTAACAGAATATAGTATGTGCTCGGTCATCAATTTTATCCTCATCTAATTTGATAGCATTTATATGTAGGATCTGGAAATACTGAGGAGATAGTCATGAATTCAGTGCTCGTATTTAGGCTGGAACTAATAATCTTCGAGGGGTACAAATTCAATAATTTTGTTTGACTTTTATCAGAAGCTCTGCTTTATAACGGCTACAAATGCAATAGGACATAACAAAAATCCAAAATGCGAAAATATATGCAAACACATATTAATAAAAAATTGAAAAAATGAATAAAAAGTGTCCCCAAAAGTATGCTAAAATACATTTAGTGAATGTAGCACCGAAAAATATGATAAAATATTTTAGTTTTATATTAGCGATTTTGAAATTATTTAAGATTTAATGTAAAAATATCCAAAAATATGCTAAAATAAATTATATAATATATCGAAAATTAAAATAAAATGTAATCATGATTTTGATTTTATTTTTAACGAATGTTATAAATTTGCCGTGAATTTTCAATAACTAATATGTTTCTAAAGGAGAATCAACTTAATCCAAGGTACGTAAGTATAGGTATAATAACTTATTGTTATCACGTCATGTCCTCTGTCATTCAGGCTTTAACGCCATGTTGATACTATCTCAAATGCTCAAATATTAAGAAAACAATAATGCTGTTGCTATTGTTATATATTGGATTTTAAATATTATTTGCTTGTCTATATAAATTATGTCTTATTGGCCATTTAACCGTTTTATTTTCGATATTTAAAACCGAAAAGGAGATATAGCTATTCTCCGTAAAGTTCAGTGTAAAATCGTAAATAAATGATATTTTCATTATCCCACCCAACAGCCAAGTACCCTTGAACATTTGCTTCAAACATTAATTCAGAATATGAACCAATTCATGAACTCAATGCAAACAATGATGCAAGAAATGATGAAAAATCAATCGATGTTACTCCAAACATTGCTATCCAGACCATGAGTTGTCTCAAGATATGCCACTGGAACGCCAACGGCTTAAGCCAGCACCGTTTGGAGCTAATTCAATTCCTTGCATCCAACCAAATCGACATAATGATGATATCTGAGACCCATTTCACTGACAAAAATTGCTACCAAATACCATATTACAAACTGTACACTACAAATCATCCGCATGGTAAGGCACGCGGTGGAACTGCCATATTGATAAAAAGCAGAATAAAACATCATGTTCTCGAAGATTTCAGTAGCGTCTACTTGCAAGCAACATCTATATGTCTGGAAGAATACATCTCTAAGCTAGTAATATCTGCGATATACTGTCCCCCAAGATACAGTATTACCGAACAGCAATATAAAGAATTTTTCTCAACTCTTGGTAGCAAATTCCTGGTTGCTGGCGATTTCAACGCCAAACACACTCACTGGGGCTCCCGCTTAATAACTCCAAAAGGCAGAAGGCTATGTTCAATCATCACTAACCACGGCTACGATGTTATTTCAAATGGTCAACCGACATATTGGCCGACGGACAAGAGGAAAATACCCGATCTCATAGACTTTGGAGTCGCCAAAGGTTTGCAGATGGAAAATATCTCCACAGAGTGTAATTATGATCTATCATCTGACCACTCACCCACGGTAATATCTATAAAATCACCAAGCCCCCAAGGTAATTGCGTTAGAAAGAAAATAGACTGGTTAAAATTCAAGAAATATATAAATTCCCATCTTCCTCTGAGTACTGTATTAAGAAATGGACACGATGTAGACTCAGCACTCGAAAAATTCAACCAGCTGCTCTCATTAGCTCTCAGCTCAGCCACCTGCACAAAGGTATGCAAGCAATCAAACTATAGCCCATACACACCAGCCGATATTGAATTGCTAGTAAGACAGAAAAGAAGACTCCGAAGACAATGGCAAGAATTCAGATCACCGAATCTGAAAACACAGCTACAGCACTGCACTCGAAAGTTAAAGCAAGCCTTAAAAAATAAAAACAACAAAGAGTTAGAAGAGCACATAGCGAAATTAACACCTGGTGAAGCGTCAGACTACTCTTTGTGGAAATCAGCAAAAAACTCAAATCGGCCAATTCTCACTGATTCCCCCATCCGTTTGAGTGACGGTAATTGGGCTAGAAGCAACTGTGAGAAGGGTTTGGCTTTTGCAAACCACCTAAAAAGTGTGTTTACACCCAATCCACCCTCTTCACAGTCCTCATTACTAAAATTAACTTCTCAACCATGCTCAATAACGCTCAAAATAAAAAAAAAGGACATATTCAAAGCAATTTATAAAGATTTAAACCCAAAAAAATCACCTGGTCCAGATAAAATTACCGGTAAAATGATAAAAGAGCTACCTCCGGCTTCAGTAATTCATCTCATGCACATTTTCAATGCTATCCTTCGTATTAAACACTACCCCAAATGCTGGAAAACTTCAAAAATTATTATGATAGCAAAACCAGGAAAAGACCCTACAAAAGTTGCATCGTACAGACCTATCAGCCTCCTGCCTCTACTTTCTAAAGTATTCGAAAAGCTACTTGTCATGAATATAACTCCATTTATTAATCTCAACCAACTGATTCCTCAACATCAGTTTGGATTTAGAAAACAGCACGGCACAATAGAACAAGTCCACCGCATTGTAACTCTGATAAGGAACACTTTTGAAGAAAAAAAGTATTGCTCAGCTGTCTTTCTTGATATCACTCAAGCTTTCGATAAAGTATGGCACGATGGCCTTATTTACAAACTCAAACTATTACTGCCTGCAAATGTCTCCTCATTGCTTAGTAGCTACCTCACGAAAAGACAATTTCTTGTACATCACAAGGATTACACAACAAATTCATTGGATATTCACGCTGGCGTTCCTCAAGGAAGCGTTTTGGGCCCCTTACTGTATCTCTTATACACTACAGATATGCCCAGCAATAACCATACATTTATATCGACCTTTGCAGATGATACGGCAATATTGTGCTCTCGCTCTAACCCCATAGAAGCTACTAAACTCCTGCAGACTCATATCGATTCTCTCGAAATCTGGCTAGCAAAATGGCGTATAAAAGTCAATGAATCAAAGAGCGTACATGTAACCTTCACGCTAAGGCCAGATACATGTCCCCCACTTAAAATTAATGGCCAATCAGTTCCACAATGTTCCTCAACAAAGTACTTGGGTATTCACCTCGACAGAAGGCTGACCTGGAAAAATCACATAGAGGCAAAGAAAACTCAGATCAAGCTTAAAATTAATCAGTTATGGTGGCTGTTACACAAAAGATCAAAGTTGAATCTCGAATACAAAGTGCTATTATATAAAGCAATCCTGAAGCCAATCTGGACTTATGGTATTCAGTTTTGGGGCACCGCATCTCCTTCAAATATCGAAAAATTGCAGCGAATACAATCCAAGTGTCTGCGAATTATTGTAAACGCGCCTTGGTATATGAGGAACGTTAACATCCATCGAGATTTAAATGTACCCACAATTTCTGAGGAAGTTGCAATGTCTTGCAGAAGCTACATTCAAAAATTACACAGTCATCCGAATCCCCTTGCTAGGCAATTGTTGCTGAGCACGGGGCATCGTCGATTAAAAAGAAAAGACACACTGAATATGCTGTGAAATTGCTATACCTCGTGACTCAACAAATTGTGATGGAACGTTGGGAATATCACATAATTTTATTTAGTTTGTAAGATTTGATTACATATTGTTAGTTTCTAAGTAATTTTAGAAAGATTCAATAAAAAAGCTTGTTAAAAAAAAAAAAAAAAAAAAAAAAAAAATTATCAATCTGCTAAAGATAGTTTCGTACAATTTAGAAGCATAGAAAACCTCATTTTTAATACTCTTGCAAAGAATGAATTCTTTAATTTCACTTCTTTACCTCGACTTATGTAGAAACATTATATAAGGTGCAGTAAAAAGAAATCCATTATTTTTGCATTAAATTGAAGGTTTTATTTAGCATAGTTAAAATGATCTGATTTATGTCAAATATGCACTGTTTTGTTCGATAACTTGTTTCTATTTTGAAGGTAATTTCATAATGCCACTCTCATAGAAACCCTCGTCCCTATTGGCAAAAAACTGGGATAGTCGATTTTTACAAGATTCTCTTGAGTCGAATATTTCACCAGCAAAATCATTCGCCATAGACAGGAACAGGAACTTGGTGCCAGGTCCGGACTATAAGATGGATGCATAAAAATCTCCCAACTCTGGCTTCTGGCGAGCCACTATCCATGTGTGTGGCATAATTCCTCTCCTATTGGCGAAAGCTTGCCCCTTATGTGCGATTAATTCCTTCAGACGGTAAAATTGTTGGTGGTGCAGATTCTACAGCTCATAGTAAATGATTCCCTGCTAATCCCACCAAACACATGGCAAAACCTTCCTGACCGTCAATCCTGGCTGGGCCACCGTTTTCGCCGGCTCACCGCGATTCGACCACGACCCACTTTTCATCACCAGTAACCATCCGCTTCAGAAATGGATCGATTTTGTTGCGATTCAGCAGCGATTCGCAGATGGAAATTCGATCCTGAGGCTTTTTTGCGTTAACTTGTATCCAGCCGTATTTAATCGATCCAAACGGTATTTGTGCAATATTTAGCTCCTGGGCAATAGAAACAGTGCTTACATGACGGTCAGCTTCGACGAATTCCATTATTTTATCGATATTTTAGAAAATTGGCCTTCCAGAGCGTGGTGCATTTTTGACATCAAAATTACCGGAACGGAATCGACGAACGAAACCAAAATTGCACGTGATTGGCTATTACAGTATCAAGACCATAAACTTATTCACATTTTCAGCCGTCTGGATTGCATTTTCGCTTTTACCGAAGAAAAACTGTAAAATATGGCGCATTTTCTCTTTACTGGTGTCCATCTTTGACGCTTGCTCAAACAATACTGAGTCAAGCAATCACAAAACTGCCTGACAAGTTTATATAGTACGAAATCCTATCTTTTTAACACCATCTATCGTAACCCGAGCGCACTTATACAACGCAAGGTAGAGATTTCTAAAGCCATCTATTGGATAAATAATGGATTTCTTTTTACTACACCTGATATAATTTCAAGATGTCCTAAGAAAGACTTTTCTTATTGGAACATCTGTAAGTATTTGTATACAAAGCACTCATCATTTCTTTTATTATTTTATAATTTTTTTTATTTCTATTTATTTTTATCTACGTTAAGAAAGTTAGCTATTTCCACTTTAAACATTTGTAATTTATATAATAATGTTAAATCATAAATCCAACTTCCATCCCCACAGCTGTTATTTAACATAGAAAAGCTTACAGAGATGATGGAACAAAATAATTTATTGAATCTGTTAAATTGGTCAACAGAAGCTAAACTAAAAATTAAGAAGAAAATCAAATTACGTTATCATTTAATGTAAACAGCAAAGCATCTTCTAAAAGAATAAAGACAATCTCGTGCTTGTTAACCTTAAAATATTTGCATATATAAATAAATTGTCTCTTTTTTCTGAGATTGACCTTTTCTGCGAAGGTGTTTGTCATCAATATTTTATTTAACTTTTCATTCTTAAATGTTTCCATTTTCATTTTCTCTTCCTCCACTTGTTAGTAATCATGCAACATTGTTTATAGACAAAACCATGAAACCCCTTGCTTTGTAGGAGATAAACGTAGTTATAAAAAAAAAAATAAATCTAACCATCTTGCCTAGCAGCTGCTTATCTGATTCGCGAACATTGCAAAGATTGTCATTGTGTGTGGCAACCACTATACTTTTTTTCTATTTTCTCTTATTCAAATTACACATTGATAAAAAGGCAAAGGGAAAAATTGCAAAATAGCGTTAATATGTAGGACACCCTTATACTATTGTTGCTTAGCACAAGAAGTCCAAAATGTTAGAGCATATGGAAAAGACAATGATAATGATGAAGAAAGTGGGTACAAGCTAAAAAGAAAAATACAAATTTTCAGCATGCATAAATCAAGCTTTAAAAGAAGTTTAGAGGTGGAATAGAAAAACCAGCATCAAGCACAGTATGAGCAGTAACAAAAGAAAGAACGTGCCACGCAACGGTAATGGTGCAATGTAGTTAAAATAATATATACTAGATAAATAGGTACCTGAATAGTTAAGACAACCAAAAATAAGAAGAAAAGAAATATTAAATCCTGAAAGTAGTGAAGATGTTTTCAAACATCTACCAGAACAAAGTACGGTAAGTTGGTGTAGGACAAATAATCTTTAAATATTTACTTACAAACTAAGAAAGTTAGTTTGGTACTTGTGTGGTTTACATATTTACTTGCTCTTATGCTCTTTTTGCTAGTAGCTATTGTCCTTTTGTTGATTCTTACATTCGGCCTAAGATTTTTGGCCGGTGGCTCCTTGTCTTTATGTTATTTTTTAGTTGGTGGTATTCGATGTAAGGATAGTTAGTGCATTTAAGTTTGTTATTCTCTATTTCTATATTACTAGTACTCCTTTGAGAGGCGTTTCTCAAAGCAAAATAGACCAAAAACTGCAATTGAATCAAGATTTATATAATTTCACAGGCTTACTGTCTTTTCATTCCATTTTACTAAATTTAATTTCTTTTCCTTAAATGGGATATTTACTGTAGCACCTTAATTATGCATTGATTTGAAAAATGGATATTGAATACAGTAATCTTTGTAATCTTTGTTTTAAATATACTAGCAACATGTATGAATAAATTCTAGCAACGTGTACGTATAAAACGAAAATGTATATAAACATTATAATTTAAACAACACAGTACATTTTGATTGAATGCGCATGTATTAGTTTTTTATGCGTAATTGCATACTGTTCAACAAAAATATTATTTGAAGAAATTAGTGTTTTGTGTGTAAAAAAAATTTTGTTCATTTAAAAAAATTATTTTTTTCGATAGTTTATCTATAAAAATTGTAATTGCATATATGATTATTTTAAAATGAACGCAAATAATGTGCAATATATTTTCTCGCAATTAAAATGATCCTAATTCACTTTTAATAGAACGAAAAATTTTCAACGAATTTATAAACAGTTTCCACTAGTTATGATATCCAATTACTATGACAAATTTGATCATTACTATATGCAAATGTATATACGCTCATTATTGCAATTATATGTTCTATCTACTTTGTTACATATTGTAATATTGCGATTTTATTTTTCCACAGGATTATTATTTGCTATGAATATTGGTTATTTTTTGTTTCAATTGGGGCAACTATACAATAATACATACCAATATATTTGCACGACGCAATTATAATGCCAATACGAAAATTGGTTAGCAGCAAAATCAAAAAATGTATTTGTTCATTTATATCGTTGGTATCATTTATGCATACATCCATGTACAAGTTCAAGCGAATAATTGGATTATTTAACACCATACAATTATAATATCTTTACGCAATAACTTTCAAATTGCTTACTATATATGCTGCTATTCATTTATTCGCTCATTTGTGGTCCAGCCAAACCAATATTCAGAGTTTGCTGACTAATTAATGTAAGGTCGCTGTTTCATTGCACAATTATTACGTGCATAAATTTATACATTCTCAATATAAATTGTATATTACAGCCATATTACGATTATTTGTCAAATTTATACACAAATTGGCATTTCAAATTGATGCATAATAAGGCACATATATTAAAATGTTATTTAACACATATGAATTGTAATACGACATTGCAAAATTACGCTTAAATTAGTGGTAGCATAGAGATATATATTTAGTAGTCCTAATATAGAAAATTTGTATCAATAAATAAATAAAACAAGGATTAAAAAAAATGATCGTATAAACAAAATGAGTAGGTAAATATATCTCTTATATAAACACTCGAAAATTAGAATAATGAGGTAATTTTTTCGCAACTTTTTTATCGTAAACACATTTTGAACTGAATTTGAAAAGAATTGCAGCATTTTACTAATGTTTTGCATTTTCAAAAATATTATTACAGTAAAACAAATATTATAGCTCATAAAACGGCAGATGATATCACTAAGATTTTTGAGTGTATAGGAAGAAAAATGTTCGCTTCTTTCCGGTATACACCACTTTAAGTATTATAGCGAAGAAAAAAACCAATATCAACAAAGAATAAGTTATGAAAAAATGCATATCATTGCGAGTTTTTTGATCCAGTGTTTAATTTTACTACGCATAGCATGCCAAGCTTTAACTGCAGTCAACACAACAGCTTTCTTCATTCAAACGGCATATGTTTATGTTTTCTAAAGGAAATGCTACATTGGCTCTGCCTTCCAGCATCGGATGCTATAGAAATAACAGAAAAATAAAAATGTATTTTACAATAAATACCGCCACAAGTATTCCCTTACTAGCTATGTCTTCCTTTAGTCAGCTAAAATACTATTTTTCACAGGTACGTCTGTTCTATTTGATACTTAGTTTTCACTTCAAGTTGAAAATTGATAACCATTTGATGTGCATTTTCGCTATATACTACTCTATAATTTCCGTAAATGAAGATTGTATGGAAGATGTGTGAAATGTGACATATAGTTTTTAAGGGCAATGCTCTAAAAAAATGTTAGAGAAAAATATGATTTACCAAATTTCGAGCTGAAGATTTTAATATCAGTGATGGCCTTATCGTGCGTATTGTGTAAAAGATTGAAGCCTGAATGACATTGCTTAACTCTCGTTGTGCAGTGAATATTGGAAATGAACTCTCCCCTCTGTTAAATACCGAACGAGGTTTCGGACAAGGTGATTCGTTTTCGTTTTCGATTTACGACATAACGGCACTAACTTACAAAAGTGTCATGCTGCTGGCGTATGTCGACGATATTGACATAATCGGTATCAACTAGCGAGAAGTCATTGCAGCATTCTCTGAATTGGAACATAAGTCAGGTCGAATGGATCTTACGATGAACGAGGGCAAGACGAAGTAACTAGTGTCTATAAACAAAGAGCCCTGGCAAAGCACTTCCTTTATTTTGGAACCAGCATCAACAATTGTAATAACGTCAGCCTGGAGATCATGCGTAGTATAACTCTTGCTAACAGGTGTTACTTTGGGCTGAGTAAGCAATTGAGTAGTCGAGACCTCTCTCGAAGATCGAAAATCACATTCTACAAGTCCCTCATTATTCCTGTCCTAACATATGCTTGCAGTTTTCGAGAAGAAAGTTCTGCGCAGGGCCTTCGGACCTATTTGCGTTGATGGCGAGTATCGAATAAGGTACAACGACGAGCTGCATGAGCTGCACGCTGACATTGACATAGTCAGGCGAGCGAATGGAAGAAGATGCTCCCGGCGAAGAGGGTATTTAATTCGGCACCCGCTTGAGGACGCAGAAGAGGAGGAAAACCAAACCTCTGTTGGAAGGACCAAGTGTTCGGTAGCCTGGCGGCGTTTGGAATATCCAATTGGCGCCAGCAAGCGAAGAACAGAGAAGACTTGCGTCGCCAGAAGAAGAATAAGATGACTTTTCAATTTACGTGAAATCCAACTGACGTTGATGACAATAACATAAAGGCTTTGAACGAAGCAAACTTACATACAACAGCTTGTACCATCACAAGGACACAAGATATTTATCTCTGGATTGCTCACGATAATCTCAGGAAGATGAAAATTATCAGCAAACTTGATATTTTAAAAATAAAAAAAAATCCCCGGTTGAGCTACTTTAATATCGAAAAGACCTTTCATTCGAACAGTGTCCACCTTTCGGTAAGTAATTGGGAATTTTCCTAGCAGTAACAATTTGTTAATGGAAATACTTGTTAAAGAGCTATTGTGAAACAACTCAGAAAAAGTGATGTCACAAGAGTTCTGCCGTTCTTAACCGTCTAACAGAAGTAGGTCTCTTATAAATTTAATACCCACAGCAGGATTGAAAAAGAAGCTCGGTGGTATCACAATGTGCTTTTTTGGCCACAAATGCCAAATGCCACAACAACCTAACATACCTAACTTTGTAAAATTATTTGTGTAGATTTACGTTTCTGAAAAGCTCTCAAACTCACTTTATCTAATTCCTCACTCAAATTTTGTTTGTCATTGTCAGAAAGTTCTAAATTAGCTATCTAACACTCACTTCAGTGAGAGCAAAATTTGTAAGAACATCAATTTTGAATTTGCTATCTTCAGTAATACAATGTAAATCATGTTTCAGCGTAGAGCGAGTGAATGCCGGTGGGCTTGCTGCGATGTGGTGCACTTGCCTACAAGACGTGGTGGCGGCAGAGGTGTTGATGACGGTGCTGGGGGAGTTGTTGTGATGAAAACACACTTCTATACATTAAATACTCCGCACTTTATTTTTTATTATTATTTATTAAAGTTAACCTTAAATGTACATCGGGACGGGAAATATTTCGCGCACTGCTCGAGAAAATTAGTTCTGTTTATAATAATTTTAATTGTTCGAGAAACACGTACTTTTGTCGAGGGAGTTTTATCAACACTAAAATAGTTAAAGTGGAAAGTGATGAGATAAAGCAAAAGAAAAGACAGTATGGCAGTGAGAGAAAGAGGGAGAATTAGAGCGAAAAATAGCAGGAGAAATAGAATTAGATTAGGGTTGCTAAGTTTGGGCGGGCAGTGCGCGACACACGGTTTCTGGCGTAGACATTCCGCCCCCCTTGCAGGAATACTGCAAAGAAGACGGAACCTCCACCCGAGACGGAGGGAATGAGAAAAAGAAAAAAAAAACTAAAATATAAAGTAAGTACAAATAAAAATACGATATTTCATATACTTAAAGTTAATCTTAAAAATACTTAAAATTAACTATAAAATATTCATATTCTTATCAGCATCAGCAGTGGGGGAGTTCAATTCGGGATTCGAGATTTTGACTCTTATAAGAGTGAGCAAGAGCCCTCGAGGAGGGATGACGCATGTTGATTGTTGAGAATGTTGATTGGTGGGTGCGGAAGGAATGTTGATTGATGAGTGTTGTCCCATGTTGATTGGTGTGTAGATCGGGGTTGGATCACACCATCTCAGGTGAACAGATTCTATCAGGGCTGGTCGTAGACCAGATCAAAGGATTCGGCAAGTCAACGTAGTTGACAAACCTAGAGTTCGTAGAGCGCTTGCAGCATTAATTTTTCCATATTGTCGGGATTGCCATAATATGCAACGCTCGTGACAAGTTATAAACTCGGATAGAATCTGCGTGTCTTGGGTTCATGATGACTCAGCTCATGAATATGTAGCAAATTATGTGATAATAACACATGGGATTATTCATACGCATATACACTATGCCAGTGCATAGTTCCATTGAAGCTTCGTAGAAGTTCGGGAGTAAACTCGGGCAGTTACAGTGAACTGAAAAATGTGAGAGAGGGATGCGTCTGACGGTCAGTAACGTATAACCTGAAAAAACGTTGCTACATAATACGGATGTGGCATCAGAGGCTTATATGTTGCTCAAGCCACAATCTTCAAATCACCTTTTACGTGACAACAATTTTGGGGGGCCAATATTAGGCGGGATCGTATGTATTGTCATGCAAGTAGAAGTCCTCTCGTTGATTGATCGAGCCTTTTTCGGGGAGTGATGCGCAAAACTCGATAATCCGTTGAATATCGCTGTACGACAAGTATTACGGGTGGGAAATACATTTGACGGGAATTGTCCTCTTTTTGGATACGATCTGTAAGGTCGATCCTTTGCATCTGGGGGGAGCATTGCATAACGGTGAACTTTCCGCTTTGCTCTCGGGTCATGCCGTGCTCTGTGAAGCAGGGAATGATGTTGCTTCCCACAAATACGGCATGAAAACTCACTGTGGCATTTCGCAAGGGTATGCGATGTTGCCAAACAGTTGTTGCAAATTCCATACTGATGCACACAGAGTATTCTCTCTTCAACCGTAAGTTTGGAGAACTCTTTACAGTGTCGCAGGGGGTGCTTGCCTCTACATAGCGGGCAGCATGTCTCCGTGACAGTACTATGCAACGAACTAACATCTTTAGTTGTTGCGACGGTTTTTTCATAACATTTGGAATGTTTTCTGTTATTACTTCGTGTCGGGTGCTTATCGCATATAGCACGAGGTGATGAATGCAGGAGTTTGTCGAAACGGATTCTGCTGTGGAAAGATGAAACCGTTCTGTGGGATGTCAAATTCACTGATGGGAGGATTGTCGTGATTGGAGCTGTATCCAAAGTTGTATTGCATTTTTCCTTTGCAACAAATGGCTGCTGAGAAGTGCAAGTACGCTGGCAAGAACATTCAGCTGATGTTTCAGAGGGAGTTGACTCGGGAGTTGCATCGCAACGAGTGTTGGAAGCATTCTCTAGCTTATGAAGTAAAGAATGATGCGTTTTCGCACAAAACGAACACGTGAATATGCTTTTGCAATTGCTACGGTCGTGAGAATTAGCAAAGCAATTGCTACACAGTTTCTGCCTTTTTACAACATTGTACCGTTCTTCTATGCTTAATTTAAGGAAATTCGGGCAATGGCGAAGAGGGTGTGTTTTCCTACACAGTGGACAACCGCGAGTTACAATGTTGTTGGGGTATTTACTGATTTTTCTTGGAGTCGTTGGAGGACTGTTCGATCGCCTGGGAGGGTCGAACCGTATGGGTTGCCGATTCGATGGTGTGCTAAATTGACGATTCTGTGGCTGGCTGGGTTGCCGGGAACCACTTCGAATGTCTGAGACCGATTCCAAAGTCTGATATCGCTCAGTTAAAAAGGTGTCGAAGTCACTCCACTTTGGGATTTCGCGCTTATTCTTCAAAGACTGCTCCCAAAGACACAGAGTCGTGTCGGGAATCTTCGTCGAACACAAATAAACGAAAATCGCATCCCACTGAGAGGTGTCGATATTCAACAGCTTCAAGTTTGTGATGCTGTCATTTATAGTGCGTTGCAGTCGCTTTAAGTTGGGGCCGGTTTCTTGAGTTACCGGCTGGAGAGTGAAAAGGGATTTCAACTGTAAGTTGACCAGAATTCTCTTATTTTCATATCTCTCCTCGAGATTATGCCATGCTAGTGCGAAGCCATCATTAGTCAAGGGAGTGGACTGAATGATATTATGTGCTTCGCCTCGGGTTTTCTGAAGCAAGTGGTATAATTTTTCCACTGGCGACAGCCGGGGGTTATTGCGATATAAGGCCGTAAACATGTCGCGAAAACTTGGCCATGACACATAATCGCCAGAAAAACATGGGGTGTCGCATGGAGGCAGCTGAACAGCGGGAAATGAATGTTCATTATTTATTTTCTCAACGGGTGGATTTGGAATTGCCGGAGAAGAGGAAACTGCGGGGGATGCCACCTCGAAACTCAGCTCGTGAAGAACAGTCGGAAATGAAGGTTGACGGGGTATGTTTTCAACGAGAGAAGAAGAAATTGCGGGGGGTACCACTTCGGAACTCAGCTCGTGAGGAACAGTCGGAAATGAAGGTTGACGGGGTATATTTTCAGCGAGAGATACGGAAACTGCGGGAGGTACCACTTCGGAATTCAACTCGTGAAGATTAGCGTTGATTGCAGAGAGGCACCGGACATAAGAGGTTAGGCACTCTGTATATGCCTCTTTAATTTGATTAACATCAACATCTTCAGCGACTTCCTCTGTTAGAACATTGTGATATGCTGTTCTGCAATCACTCCACAGGGACTGGAATTGCCTTTGCTGTGCTTCCAAGACAAATTTTGTATGGTTTTCCGGGTTGATGGCATGAAAATTGCTATCAAAATCAATAATATCTTCCACGGCAGCTCTGAAGAGATCGTAAGCTGACATCCTTTTAGCAATTGTAGAATTCCAAATTTAATACGGGATGAAATTTGAAAACGAGAGAGCGAATTGCTTGCGAATCTCGAGTTATGTTGCCTGTTCGAACGATTTATCAAAAAAATGGGTTGCCAAAATGTGACTGGCAAGAGATTAGTCCGAAAGACTTAGTCTTCCTCAGTGAAGTTAAGTGGAACCAGTGGGCAAACTTATGGGAGTACCATAATATTATATAAAAATACACGTAGGTATATATATATATATATAGGAAAAATAACCGCGGGACGGAATAACAGTTTGGGAACCACTGTATTGTACGTTCCGGAACTTGTACTATATTATCTCTCACCAAGAATTAATTTGTATTATATTTGATCGCACTGTAGCAACTTGGGGTTGAGAGTGACTATTTTTCTCCCTGGGTGTTTTTCAATAGAAAAGATAGTGTACAATTGTTATTGCAGTTACATTTCCTTTATAAAAAACACCAGCCAATGCAATTATATTTTGTTGCTATCATATGTATATGCAAAACAAAAATTGGGAGTTAGAAATTTAGCAACAATATGCACTACCGCTATATTTGTGATCAAACGCAGGTATATTTGTCGAGACAAATCAATGCGTTTTATTGTTGCCTATGTATGACGAAATACCTTTATTGCTTACTTTTGGGTGTGCTTGTTGTTGATGGTTTAGGGATATGCATGAACCACGGTAGGTAGTTGAAATTTAACAACAACAAGTAATCGCATGTGCGTTTGTATAATAAGGCGGTTGTTTTTGCAAATGCACAAGGCAAAGGTATTGAGAAAAAAATGCAATATGTATGAAATTGTTATTGCACTACCAAATATTTTTAAATATTTTAATATTATTGCCGATATCAATTTTCGTGAGGGAAAGTGTAGTTGTATTACTTATGCTTTGTTCTTCCTTTTACAAAGCAAAAGAATATTGTTGTTATTATTGGCAATAATGTTTATCGTAGAGGGGTGTATGCGGGGAGATACGACTGATATGATACCACTTATTTGTTATGAGAGAGATGCTTTGATGATGATATATTTTTTCTTTCTCTCTTCTCTTATCAATATGTACTTATGTAAATGGTATGTGCAATATGTGGGATATGATTTCGGGTATTGTTTTTGCACATATACCAATTAACAACACTTTGAATAATGAGAAGAAGAACATAAGCGGGAAATAAAAACAAAATAGATCAACCAAAAGTGCGTTTTGCCGTCGGCAAAACAATATCTATGGTATAACAATATATTATGTCGTAATTTATTAATTTTTGCAGCTATATGGGAGAGTTTATTAAGCAAAATGCAATATTTAGCTCAGCTAGAGATTCGCTGTAAGTTATCGGGATGTTTAAGCGGGATTTATTATAAAATGTACGTACGACGTACTCATAAATAATGTAGCCAAAAATTAAGAAATCAACAATAATTGTTGATTATATCGGGATATGACGGGATATATTTTTGTGGGTACATAAAACGCACGGAATGTACGTACCTGGGGTGGCAAGATTTGCTTACCAATCGTTGCGAGCCGATCCGGCTCGAAGGACCAATGTTTCAGCGTAGAGCGAGTGAATGCCGGTGGGCTTGCTGCGATGTGGTGCACTTGCCTACAAGACGTGGTGGCGGCAGAGGTGTTGATGACGGTGCTGGGGGAGTTGTTGTGATGAAAACACACTTCTATACATTAAATACTCCGCACTTTATTTTTTATTATTATTTATTAAAGTTAACCTTAAATGTACATCGGGACGGGAAATATTTCGCGCACTGCTCGAGAAAATTAGTTCTGTTTATAATAATTTTAATTGTTCGAGAAACACGTACTTTTGTCGAGGGAGTTTTATCAACACTAAAATAGTTAAAGTGGAAAGTGATGAGATAAAGCAAAAGAAAAGACAGTATGGCAGTGAGAGAAAGAGGGAGAATTAGAGCGAAAAATAGCAGGAGAAATAGAATTAGATTAGGGTTGCTAAGTTTGGGCGGGCAGTGCGCGACACACGGTTTCTGGCGTAGACAAATCATTTTGTTCAAAATTTATTTTCCTCATAAGGCAGAATGTAAAGGTGATTGTTGATTTGTTGATTCCAAATCTCATATTATATTTTCTTAAATATATTCGCTTTTTCTTTGAAATTTTTGCAAAATTTTCTCTCATTCGTATTCATATTTCCTATTTCTATTCTTTGCATGATATTTCTTATTACAAACAAATAGCTAATATTGTATTTAAGAATAAGAGAAGCATACAAAAATTCGAATCGCAATTAAATAAAAAAGAAAAAAAAAAAAACAGCAACATCATCATATCCTCCAAATCACTGCCAAATGTTAATGAACCATCAACTATGAAGGACACTACGTTTTGTATAATTTCTCAATTAATTTTCATTATGATTTTTTGAATAATTCAGGGCTTATGAAAATTGGAATTAGCCTTGTTAAATTAATACACACACACACCCGTACACGAGTCAACCAAACAAACAAGGAAAATAAACAAAAACTAGAAGAAAAAAACAAAATAGAAGAACAACAATAGTGTTAAGCAAATAAAATCATATAGATAGGTTGCACTATTTGTGGCCTTTTGGTCACATACTTTTACGTATTATACCAAAAAAAAAAAAAAAAAACAAACAAACAAATTTGTTTTTCACGTGTGTGGGCGACAAGTGTATACATCATGTTGAATGGTAAATGCTAAAGATGATATCATCAGTGTATCAATGAATATACAGTATAGTTGCGAAAAAATTGTGTGTGAAAGGGGAGAAAAATGATACATAAATATGAATATGAATTTATTAAACAACAACTGTAGACATATAGTTATTTATTTATTTATTTATTTATTCCTTCTTTAAAAGTTGAGCATTATTAAAAAACAATCGAAAATAATTTTTATGGACAAGTCTTATGTTAGAAGAAAAATTATTTGTATGTCAAATATAAATAAAATCAAATACATGTTTGAGAACAAAAGAGATGTCGTTGAAAACTTCAGTTAACTTCAAGAGAAAATTACAAAAGAAAACAAATTCCTTAAACTAGTAAAAAGAAGAGAAACTTTCATTACCATTCTCCTTTATCAATCTCAAATAATGTCTCCTCTGCTTTCACCGTTTAATCACCGAACAATTTCTTGCCCAATTCCATCATTCTGTGATTGCGACAGACTCGCAAAGCATCAGCCTTCTTTAGCACTGCAACTACGGTTGAATTAACTTCAACCAATTGCGAAAGGAAATCTTCATAGGCCGACTTAACATTTGGTGGCAATGTGCCGATTTTGACCTTCTTCAATGTCTGCACAATACCTTCAGCCCAACCGGATTCGATGGCGAACTCAGATAGCCATGGCACCAATGGCAATACACCGCACATTGTTTGCATACCCAAAAACCAAAGTTCGGAAATTTCCATCCAATGCTCCTTGTATTGCATCGAAACCACCAATGCTGTGGGATCATTAGACTCATCGATATTGTAGGCATCCCATAGAAAACGTATGGTCGCCTGTATGTAGCGACATATGGAGAAATCATTTTGTTTGACCTTTTTCGATTGCTGTTTCAGCAGCAGTAAACCCAAGACAGCCAAATGGCCATGCATAACAAGATTATCGGGTGTATCCTTCAGTTCGGGTAGATTTTCGACAACAAATTTGAGCACACTTGCGAAGAGTGGTGAATCCTCAGCTAGCTTAGGTTCGAGCACAGTCAAATTCATTAGTATATTGCACAGTGATACGATGGCAGCTCGTGCCACTTTCATTTCTTCCAACTGTGCGGCTGTCGGTACGGGATCCGGTTCGTTCATACGTTTCAAACGCTCTGCACGTGGTATTGGTGGTCGTTTGTAGTGAGCAATGGTGAAGTAAAACTCCAGTGCTTCCAGCAGAACTTGATCTTGCTTGTGCGTAAAGATTATCTTACGTGCCTCGTCCTCAACGGCAAAGTGGCAAAGCGCTGGCAACAAGACACACAACACATCGATCGGCGGTTGACCTTCACGTGGTCCGCTGCGCCATTTCTTCAGTTCGTGGAACGATTCGTTGCTGATCTTGAACATAAACGGCAGAACCTTGTAGATACCTGGACGCATGGCGGTCGTTTCCTGCTTCAACCAAGCCGAGAGAACACGAACGATGGCATAGACGAAAGCCTTGTCGCGTGGATTGGTGCTATCACGAATTTTGTCACCGGAAACACGTGTCAACACGGCCAAGACCTGATTGAAAGCACCTTTCAGAGCGCTGTAGGTGGTTTGCTTCTCTTTCGCGTCCATATCTATTTGATCACCTGCCATATATTCGATACATATTTCCAAAATATTGAAACAACAAGTCAAGAGTTCGGCATTCTTAAAAGTGGCCTCCAATTTTTTCTCGTCCATTTGCATGCGCACCTCAACGGCAGCCAGCTGCAGCACCAGCAAGAAGAATTGCTTTTCATCCTGGATGAAGGCCCATTGTATGCCCAAGATTTGTAGAGTAGCAGCAATTAAATGCAAAGTTGGTTCGCGTTGCTTTGGTTGCATTTTGCTCTTGAGTATGTCGCTGCAGCCCTTGAAAATGCTTTCGGGCCAAATTTCACCCTCCAACGAGTTGACGATCACATCACGGCGGCAGGTCAATAGAATGGAGGAGAGTATCTGACATAGTTCAAATTTGCGATCACTATGATCAGTCTCCATGTCCAAAGCGATGCGTTGGATGAGCGCATGAAATGGTTTCGGATCATCAGTCCATGAGGTTGCGCCGAATTTCTTCACCAGCAGCACAATCAAATGCAGTGCTTCATCGGTTTGGAAACTCTGGGCCGAATAGATTTGCGACATTTTCGGTATGGCACCAATCGACAGGAGGGCATTCTGGCCAGATTCATATGTGGCAATACTCTTGAGACAACTATACGCCTCACTGACTACAATCAAATTATCATCGTAATCATCATCATCGGCCTGTTCGACAATCTCCAATAGTGTGGGTATAGCATCGATCATATCTTTGTGTGTTGCCAATTCTTGCTCCTGACAGAAGCACGTGAGGATCGACAGAGCAACACTTTTGTACACCAAGGGTGGACAATCATTGGGCAAATCTTTCGAAATTAATAATTTCTTAAGAAAATTAAAGCCGATCGCCTCGAAAAGCAATTTCTTGGCGGCCGCTGTACAATCTTTGCCCTTCACCAATTTGGTGACCATAAAAAGGGCAGCGAACTTTTCCGTATCACTTTTACTGCCCTTAAGCATAGCCGCACATTTTTTCACAGCTTCAGGAACATCGGCCATATTTTTTGTTGGTCTGTTTAAAGTTCAATGAGATTTATTTTTATTATAAGTGTTGTTGGTTTTCTATCTGTCCGTATGTATCTATCGCATGTGTGCGTATTGGAGCTAACATATACTTTATATTTCTTGTGGTGTTTAAAATTAATTCACTTTTGCATACACTTTTTTCGATTTTTTTTTTCAAATTTAAATTTTAGCGGCTATTTATTATTGAATATTTTCAATTTTGATCGTGTTCTACACTCGCCGACACATTCTCACCAACTGATTTGTGTGAAAATTTTCAAATGGCTTCTACTTACGTGCTGGTGATATTCAGTTCATGACGCCATTAAGTCGAAAAAAAATAAAATCGAGATGGGAAAATACAAGTGAAAGAAAAATAGTCAGCCAGCTGTATGTGCTTCGCAGTTGTTCCATAGATTTTTCTCTTGTTGCTGGCAATTCAAAATTCATGTGTTATTTTTATCAAGATTTTCTTACACAAACACACACACATACACACACACACTCACATGCATATATAGTCGTAAAGAACAACAACAATTGAGGGAAAAGCCTCTACCACGCGTCATAAAAGAAAACATCGCAAAAACACGAGAGCATAATGATCGCGTATAGCTCTCTCACTTTCTCTGAATTGCATATGTTCCCTCTCAAATGGAGCAAACTTCCGTGAACTGCACTCTCTTTCATATGATATTTTCACCATCTCGCTCTCCCTCGCTCTGCTTTTATACCAATATTCCTGTATGCGCTCTTGCTCGCATATACTTTCACTTGTGTGAGTCCATATTTAAATTTAGAATATTTCTGTTTTTCTTAATTTTTGTTCTTCCTCTTAATTTCTTTTAACTTATCTTTTCCATTTTTCACTTGTTGTTGATTTTTCGTATAATTACACAGTGAAATAATGTTTTTTTTTTCCATACGGCGTCAGTATATAATTTCGTAGTATACAGCTGTTGGCTGATAAGTTGGTGATACATGGAACATTGTATTAATTTGTTCCACAAAAATTGATATATTTTACAATATAGTCTCATTTTAGGATATTTTAACTTTTCATCTTATTGTACTAGACTTTCGAATAATATAATTGGCTAAACTCTCCAAAATTTTGACTCATTTTCATTAATGAATCTTTTATTTCCGATCTAATTTTTTCTTATTCGGAAAATATTCTCTGAGAAATATAATGGATGTGGCAGTAAATTTTAGTTCAATTGAAGAAATGTTGCTGATTTAATTGCAGAGGAATGACAATTATTTGGAATTAGAATTATTAGCATGTGCATAGCTTTTTTATACAGAAAGTTTCATATGTGATGTTGCTTATATGCTCTCTTGATATGTTTACAATGTCAGCTATTTCACTTAGCATCACTCAACGATTAAATCCATATCATGTAATTTATTAAGAGTTTCTTCGTCTCTATAGGAATGCTAAATAATAAAAAATAATATAATATTTTGCCGATATCAGGGTAATCTTTTGCATTTAGCACAGACTTATCAGTTTACCCTTGGATGCATTTATTCCAAAAAATCTGTTTAGGAACGACGATTTTAATTTATTTTGATTTTGTGTTTTTCGTTTTTGCTCTACAAAATATTCTAATGGGGTGTTGGCTATGTACGTAAAGGCACCGAAGCGTTGCATTTATCACAGCAGAAATATAAACAGCCACAACAAAAACAAACTTGAAAACTTATTTATAAATGATATTTTTCTAGACAAAAGTTAAATTTTTTATATTTGAGAAAATACGAAAAAGATTCTAGTATAAAATCTTTTAGATTTTGAATGTTTGGAATAACATTCGAATGCACTTAAATCATTTTAAATACTTAGTGCACAGATAGACAGATTTATATATTTTTTTTCAATACATATATATTCAGAATATTATCTACATCTAACAAAAAGTATCGCAAACAATAAAACTGAAAGAGTAAAAGAAAATCGTTGCAATGAGAAATATTTTTCTTTTTCCACATTTAGTAAATATTTGTCCATTTTAATGTTTAAATATGTGTGCATGTATGCATATTGTATGCCGAATAAGAGTAGATCACTAATGAAGAACTTTATTTACTTGAACGGAGGGTGTTATTATAGAGATTGTAGATTTTAAATGGTAGCTATTGATTATGTTCAAGTTGATGTATTCGCCAAATGTTTTGATTTACGTAGTAAATATTACGGTTCTACGGGGATTATGGAGAACTAGCTGCTGCCAGCATTACATAGGAGGGCGCCGCTAGAACAACTGCCCAAAACCGTGTGCGATGGAGAAGCCTTGTGGAGCCCTATGCTCCAATTAGGTGTTTAATGGAGGAAAAAAATGGGGATTATGGATTCAAGTGACAGTTGAGATTATGACTACGGTCGAGTCTATTACAGAACTATGTTTAAACAGTTTTTCATATTCTAAAATATTTGATTTACTGACATTTGCATTAATCCATCAACCAATAAATAACTCAGTAATTTTTTAACAAACGTCCATCTTTTTACGTTTCTCAACAAGGAGAATACTAGATCTTTAGAAATACTATACATTTAGTTTTCTAAAGGAAATTAAAATATTTCGCGTTTTTAATAAAAATATCCTAAATTTTAGACTTCTTCTAATTTTTTTTCGGTTTCAAGAACAATTTCTAAAACCGAATGATACCAAAACCAATGGTCTTTATCGGACACAATTGATGCATTTGGGCTGAGCATTGAAGGACAAATGCCCACAATACTTCGAAAGATGCAATAAAGTTATTTTTACTTAAATAAAAGCTTAAAAACAGAAAAAAAAAATCCCTAAAATCTTTTTATAGATGGAATTTGTCAAGATATCGACCGAGAATTTATTTTTAGATTTTTGTATTTTCGCCGACCATCTCTTCACGAACTGTTGTGCGTAATAAATTTTGGACAGTATTGGAGAGGACCCATTTTTATATTAGCCGGTTACGAATGACAGAACCCTAACCACTGAACGGCCAATGCACTATCCACTGAGCTACCGCTGAGCTAATATACAAATACAAATACAACAAAATACGATATTTTGAGAGTCTTTACCAAATAAATATAAATTAGTTAAACGTACTTTCTAAATGAATACAAACACCCTTTATATTTTTGAATGCAAAAGAGCATTGTTTCTTTTCTTATTGCATTTTATTTTTGGTTTTAGTATAGACATAAAGGCAGACAGCTTAAATCGTGTGGTAAATGGTAATGGCTGTTGTTGTAACTAAATATATGTAGAGTAAATAGTTTTAAACACTCACAGAGACTTAGCGTTGAATATTACTTTCATATTAAGGATATTAAATAGAAATGTGCTGTATACAATGTCATTAAATATATCATTCATTCGTATTCGTAGCAATAAAAAGGCCACATCTAGAAAAAAAAAAAACATTTATGATCAATCATATACTCAGAGTATCACAATTTATATAAAACTATTTAACGAAATTTTAATATATCATCACTAAATTCACACACCGTCATAATTCAATAGTAAGAAATGCTCAAGTTAGAAAAAAAGAAACTAAATCTCAATCAGCTTTTCTGAGTATTCATATTTTTAAATATTTGTCACAAATTTAATAATCATTAAAATGAACGACATGCAAATTTTGAAAATCGCACCCAAAGAGAATTGGTTGGTATTCAATGCGAATATAAACAGTAACACATAAAAGTATACTACAATATTTTTGTTTCATTTTTCTATTGATGCGTTTTGATTTTCGAATAAAATCCACACGAGAATGGAAGGAAGTTATGAAAAATGAAACATGAAAAAAAAATGTACTGATATTTTTATGACCACAATCAAAGCCAAAGGTACAAATTTATATATATGTATATCTATCTATATACAAATATACATATGTATATGAATATATTTATGCATATATGGCATACCTATATGAATATGTAGAAGATACTCATGTGACTAAAATGTGTGTTGACAGCCAATTTTTATAACCAATGACATTTGTGAATTTTTAACAAAGCTAATAGCGACAAATAAAACGGATGAACGTGTGTGTATTTAATGGAAAATATGTGAAAAAGTTTTGCGAGACAAACGGAAATTTAACACCACAAAAAAAAGCAATTGAATAAAAAGCAAAATCAGAAAAGCGCTAAAAATTTTTCGTTAAATTTGTCAAACAAAGAGTTACATATGTGGCATACAAAATATGCTAACAATCGCTACATGTCATACAGTATTTTTGTACATATGAGAATAACTATTTGTGTGAGACGTCATCATACCTATGCATATTCGTAAAAATATTATCAAATATATGCACATTCAAATTTTATTCTACT
Organism: Megamerina dolium; assembly: GCA_963854835.1. Taxonomy (NCBI): domain Eukaryota; kingdom Metazoa; phylum Arthropoda; class Insecta; order Diptera; family Megamerinidae; genus Megamerina; species Megamerina dolium. The sequence continues at coordinate 64,005,995 of OY978526.1, read as the reverse complement.
AGCATTTTAGGCATGCCAACATCTGGGCTAACAATTTTCAATGATATTACATATACCTTGTGCATTGAATTGAATATGATGATATATTATCATTCCAAGGTAAGCAGCATTAGCAGTATTTGCCGTGGTTGGCAATGGTTGGCACATATCTAGATACTTATATTTATACCGATAGAGATTTCAATATTTATAGTTATGCTGTTACTGTTGAATGAAAGTCTTACCAATGCACTTACCCATAAATTATATATTTATATGAATATGCTTATAGCTATCTATCGTAGATAATGTAACTAGTATATAAGAAGATTTATGAGAAAATTATTTTTGAAAAATATCAATCCAATATTTATATAAGGGTTGAAGTAACAAGAAATAACAACCATATAAATGACATTCATGTAAGAATATTTTACATGATTTTAGATCTGGATAAAGTAAAGGTCTTGATTAACAATTATCAATTTCACATTTCTTGATGTAAATGTGCTTCTCAATATTGTGCATTCTAGAAGATCTACAGTTAGATATTATTGTTATTATTGTTGTTCAGGAATTATTTGAAGAGCAAACAGCTATAAGTCTGTAAAATGTAGAAAAATTGCAATGTCTCAAAACCAAATTTCATCAGCTTTGCGATGGGAGTTACGTTTGAAAACGAAGAACTTCAAGGTCGAGATTCGCATCATTACAAGGCACGACATAGATGTTCATCATGCGGGTGTCATTGCAGACTCGATGATGATGTTTACCAAAGAACCCGGCATTTGACATCGGTTGTTTTTACTAAGTTTATTGCTTTAAAAATATTTATCGGTTTTTTAACTATTCAAAAGCCAACTGAAATCATCAGAAATTTTATATTTATACACACTTGGATATATTTTAATTTTGAATTTACATATGCGCATCATACACATCATAATAATCTTCTCTAAAATTAGTTAATATTTTGGAATTTATTCAGAAAATTGAATAAACATTTTTATATATTTATTCATATGTGTTTATATATGTATATTCATGCATGTGCTATATGATATCAGATAATAGCAATAACATGAATTGTATCACAGTTCAGACAATGACACACAGCCGCAAGGACAATATAGTAAAACTTACATATATCATTTAATTCATTTTTGTATATAGGCAGTTATTGTTCAAGCTGAATATTCTACCTGTTATTAGGTATTGATATCAATATATATGTAATTGCGTATGATCATCACATTTTTATTTATACTCAATTCATATAAGTACGTGTTTATCCGCAAGCAATCTGTATGTGATTAGAATGTGTCTCTCTCTTCATATAATACAATACATTCTGTTGCATTGAAAGTAGCATTTACATATATTAGTATATGTGTGTGTATATACATCAATTTATTTATATGACTATTATGTTCTATAGGTAATAAACATAAATAGTCGTTACATGGATATATGAATATTAGTTAATAATTACTCATACGCTACAATGGGCATATACTGGTAATCCCTATTGGATAAGAAATATTGTTATTATTGAGAATGTATAACTAACTGGATGGAAAGATTTAAATAGTGTGCATATTTCCTTGCCCTACTTGATTATTTAACGTGTAAGGATTGTTAGTAAACAATAAATATGCTTTAGTATATAATTAAAATAATATTCTATCATTTATATGTACTGCTTCTCAATATTGAAATGAATAAATATTTATACTCTATACTCAAAGAGCCAAGGATATATTAGTTCATGCATTCGTTTTCAAAAGCCATATGAAGAGTTGATATATACATAGGAAAGCCTATATGCTGTTCAATAGTTAAAATACAACTATTGAGCTGAAAATTGGCACATGAGTTTATTTTCACAAAAGACCAAATAAATATATAAATGGGACAAATCGGATAAAACCTACTCATACCTTTCATACAAAAGTATGTTAAAATTTTTTTTTTTAATTTTACATTTTTTTTATTTATTGAATCTATTCCTAAAGAATCTAACAATAAGTTTTAAAATCTTAATCTAATTCAACAACAGTAGCTCCATGTTATCTAGAGCAATGTTTTTTGTACGATGCTCTTCTTTTTATTGGAAGGCTGGCAGGTCTTTTCTTCGAAGGCGCGAAGTATAGCAGGTATTGACCAAGGTTATTGCTAGTGTGTTTGGATGTCTTTGTAATCTTCTAGTATATTTTTGTCTAGTGTTTTTAACTTCAATTTCTACCATTGGGATATTTAAGTCATTGTGTATACATTCATTTCTAATATACCATGGTGCACCAGTTATCATCCTTAACATTTTAGACTGAGATCTCTGTATGATATCAATATTGATATTACTAGTGTTCCCCCATAATTGAATTCCGTAACTCCAAATTGGCTTTATTATGCTGTTGTACAGTAGGACCTTGTATTTCAAGTTTAATGGGGATCTGAAATTGATGACCCAGTGCAGACAAGAAGCTTTTAATTTCATCTGAGTTCTTTTTGCTTCGATGTGCTTGCGCCATGTAAGCCATCTATCTACGTGTATCCCTGTGGAACTCCGGCTTTGATATTGAATTCTTCTGTGGAAAAGTCTTTATATTTTACAACAAAACGACGGTTATATAGGTATGATTCTAGTATTTGGTGGGAGCTTTCTGGTAGAAGTTTTCGTATTTTATACTTTAGCCCTTCATGCCATACTCTATCAAATGCCTGAGCAACATCGAGGAATATAGCTGAACAATACTCTTTGTATTCAAATGCTTTCCGTATCTCATTGGTAATTCTGTTGACCTGCTCGATCGTCCCATGTTTTTCGCGAAATCCAAATTGGTGCTGAGGAATTATGTCACGTTCTTCAAGATGAGGTCTGAGTTTGGCTAACAGCAGTTTTTCAAATAATTTTGAGAGACATGGTAGCAAGCTTATGGGTCTGTAAGATGACGGCAATGTTTTATCTTTTCCTGGCTTTAGGATCATTGTTACTTGTGATTTTTTCCATTGGTTAGGAAAGTAGCCCAGTTTTAGCATTGCATTAAACAAAACCACTAAAAATAATACAGCTGCCGTTGGAATTTCAATGAGCATTTTTGGTGTGATGCCATCGAAACCAGGAGCTTTCTTTGGATTAAGCTGGTACTTTATAATCTCGTTGATTTCTTTGGATGATATTTTGAGGGGAGTGAAGCCACTAGTTGCAGTGCTATGTGGAGGGATTCGAAAGTCGTTTGCGGGCGGTTTGGGCTGAAACACATTACATAAGTGTATAGAAAATGTGTTGGCTTTTTCTTCTTCAGTGCGTGACCAATTTCCGACATGATTTCTGATTGGAAATTCTGCATCAAGTGGTGTTTTCAGCTTTTTGTAAGAGTTCCAAAGCGAATTTGTTTTGGTAGTCATAGGAGAAAGCTTTTCGATATACTTTAGCTGTTCAAATACCTCATCCTGTTTTAATGCTTCTGTGAGAGCTCTTTCAGCACACTTAAGTCTTTGTTTTGATGCAGGTGACCGGCATGTCTGCCATTCTCTTCTACGCCGGCGCTTTTCATTAACGAGTTTTTCAATTTGGGTGTTGGTGGCTATACGAATATTCGTTTGTTTTTGGTAATCACGTGGGGTTGAAACTATTGCAGCAGTAGTGAGCATGGTATTGATGATGTTTAGATTATCATCGATGTCGATCTCAGACTGGATTACAGGACTGGTGTTGATATGACTACTTATATACTTTTTGTATTTCAGCCAATCTGTTTTTGGGGATGTCAGCCTAAATGGTAGTTTTGACAATGGAGGGCGTTCATTTAGATAAAATAATACAGGAGAGTGATCTGAGGATAGCTCGTAACTTATTTCGGCAGTGACAATATTTCGATTAAGATTTCGAACGACTGCAAAATCAATCAAATCAAGAATTTTCGAGATCTCTGTTGGCCAATATGTTGGCTGGCCAGGAGACACGAAATTGAGCATGTTTTGTGGATTTATTATAGTGTTATACAGTTGCCTTCCTTTAGGATTTATTTAACGAGAGCCCCAATACGTATGTTTGGCGTTATAATCACCAGCCGCCAAGAATCTCTTTCCTAGCTTGTCAAAGAATTCATTAAATACCTTTTCGGTTATTGAAAATCGTGGTGGACAGTGCACAGCTGAGAGTGTTATATTTTTGTTAAGGCATTGTAGACATATTGAAGTAGCTTGTAAGTAGTTTCTTGAATATTCTTCAAAAGAATAATGTTTAATTCTGCTTCTAATGATAATGCCTGTACCACCATGTGCTTTGCCGTCAGGGTGGTTTGTGCTATAGAATGTGTATCCTGGTATATTGAAGTTGTACTTGGTTGTAAGGTGTGTTTCAGCTAGAAGCATTACATCAACATTTTTACTATCTAAGAAATGCTTTAGTTCAATTTTGTGGTTATTAATACCGTTTGCATTCCAGAAGCAGATCTTAAGGACACTCAGTTTTTATTTAGCTTAGAGCTTGTAACATTTGATTTTGCGCTTTAATCAGTTCTTGAATCATAGTTTGCAAAAAAAAAAAATTAAAACTCCCTCTATTTCTCATACAAAAGTATGAAATATGCTCGTGAAAATATAGTGTTATCGGTTTAAATTTGGGAAGTAGGATTATACACATCAACTCATAAATATATCCAAAATTGATTTGAATAGGATAAAAGCTGCGACTACCTGGCATACATATGTATGCCTTCATATGTATATTTTCACACTTTTTGTACCAAACCATTAGGGAATTAAGTAGAAATGCAATACATATGAATAAATTCACTAATTAATAGACATTTTTCAAAATGAGCTGAATTGGATGAAAACCACGACTACCTCCCATACAAATTTATGCTTCCGCATGAATACTTTTCTACTTTGTGCATGAATATATAAAGTTATTAAACATGTTTTCCACCAATCAATTTATTTACGAATAAATTGGTCTAAAATATCCAAATATTCTACTTATCGTACAAAAGTATACGATTACTCGTACAAATATACGATTGTTTTTATCAGCATGTGAATATATCTGAAAATCGGTTAAAGCAAATCTCTAGGTATGAGGGTATCTAAGCATTGGTATTACCGTATAACAGGTGAAGCCTATCAACACTTATCACAAACTGACAGTTTTATACAACCATTATGAGCTTATTGTTTAGATAAAATTATTGGAAAATTGACGTCTGCAATGTAGAATATCATAACTTGAATATCTTAGATAATATTAATTTGTGATTAAAGTGCAGGAAAATAAGAATAGATGATTTCAAGATAATATTCCGCTAAAGAAAAATAAACTTTCTGTGCGACTAAAGTGCACTTGTTACCATATAAAACGCTATATGGAATTTTTATAATTTTTTGTTCTTTAATACCTCATATTCCGTAGACATTTCCGTAGACATAGATTTCAAAGGCATTTATAATTAATGATAACATTTGTAATTGTGACAATTGCTTGATCATTTTATTGAATTCATTCGTGTATAATTGTTTTATCAACTTAATTATACACGCGTGCATGTGCGAGTGTGTTTGTAGTAAGCTCTTACGATGGACTCACATATGTGGATTGTACGCATTTAAATGCAATTAAGATTACTTGTTTATTACATTTATTCGACTACTACATTCATACACAGCATTATCACAAGTTTTCGCTCTATTCATTCACATTTTCATACATTCATTTCTTTATTCATACAATTACCAACTATTACCACGTCTGATGTTGTTTTCGCTTTTGCGTCCGTTTTTTTTTCGTTGTTTTTTTAATTATACTATACTTTATACATATATATATATATATATATATATATATATATATATATATATATATATATATATATATATATATATATATTTATATATATATATATATATATATATATATATATATATATATATATATATATTTTTTTTTTTTTTTTTTTTTTTTTTCCAACCTTATTGTCTATTCTCCCAGGATAGATTGTGCTTTATATATGTATGTATTCCAATATCCCTTTTGCTTATATCATCTGTTTTATTATGCTACTGTAAGTACTTTGTATTCACATTCATTTGCGCTGAGCTATTTGTATGATGCTTTTCAATGTTACGTACCGTACTATATGTTGGACTCATACCGCAATATGTCTTTGATATAAATCCTGTGAACGTTATCATTGTTGCGCTTTTGTTACTTTGCTGTTCTTCTTTTATTTTTTTCTTTTTGTTTTTCTTCTTCTCATTTTGATTGATATATTGACAATGAACAAATTAATTAAATTCGTTGAGATAAAGGCGTAAATGCGTTCAATATATGCTGGGAAAAAACACATCGAATGCAATACTATGCGTATTCTTTAAATCTTTTTTTTTTGGCTGTGAATTCGATTTTATTATCGCACGTTTGCAGACATATATTTGTAACGAAATGAGAAACATATAATTTCTATTTAATTTGAGCGTGAGAAACATATTGGTACTGGCCAACATGATAGTGAACATGATTTCATACAGCATATTTTTATCGAGTATTTGCTTAGAAGGTGGTCTACCTCAGATATTAGGTATTGGGCATTATTTTTCACTCAACTATCATTAAACTTTATGAATCTTATTTCTTCATCAAATTTGTATTAAAAGTTCAGAATTTAGTCCATATAAAAAATCTATATTTTATAAATAAAAATAGTTTGATTAAAGAGTAATATTTCGAGAGTTTAAGCACGATGCATTAAAAAATTATGCCAACTTTCATATAAATTCGTTGATTTTTTGTTTAAAAAATAAAATAATATTTATAATTGGATAATTTATAATAATTCTGTAAGAGAATGACTTGGACTTTAATGTAGAAAATTAGTTTAAATATAAACTAAAATCTTAAGAGTTTAGATAATGATGTATTGAAAAATAACGCTAATTTTCAAATAAATATGTCGATTTTTGTTAAAAAAAAAATTAAACTTTTTTATGTCGACTGAGTTCAGTATGTATGTATGGTATGTAAACGAAGTCAACACTAAGCCTTGAAAAATATTATTACTACAGGTCGTCACGTTGTCACGGGAGTAAGTATTTTTTGTCTACATCGACTTTGTATAATATTAAATATATGCAAACCTATGTAGGCAACAATCAAACAACAATCAAACAATCAATTGTTAGCTTCTACGGCATTTGGTAGCGCTCTTACAATCAACCAATAACACTTGTCACGAATTTGTAATAAAAAATTGTAAACATCTAATGAAATTTAGCAAAAAAATACTGCCAATTTTAGACAGACAATAATAATCTATTTATTATTTTTGTATGTCTACCAAATATATTGTATGTTGGTGTAATTTAATAGGGACAAATATGTGTCTGAATAGATTTTATATGTTCATACATATACAGAAGTATAAAAATATAAAAATATCTATATAAGACAAAGCAATTGCTAAAAGCTCAATAACACCACTACCAGCACCTACCAATGCCAACCAATCAGCTTGCCTGCCAGACATACATATACACCCTCTAGGCTCTTATTCAAGTTTTTCTATGAAGGCGTAATAAAAAGGTGTCAAAGGATCTACTACATAGACGCAAGTTTACAAGTGTTGAGTGTGCTTGTCGCGACATTCTGTCGCATGCATATGACTGAATACGACAAGTAATAAAAAGAATAAAGCACAAACTAAAAAGGAAAACCCTAAATAAAAACAAGGCGAACAAGTAATTTGCACTTGAATTGAATAGAATTCATTGAACTTGTTTGATGAAATCTGTTATCTGATAGCGTTCAGGGGGAAAGCTTCTGAAATTGCATGTTATATACATTGTTTTTATTTACTCAATTCTATAGAGGGATTTTGCTACGTTCCTTTTTTTTATTTACATGCAGATAGAAAGGTACACTTGAGACACTTTACTTTTTTCTTATTTTGAAAATGTGTTGCTGAAAATTAACATTTTCCTTTAGATCATATGAAAGGTATGTCAATGAAAACTTATTCTTTCTTCTTTGTTTGGCAGAAAGAAAAGCATGATGCAAATAATTTGATTATGTGTCTATTTGATACAAAAGCATTTTAAAAAATATTGAAAATTTATCCGATTCTTATGCTCAAAATTTCAAATTTCCAAGTTACTTCTCCTTTGGATAGTAAAATACGAGCTGAGTTTCGAATTAAAATTTAATTTTTTCAATTTCAAAAATAAAGTATGAGAACTGAATGATATTCTACATTTTCATACTATCGTTTTCTTTCATGATAATCTTATGATATTTTTCAATTTTCTTTGTTAACGTGTATGACATTGTTTGTGTGAAACCCTCTAGAGTTTAATAGATTTCTGTGCATGGCACAATTTATATTAAACTAATTAAATATGCAAAATAGCCAAGAAGCAAAAAATCCACTTAATTAATTACGCTTGCACCTAAATCAAATACATCAAGGTTAACTAAGTTCATTCGAACATAGTAGTAGTAGTAGCAATAGTGGCTAATAAACAACACTCTAAAATGGTATGTTGTAGATGAGTGAAAATTTCAAGTGAAAATACAAACAAAAATATAAAATTGGCTAAATAAAATGTCCACTCATTGTTTTAGTGGGAAAAAACTGGAAGAAAAGTTCATTGAACTAAGTTAGGTAGTGTGCTATTTTTGGTATACTTTGCTACATGTAAATATATTATAAACCAAATCAATTTAAGCCACATGAATTACCAGAACTTAGCATAATTGAACTGAGGAATATTAATATAGTCATTCTGTGCAGACATTGAACTTAGATAGCATTTTAGTAAGTTGCGCAACGATATGAACTGTAGATGGTAGATTTCGCGTATAAACTTGGAAGAGCTTTGGTAAAAAATTACCAAATATTTTATATCATTTAAAAAATTAGTCAAATAATTTTTGTGTGTCTATGCTCATCAACTATATCTTGGTGGTGGTGGCTCGGAGAATATCAAGCCCTGAATATTTGTTACAAAATTTCCATTTTTTACCGCCGATTATATGTATTTCGTACTAAATACAATATATCTTGTTTATCACCACTCGCATTGAAAGTGAATTTGATGAATTTCATACTTTTGTGCTTAAAATATGCTGATGTTTAGTTGCGAGATGTTGCAAAATCTTGCTTCTGATAGACTTTTTGCGGTCGAAAGACTTTTAAAGTGTTTTTTGACATTTTTGTCTTTTTTTAGGAAAATTCTTTTGAATTCCCAAGGGCCAAGGTTTGAGTCTCGAAGTTTATAGACAGAAGATAATGCATTATCTCTTTGTTGTGTTTTAGTTCAACATTTGTCTTAGTGCTAGACTTTTGCCGACTCTTTACACTAACATTTGTAACTTCTGTATTTAAATTAATATTTTCGAATAACAGAAGGTATGACTGTGAAGTCATTTGAGGGATATGTGAAAGCTGCCGCTTTAAAATCCAAATACGCTAAGTCATATGTTTTCGCCATTATTTTTTATTACTAAATAATGAAGAGAATGTGCTTTCAACGTTCAACTGATCCTTTCTGATGAATGAAATGTTTCTTTGTCTACCTTTCATTCTCCTTCGCAGTTTCTGTCCCACTATCTCTCTCTCTCTCACTCTCTATAACATTTTCTAAATTTAATTTTTAAAACTCCATTCAATCGCACATAAAATCGACCACAAATAATTGTAAACTGTATACAAGCACTTCAATGTCAATTTAATAAAATACGTTTACGATTCACATACAATACATAAGCTATGGGATAAAGACAAACAGATGTTAATAATGAGATAACAATAATAACAATGGCGTAAAAATAAATAATAATGTTGTAAAAAATTGATAAATTATAATAAATGAGAATAAATAACAATTATTAAATAATAACTAAAAAAAAAATGGGAGTAAAAACGACAATTAAGCCCACAGCTGCTCAGCAGTCGCCGATAGGGGGATAAATCGTAAGGCCAACCCCCATTATTTGTTTCTTCCTTCTTCTATTTTTCTTGAACATACAGTTCTTACCGCCTATCTCCACCCGTTATGAGGGCTACCCCAAAATCCTTAATATTTGTGCATAAAATTTGTTTTCATTACTTCAAATATATGACCAACCATTATTAGTTTTTTCACGTCATTATTATCTCTCAAAATACCTACCCTATATGTATCTCTGCTTCATAATGGGTCGCCCATGAAAAATTGCAAAAAATAAATACATGAAAACAAAATTAATGATTTTTAATACAATTCTTATCAAGCCTAAATGAGTAGTGATTTGATTATTATACGAAAATATTACGCAACAATTAATTTTTTGAAATTCACGCAAAGTTTAAGGTTTCAACGGAACCAGAATTCTGGACAAAACCCAAAGGATATTAGGCATTACAAAAACGGGGAGTCCTACGAATCAAATCGAAAAGTCGCGCACCAACCCATATCTACAATATAATACCTATGTACCTACAGACTTATATACAAACAAGCAGTAAAATAAGAAGAAGAATAAGAAGAAGAAGAAGAATAACAATTTTCTTTTATTACGAAATCGATATTGAATCAATGCAAGCAAGTTAGCAAATATTGAAGTGATTTTATGTGATTTTGATCGTCGTATCAAATTGGCACTTTGTTGATGGTGTATGTATGTATGTACATCACAAGTACACGGTGATTGTATGAAACAGGAGAATACAACACAAACAAGTACACACATGTATAGTTAGAATCAAAGTGAGAAAGTAAGTAAAAAGATATAGAAAAAAAAATAATAATAATAAGATAAATATAAAAAAGAGGTAAAAATTTCATTCTCACTTCAGAACAACGAAAAAACAAATTTTTTTAAATTCAATGGCAGTATGATGATGTGATTATGCGAGTTTGAATTATCAAGTTGATGGGGATTTGGTGTATCATCTTGTATACAGCAAAACAAAATTACATACGCGTACTCTACTACATTTGCCGACCACGACCACCTATCTCAGTGTGAAAAAAATCATGTTTTATTGACGACTTCAGCTCACAATTGCTTCGAATTTACATGTTTCTGATGGTGTGAGTTTTTCAAAATGTTTGCACTACGTGTGCGCATTCTTACATGGCTACTCAAAGTATTTTTCTTAAAGATAGATACAAGTATCTGTATTTATATGTACTTGTATACATAGCTTTGTCTCCGCCTGGAATATAGAGCATGTATGCATTTGATTCTGTGCAAAAATAAAAATAACACTTTATTGTGTCATTCTCCCACTTTCAGCTTCTTCTTTGATTTCATTTTACGTGTATACTTTTTACTTGTTTCGGTTAGTTTGCTGCATTCAGCCACACACATGAGCATATATTGGTATATGTTATAGAAACACATATATACCATCGTATATGCAGTTGTGTATACGGACGTTGGTAGCAGGTATGTACTCTTAACTTTAAGTGAATTTATGTTTATTTGTTCTAATACAAAAAATGTATAAAATCAATGTAAATTTAAAAACTTCAGCTTGATAAAATCAAATAAGAATTTGTTGTGCTTAGTTTGAAGAGGCAAAGGTCATCAACAAATCTTTATGTAGTTTTTGTGTATACACAGACATTGGTATTTATGAAATTTGAAGGCAAGCACAGAAATCGAATACCAACAGAGAACATCATATATTTGTATATTATGATAGCTTTATGAATAAATTTGTCATACAAGTAGGTAATTATAATGCTCAATATATTAATATTTCTGTCATGATTTAAGCTCTACATAAAAAAAAAATATTATTTCTTTGTATTTCAAAGATTGCAGGGTAAGGTGTGCCTACTAAACCTTGTTCTTTGTTGTATTTCGTACCCGTAAACCGCTATTAGGCTGTGAGCTACTAGTACACTAATCATCATACTATTTTTTGTGAATTTGCAGATGCTTAAATGTTCCAACTATCCATCGTCTATATTTTCATTATATTCTGAATATAATTGTTGAACACTTTTAGAAAGGTAGACACATCAAATATAAAATTGTGTTGTTTAATAAGACAAATTTCATTTACTGCTTTTTATACCCTGCATAATGCAATATGCATGGTATATTCATTTCGGTCAGATGTCTGTGTCCACTTGAAGGAATCTCCGGAGATATAGACGTCCGTCCGTCCGTCCGTCTGTCTGTCACCTGGCTGGTTCGCACGACAACTTGAGTAAATATTGAGCTATTTCGACGAAATTTGGCACAAGTAATCTATGATCCAAGGGTACGGAGGGGATTGATATTGGGCATGATCGGTCAATAGCCACGCCCACACCAAGCATTCAAAGCGACTAACCTCGGAATTTTCAAAATCTTTAACTTGCTATAACTCACATAATATACCACTTGGGACAAGAATATTTAGCACATGGATTTATATTATACTACTATATAACCTCGCCAAAAGTGGGTGAGCCACGCCTACTTTCTAGCGTAGCTCCCATACAAAGTGTCTGTACTTCTTTTAAATTGAAAAAGCTGTAACTTCTACAATCTTCTGTCTAGAATAACCATAATTGACACTGAGATTAACAAGGTAGTCGGAAATAATATGGCAGAAAATCACGCCCACTGCTTTTTGGGTCTCCCATACAAAGTTGCGGAAATTAAAAAAAATGTTACCGGTTATAACTTGCAAACTATTCAGCGTAGAATAACGAGATTTAAGGTGTGGATTAGCATTGTACGAGCAAGTAGGCTTACAAAAAATGGGCGCACCACGCCCACTGTTTATCGTAGCCCCCATACAAATTTTAAATTGAAACAGCTGTAACTTCGGCAAGCTTCTGTCAACAATAACCATAATTGACACTTAAATTTATATCGTAGTCGGAAATAATCTGGCAGAAAATCAGTGTGCCACGCCCACTCCTTCATGGGTCTCCCATACAAAGTTGCGGGAATTAAACTAAAACTTTTAAGCTCCATAACTTACAAACCATTTAGCGTAGGACAACGAGATTTAAGGTATGGATAAGTATTGTACGAGCAACTAGGGTCATAGGAAATGGGCGCGCCATGCCCACTGTTTATTGCAGCCCCCATACAAAATGACTGAAATTCTTTTAAATTTAAACAGCTGTAACTTCGGCAATCTTGTGTCTAGAATAACTATAATTGACAATTAAATTAATATCGTAGTCGGCAAAAATCTGGCAGAAAATCAGTGTGCCACGCCCACTCCTTCATGGGTCTCCCATACAAAGTCAAAGGAATTAAACTAAAACTTTTAAGCTCCATAACTTACAAACCATTTACCATAGGACAACAAGATTTAAGGTATGGATTAGTATTGTACGAGCAACTAGGCTTACACGAAATGGGCGCGCCACGCCCACTGTTTATCGTAGCCCCTGTACAAAATGAGTGAAATTCTTTTAAATTGAAATAGCTGTAACTTCTGCATACTTCTGTCTAGAACAATTATAATTAATACTTCAGCTAATATGGTAGAAAAAAATAATCTGATAAAAAATCAACATTCCACACCCACTTCTTAATGGGGCTTCCATATAAAATTTGGAAAATTAAAAAAAATTTAAACCGCTATAACCTACGAACTATTCAGCGTAGGTTGTTTATTGTGATGAGAATTGTCTCTTAAATATTGTGGACAAGTAGAAAGAAATTACTGTAAGAAGCCAAGGTTATAAATGTGTATTTTTATTACTTATTTTATGAGAAAACTGTAAAGCAGTTAAATCATTGTTTCAAATTTTGCATAATAATTATACATGCTTTGGATCAACAAAATTGAACTCGTTATGTATGCTATGTATGTTATATGTAAATTCAAAGACAATTCATAATTGTAAATTTTTTACCACATACCAGATAATTTGTCCAAACGAATGACAACTTATAATGTAAATAGGTGTTCTTTATATTTTGTATTAATATTAAAAAATATTATTAAAAATAATTAATATTAAAAATGCAATTCCGAAAACAGCGTGCTGGTTTAAAGTTCTTCTGATCTAGTAGAATAGATGAAATTCAACATAATTGTGTATGTGAGAGAGATGCCGGTGGGCTCATACCTTGGTTGAGTTGATGTTTTGATTTTCCTGCTTCAATTACCGACTGCTTCTTACTTTATGAGAAATTAAAATTGTTTAGGTTAACCGTTATTAAATAAGAGAATAACAAATAATAATAATTATAAATATAAAAATCTACTTGAATTCACGATGATCCGAAATTTCTGCCCACTTTATCAGGCCATGTGAAATTGTGTTGTTGATGCAGTTGCCGGTGTTTTCTCTGTTGATGATGTTTGCTGTTAGCGTCATTTTTCGTCTTCATCTTGTCTACTCTCAAACTATTGCTATTGTTACTTGACGACAAATCTTGCTGTCGTTGTCGCCGTTGTTGCTGATTTTCCTCCATTTGGTCTTTTTCTTAATTGTTGTTATTGATATTGTCGAGATGATTGCGGTGCTGCTGCTGCTTGTAAAAAAAAATAAATATGTGGCACTTAAAGCCCCGAAGGGCTCATCGGCCGAGCTTCTCTTCCATTACTGTTGTGCGTCTTAAATTTGGACAGTATTAGAAGGGACATACTTATTTTAGCCGGTTCCGAACGGCAGAACACTTGTGACATCACTTTTTCTGAGCTTTGTCACAGAATTCTTTTAGAAGCTTTTTCATGGCAAGTTGTTACTGTCGGAAGAATTGCCAATTGCTTGCCGACAGGTGGGTACCATTCGAAAGAAAAATCTTATCGATATTGAATTTGTTATGCATCAGCCGGGGATTGACCCACGACCTACATATCAGAAGGCGAACACACTAACCACTGAGCTACGGCACCCACTTGCTGCTACTTGTGGTTGTTGTTATATTCACATTAGCACATTGTTGAGCCTTTCGTTGGCAATTGTTTGCCAAATCGACATTTATTTATTTAATTATTTTCGTTATCGGAAGAAATTCCGTATTGAAATGATAGAGAAAAGTACGTGTATTGCTAGACAATTGTATTTTATGTACATTGCCTTGTACAAAAGAAAAAAAAACACTCGAGATATAAACACACATGTGTTATGTGTATTATTTATTATGTAAAAAACATCACGGGATACAAATTTGTAATTTTAGTTAGAATTTTAATTATACCAGTACATACTTGGTTTAGAGAAAAATATATATTTTTATATATATAAAAAAAGTTTGTATATGTATAAAAAGTTTGCTATATATATAAAAAGTTTGTATAGGACCTACATTAAGAAGCAGGCGTACCTCACCAATTTTGGAGGATCAATTTCTGCCTATAATACTAAACTACATAGGTTGCAATGGGTTGACCTAGGCGTATTAATTAGTAAGTTATGGGTGATTTAATGTTTAAGATAAATCCGAGACTTTGTACGGAAGCTATATAAAAAGTGGGCGTGACGTATCTCTTTCTGGTATATCTAATTAATTTTTCAATATCAATCCACACCTTAAATTTGGTTGTCCTACGCTAAATGGTTTGTAAGTTATGGAGCTTGAAAGTTTTAGTTTAATTCCCTCGACTTTGCATGGGAGACCTAGGAAGGAGTGGGCGTGGGACACTGATTTTCTGCCAGATTATTTCCGACTACGATATTAATCTAAGTGTCAATTATGGTTATTTTAGGCAGGAGATTGCCGAAGTTACAGCTGTTTAAATTTAAAAGAATTTCAGTCATTTTGTATGGGGGCTGCAATAAACAGTGGGCATGGCGCGCCCATTTCCTATGACCCTAGTTGCTCGTACAATTCTTATCCATACCTTAAATCTCGTTGTCCTACGCTAAATGGTTTGTAAGTTATGGAGCTTAAAAGTTTTAGTTTAATTCCCTCAACTTTGTATGGGAGACCAATGAAGGAGTGGGCGTGGCACACTGATTTTCTGCCAGATTATTTCCGACTACGATATAAATTTAAGTGTCAAGTGCTGTTTCAATTTAAAATTTGTATGGGGGCTACGATAAACAGTGGGCGTGGTGCGCCCATTTTCTGTAAGCCTAGTTGCTCGTACAATGCTAATCCACACCTTAAATCTCGTTATTCTACGCTGAATAGTTTGCAAGTTATAACCGGTAACATTTTTTTTAATTTCCGCAACTTTGTATGGGAGACCCAAAAAGCAGTGGTGATTTTCTGCCATATTATTTCCGACTACCTTGTTAATCTCAGTGTCAATTATGGTTATTCTAGACAGAAGATTGTAGAAGTTACAGCTGTTTCAATTTAAAAGAAGTACAGACACTTTGTATGAGAGCTACGCTAAAAAGTAGGCGTGGCTCAGCCACTTTTGGCGAAGTTATATAGTAGTAAATATAAGTCTATGTGCCAAATATTGTTGTCCCAAGTGGTATATTATGTGAGTTATAGCAAGTTAAAGATTTTGAAAATTTCGAGGTTAGTCGCTTTGAATGCTTGGTGTGGGCGTGGCTATTGACCGATCATGCCTAATATCAATCTCCTCTGTGCCAAATTTCGTCGAAATAGCTCAATATTTACTCAAGTTATCGTGCGAACCAGCCAGGTGACAGACAGACGGACGGACGGACATCGTTAAATCGAAAATTTAATCGACGCTGATCACGAATATATATCTATGTCTATATCTCCGGAGATTCCTTCAAGTGGACACAAACATCTGACCGAAATAAATATACCTTGCATATTGCATTATGCAGGGTATAAAAAGAGAAAAGGCGCGCACTTTCCGTATTGTTCGGGAAAAAAAATATGTATAAGAAGAAAAAAAAGAAGAACAAGAATAACGAATCGACTGCTGACTGATCAAGTCAGAGTTCGATTCCGTGAAAGTCACCAATAAGAGTGGACGTGTTTGATAGAGTCGGAAAAGTGATTGTTTTCGGTAAAAATAAAAATTTTTAATATTTTGCGAAAAGACGCTAAGAAACTCAGTGAGTTATTTCGGTGATTTTTTTTTTTTTTTAGAAAAAAAAAATAAAAAAAACAATAATATCGTTTGCAAACATTTTGTTTATAATATGAGTGTTCAGCGCTCTCCTCTCCGACAACGGCAATCGCCTGTTAATGTGTGTGTAAACAATAATTTGCAATCACCCGCGCAAACCCCCCCGATAAGTGCATTATCAAAAAAAACAGTTGATACACACTGCACAAGTGAAAGTAACAGTGCAAATCTTTTGCCTGTACATATTCCTCACTCTAACACTACATCAAAATTTGCAACAATAATAAATACAGACAAAAAAAATAATTTATTCTCTCGTGATATACTATCTCCCTCTATACCGTGGAGTGTACAATGCGCTTCTCCTGCTGTAACACCAACAGCTACAACATCAAAGCAAACAAATAACGGCCTTTCTACTGAAGTGCATGACCCAGTAGTTAAAGCAACTAGTGCGATGACTAATAAAGAAAAAAGTTGCTGTTCAAACTGGAATTGATCGCTACATTACTGTAGTAAAGCGAAAAAGAAGTCCACAAAATTCAAAACAAATGAATTCAACAAAAATTCAAAAGCAGAACACTGCCCCTATTAGTTCGGAAAATAGATACGCTTTGCTTTCAGGTGATGAAAGTGACGAAAATATTATCTCCAAGAAAAATTTCAAACCCCCACCCATTTTCTTAAGAGAACGCAACTCAGATAAGTTGATTTCTAGAATTACAAGTCTTATAGGCCCAAAGAATTTCCACGTTGTTCCTATTCGCAAAGGCCAAATTGAGGAAACGAAAGTGCAAATCTACAGCGAAACTCATTATCGCAAAGTAATTGCGGAATTTGATGCTGTAAAAAAGAATTACTACACATATCAGCTAAAAAGTAGTAAAGGCTAAATCGTAGTACTCAAAGGCGTCGAACCTAACGTTGACATTAACGAAATCAAACTTGCCCTTCAGGAAGAAGGGTTTCAAGCCAAAACAGTATTCAACATTCTCAACAAGAGCAATATACCTCAACCGTTATATCGTATTGAGCTTCAGCCAGAAACAAAACCACTAAAAAAAGGTGAAGTACACCCCATATATAAAATTCGATATTTATTACATCGCAAAATCACAATCGAAGAACCCCATAAGAGAACTGGACCTCCTCAGTGCAGTAACTGCCAAGAATATGGACATACTAAGACATATTGTACCCTGCCAGCTGTTTGTGTGATTTGTGGAGATCTCCATAAATCAAACATATGCCTAAAATCTAAAGGCGATGCTAGCATGAAAAAATGCAGCAATTGTGGAGGTAATCACACCGCAAATTATAGAGGTTGCCCAGTATATACAACCCTAAAGCTAAATTTCTCCGCTAGCAATCAACCTCTAAAACCAGTTGAGCAAACTCAGATAGCCAACTCAAGTAAGAGACAAAATATTGATGCAACACAATTCTTCTCTGCAATAACAAACAAGAATCAAACCAATTCATACGCTAGCGTGTTAAAACAAAACCCACACCAACAAAGCAATGTAAATAATGAGCAGAAACTGCCCACCCAACAGCCAAGTACCCTTGAACATTTGCTTCAAACATTAATTCAGAATATGAACCAATTCATGAACTCAATGCAAACAATGATGCAAGAAATGATGAAAAATCAATCGATGTTACTCCAAACATTGCTATCCAGACCATGAGTTGTCTCAAGATATGCCACTGGAACGCCAACGGCTTAAGCCAGCACCGTTTGGAGCTAATTCAATTCCTTGAATCCAGCCAGATCGACATAATGATGATATCTGAGACCAATTTCACTGACAAAAATTGCTACCAAATACCATATTACAAACTGTACACCACAAATCATCCGCATGGTAAGGCACGCGGAGGAACTGCCATACTGATAAAAAGCAGAATAAAACATCATGTTCTCGAAGATTTCAGTAGCGTCTACTTGCAAGCAACATCTATATGTCTGGAAGAATACATCTCTAAGCTAGTAATATCTGCGATATACTGTCCCCCAAGATACAGTATTACCGAACAGCAATATAAAGAATTTTTCTCAACTCTTGGTAGCAACTTCTTGGTTGCTGGCGATTTCAACGCCAAACACACTCACTGTGGCTCCCGATTAATAACTCCAAAAGGCAGAAGACTATGTTCAATCATCACTAACCACGGCTACGATGTTATTTCAAATGGTCAACCGACATATTGGCCGACGGACAAGAAGAAAATGCCCGATCTCATAGACTTTGGAGTCGCCAAAGGTTTGCAGATGGAAAATATCTCCACAGAGTGTAATTATGATCTATCATCAGACCACTCACCCACGGTAATATCTATAAAATCACCAAGCCCCCAAAGCAATTGCGTTAGAAAGAAAA
Source organism: Megamerina dolium (assembly GCA_963854835.1). Lineage (NCBI taxonomy): Eukaryota > Metazoa > Arthropoda > Insecta > Diptera > Megamerinidae > Megamerina > Megamerina dolium. The sequence continues at coordinate 63,986,677 of OY978526.1, read as the reverse complement.
TAGACTGGTTAAAATTCAAGAAATATATAAATTCCCATCTTCCTCTGAGTACTGTATTAAGAAATGGACACGATGTAGACTCAGCACTCGAAAAATTCAACCAGCTGCTCTCATTAGCTCTCAGCTCAGCCACCTGCACAAAGGTATGCAAGCAATCAAACTATAGCCCATACACACCAGCCGATATTGAATTGCTAGTAAGACAGAAAAGAAGACTCCGAAGACAATGGCAAGAATTCAGATCAGCGAATCTGAAAACACAGCTACAGCACTGCACTCGAAAGTTAAAGCAAGCCTTAAAAAATAAAAACAACAAAGTGTTAGAAGAGCACATAGCGAAATTAACACCTGGTGAAGCGTCAGACTACTCTTTGTGGAAATCAGCAAAAAACTCAAATCGGCCAATTCTCACTGATTCCCCTATCCGTTTGAGAGACGGTAATTGGGCTAGAAGCAACTGTGAGAAGGGTTTGGCTTTTGCAAACCACCTAAAAAGTGTGTTTACACCCAATCCACCCTCTTCACAGTCCTCATTACCAAAATTAACTTCTCAACCTTGCTCAATAACGCTCAAAATTAAAAAAAAGGATATATTCAAAGCAATTGATAAAGATTTAAACCCAAAAAAATCTCCTGGTCCAGATAAAATTACCGGTAAAATGATAAAAGAGCTACCTCCGGCTTCAGTAATTCATCTGATGCACATTTTCAATGCTATCCTTCGTATTAAACACTATCCCAAATGCTGGAAAACTTCAAAAATTATTATGATAGCAAAACCAGGAAAAGACCCTACAAAAGTTGCATCGTACAGACCTATCAGCCTCCTGCCTCTACTTTCTAAAGTATTTGAAAAGCTACTTGTCATGAAATTTATTAATTATTTATTAATCTCAACCAACTGATTCCTCAACATCAGTGTGGATTTAGAAAACAGCACGGCACAATAGAACACGTCCACCGCATTGTAACTCTGATAAGGAACACTTTTGAAGAAAAAAAGTATTGCTCAGCTGTCTTTCTTGACATCACTCAAGCTTTCGACAAAGTATGGCACGATGGCCTTATTTACAAACTCAAACTATTACTGCCTGCAAATGTCTCCTCATTGCTTAGTAGCTACCTCACGAAAAGACAATTTCTCGTACATCACAAGAATTACACAACAAATCCATTGGATATTCACGCTGGCGTTCCTCAAGGAAGCGTTTTGGGCCCCTTACTGTATCTCTTATACACTACAGATATGCCCAGCAATAACCATACATTTATATCGACCTTTGCAGATGATACGGCAATATTGTGCTCTCGCTCTAACCCCATAGAAGCTACTAAACTCCTGCAGACTCATATCGATTCTCTCGAAATCTGGCTAGCAAAATGGCGTATAAAAGTCAATGAATCAAAGAGCGTACATGTAACCTTCACGCTAAGGCCAGATACATGTCCCCCACTTAAAATTAATGGCCAATCAGTTCCACAATGTTCCTTAACAAAGTACTTGGGTATTCACCTCGACAGAAGGCTGACCTGGAAAAATCACATAGAGGCAAAGAAAACTCAGATCAAGCTTAAAATTAATCAGTTATGGTGGCTGATACACAAAAGATCAAAGTTGAATCTCGAATACAAAGTGCTATTATATAAAGCAATCCTGAAGCCAATCTGGACTTATGGTATTCAGTTTTGGGGCACCGCATCTCCCTCAAATATCGAAAAATTGCAGCGAATACAATCCAAGTGTCTGCGAATTATTGTAAACGCGCCTTGGTATATGAGGAACGTTAACAACCATCGAGATTTAAATGTACCCACAATTTCTGAGGAAGTTGCAATGTCTTGCAGAAGCTACATTCAAAAATTACACAGTCATCCGAATCCCCTTGCTAGGCAATTGTTGCTGAAAACGGGGCATCGTCGATTAAAAAGAAAAGACACACTGAATATGCTGTGAAATTGCTATACCTCGTGACTCAACAAATTGTGATGGAACGTTGGGAATATCACATAATTTTATTTAGCTTGTAAGATTTGATTACTTATTGTTAGTTTCTAAGTAATTTTAGAAAGATCCAATAAAAAGGCTTGTAAAAAAAAAAAAAAAAAAAAAAGAGTTGCATTCGCCTTCTATAAAGGTGGCACCAGACAGTGCGCGTGATGTAATAGTCTGGTGTAGACAATAAGAAACAAATAAATAAAGAAATACACATTTTGAACATGCAATTTTGAAGCCCAAGGGTATACGACCTATGAGCACGTGAATATTACATAATAAATATATATCTAGAAGCATAATTTATTATGTTTGATAGTATTGAATCACGATCAGAACAGTACTGGAGGAGAAAACCCGACAAATGGACCTCTGAGCGCTGTAAGTGGCAAATATATAAATACTATAAAGTCTAATCTATTCTCAATAAAAAGGAGAAATTTAGAATTTTTCTATTTAGTATGATATTAAAAATGACGATTTGTAAATTACTGCTAAATAAACATTTTAAATCGCAGCCATGCATTCAAATGGTTACAATTGACGGATTAATTCATACACGATGCCCCTAAAATTGTGTGAACTTATTATAATACATACGATATATGGTAAAATTCCAAAATTCAGGTTCTCTTATTTAATGTATGTTTTCTATATTTTCCGCAAATCTTAAAATTTATTCAATTACATAGTCAATTCAAATTGAAAGAGAAAAATAAAATGCGTAAGGAAATTTGAAGTTCTCTTATTATCATATACATACATTCTCATAATACACATATACAATACGTATTCACGAAATTCTCTGTATATATCTGGATGTAAATATTCTCATTGTAATTTATTTATTTTGCAGTCTCTTATGAGTCGATGAAAGTTGCAAGGAGAAAGCTTTCCAGTTTTGTATATAGTTTTCTATTTTAGTTTGCTATAATTTCAAAAAGCTCTTTTTTGTATAAGTTGCTTTTTTGTGTATATATGAAATTAAATAAAATAAAATATATCGTTATTTTCAAATAAAGCTTTTAAAATTGTTGTGTACTTATAGGAGAAAGTGTTTGACAAATTGATTAGTGTACGAAATTCATATAATTTATTTCGTCATCATTATTTTGCTATTCTATCTAAAAAATTACGGTTTGGAGTTTGTATCTTATCATTTAAACGGACGAAATTTCCTTAATGATTACGAATTAAACGAATCTTATGTGTTTTTGTTTGTTATGTTTGTTTGTTGGTCATTATATTGTGTAAAATTGAAAGGACAACTTAAATTTGTTTTAAAAATATAATTTATTCTAACTTCGTGAGATATAAAATTTTTGCTAAAAGAGCATTGTCATACAAACCATTTACATATTTCGTTACAAAAGTGTTGGCAATTGCTACATAAAACACATATACATAATTCATTTAATTATCAAAATTTTTGAGTTCCCTTCAAAGTAGCCTCGATTTGGTGAATACGGTGGTTGTTCGGGTACATTTGTTGAGTTTTTAGGGAGAAAATGAGCAGAAATTTTCGTGTTTTAGAATGAATCCTGCGAAGCGTTTCATGCTCGAATCATTGACCAAACGGAACGAACGAGGGATGTGTTAAGTTCATGTGCTCTCTGTTTCTGAAATGATGGTTTTTGAGTAAAATTTTCTTCACTTTTTCGCTGGTATGCAACGTTCACGCTCACGCAACATTTTCGAAATACAAAATTTGAGACAAATTCTTTGTTCAATATTTTTACTCATTATAAAAATCGTACTACTGGCATCGTTGATTTATTGAGGCGTATTGAAAGCTTGATGAGGTTTAACAGTGGCTGAATATAGTTAATACATTCTCTGAATATATGCTAAATTGTGTGAATCTAGCACGCATATTCGTCGGATTCTTGGTGATGAGAGTACCGTGATACGTTTGAGTAAAAGTATTGGTAAAATGGCCAGATATTTGGAAGAAGAAATCATGGATTCTGCACCCTTTTCCAAAGTCATCATTGTGAATAGATTTGTTAATAAAAATTCCACGTATATTATCCGTCAATCATCGCATTTATCAGGGATTCATGTGAATCCATACGTCTTTTAAAATCTTAAATTTGAACTTCGAAGAACTGAAGTTGGTATGTAACACCACTGATCATATAAAAAATACGAATTAGTTGAAGAAAATGAATTAATCAACGGTATTGATGTGCTAGTCATTGGAACAAGGCTGGCAGAGCACATTGTTATATGGCTTTTCCTGAGATTGGCTTCTCCTGAGGTTTTACATACACTTTTTCAAGGTAAAGTGTGAATGTCAAAAAATCGTCGTTAATTTGGGCTCGTTTGTAAAGAACAAATATTGAGGTTATTGAAAAAAATATTGTAGAGTAGATTGCGAGAAAGGTTTGAACTTTTGCCCTTAAGCATATATACGTTATATAACGTTTTATATACGTTATACGCTGCGTTAATCATCATGTAATAGTTGGTCAAATTTATTTTTTATATCAAATCAATTATTTATTCCTTTAATTTCGTATTCTTAATGAAGTTATTGGTTCATTTTTTTTTTTGTTTTCCTCACTTTTTGTTATAGCGCACATTTTAAACTGCATTCAACGTTTATATATCATATCAACACGTATTATAGTACTTATATACATACATATACAACATACCAAGCTGTAGATATGGATAGGAGACAGCTTACCATTATTATTTGCCCATGATGAGCACCTGTTTAAATCCTCATCAATTATGAAATTAATACAATTTGAAGAGGAACATTGTTAACTTTTCTATGCTGAAGGTAAGCTTTCTCCATCAATCTGTGTTATATATAGTTTTTTCCTTTATAATATTCACAGTGCTTTTGTTTTGAGTATTCTCCTCTCCTCAATCATATTATATTACTTGTTGCCACAGTTGTCTGCAACCAGTTGGCTAAATAATTGCATGTTTCCAAGATTTGTTTGCTGCTTGGTTTTTTTTCAATTCGACTTCATTTCATTTTAATTTTTTCTCCACTACATATCATTTTTTCAATAGCAAAGTATATTTTGCTTTATAAACTTGCAGTGAAAATTGGGAAGGACCTCTCCCAGACGTTTAATACCGAACGGGGTTTCAGACAAGGTGATTCGTTATCTTGCGAATTCTTCAATCTTATTATGGAGAAAATAATACGAGCTGCTGATCTACGACAGAATCGTACTATCTTCAACAAAAGTGTCATGTTGATAGCGTATGCCGATGATATTGACATAATCGGCATGAGTACTAGAGCAGTCAGTGCAACATTCTCAGAGTTGGAAAGAGAGTCGCGACGATACTAGTATCAACAAACAGCGTCTTGGACAGCACATCACTGTTGGTAATTACGCTTTTGGAGTAGTGAAGGACTATTTTATCTTGGAACCAGCATTAACATCAGTAATGACGTCAGCCTGGAGATATTGCGAAGGATAACTCTTGCTCACAGGTGCTACTTTGCGCTAAATAAGCACTCTACAAGTCTCTCATCATGCATGTCCTTATATATGGTGCCGAAGCTTGGATAATTTCCACCTTGGATCTGAGAATGCTCGGAGTTTTCGAGAGAAAAGACATACGCAAGATCTTTGGACCTACTTGCGTTGGTGGCGAGTATCAAATAAGGTACAACCATTAGCTGTATAAGCTGTGTGCCGCTGCCAAGATCATGTCAGCGCTTGGAATTTCTAACTGGCGCCAATTAGCGAAGGAAAGAGCTGGTTGGCGAAGCATGCTAGATTCGGCCTAAATCGATTTTCGGTTGTAATGGCCACATAAGTAAGTAAGTAAGTAAATATAGACAACAATCAACATCAATTCGATACAAGACATGGCGTCATGAAACAAGTAACAAGTGGTTGGTTGCATTTGTAGTATATTTATTCTAAAAACCACATACTCTGTTCTCTTTCTTTTAAGATAATTTTTAATATTTATTATTCTCATTTCTTGTTTATTCCCGGCGAAATAATTGATATACCGCTTTTAATCTTTGAAATAAATACCTTTAGAGAAAATCCAAATTCTGACAACTTTGATCTTTGAACGCAATGAACTCAGATTATAGCTTTAAGGTAATAAATCTGTAAAATTGCTGGGGAAACGAACACGATGACGGCGACGACAACGACAAAAACGACGATAATATTTATTCAATTGATTGCTAAGCTTTTAATTTATGAACATGCACATATATACACAGATATACAGATATACAGGTATACATACAATATATTTCATTTCAAATCCATTGTCGTCCATTTTACTTATTATACGTAAAATACTACCTATATATCGTATATATTATCTAAGTAATATTTTTAGACCAGAACGAAAGAAATTTTAATATGAAAAAAGGTGAATAAATCTATTAAGGTCTTTTGAAATAAATTATATGAGATTGCAGGATAATAGCAACGATGTTGGCATGGCAAATGAATTCGATAATGGAAAATAAGTTGTATTTTTTTTTGCCCTGCATTGGACATTTAATTTGAAAATAAGTAAATTATATTGGTTTAAAAATATTTATGTGGTCTTAGAAGAACAATTTATATGGTAGTGTATTGAATATTATCATTTAATTTTAATCGATTATTTATTTGAAAAAATTTTACTGATCTTTATATAATCTTTAAAGCATTGATATCATTAACAGAATTGGATAAAAAATACTTTTTCGCTGGAGGAAGGCGTAATCTTTATTCGATATTGTTCACTTGCAAACATAGATACTCACAAATTAGTATTAATAATCGTATGTGCGGAGCTTCATTCCTCTACCGTAATACATATGTTAATCCATGAAGTACAGTCACAAACATATTTCTGTATGAGAGATGGGCGTGGATTTCACGTCTAATCTCGTCTCGTCTAATCGTATGCTATTAGTTTAAGCTTGATTACCTTGAATTTTTCTGTAAAAAGTGTGAAAATACATATAATATATGGAAGCGTAAGCTTCTATGTGAGGTAAGTGTAATTTTTATCTGATAATGCAGTTTTTTTTTGTATGTGTCAGTTAAAAAATTAAAAATGATTAAAAAATTACCTGATTCAGATGAAATTACCGGTAAAATGATTCAGTAATTCATCTCATGCACATTTTCAATGCTATCCTTCGTATTAAACAATATCCCAAATGCTGGAAAACTTCAAAAATTATTATGATAGCAAAACCAGGAAAAGACCCTACAAAAGTTGCATCGTACAGGCCTATCAGCCTCCTGCCTGTACTCTCTAAAATATTCGAAAAGCTACTTGTCATGAATATAACTCCATTTATTAATCTCAACAAACTGATTCCCCAACATCAGTTTGGATTTAGAAAACAGCACGGCACAATATCAGAGTTACACGGCACCGCATTGTAACTCTGATAAGGAACACTTTTGAAGAAAAAAAGCATTGCTCAGCTGGCTTTCTTGATATCACTCAAGCTTTCGATAAAGTATGGCACGATGGCCTTATTTACAAACTCAAACTATTACTGCCTGCAAATGCCTCCTCATTGCTTAGTAGCTACCTCACGAAAAAACAATTTCTCGTACATCACAAGGATTACACAACAAATCCATTGGATATTCACGCTGGCGTTCCTCAAGGAAGCGTTTTGGGCCCCTTACTGTATCTCTTATACACTTCAGATATGCCCAACAATAACTATACATTCATATCGACCTTTGCTGATGATACGACAATATTGTGCTCTCGCTCTAACCCCATAGAAGCTACTAAACTCCTGCAGACTCATGTCGATTCTCTCGAAATCTGGCTAGCAAAATGGCGTATAAATGTCAATGAATCAAAGAGCATACATGTAACCTTCACGCTAAGGCTAGATACATGTCCCCCACTAAAAATTAAAAAAAAATTATACAATCATCCGAATCCCCTTGTTGCTGAGCACGGGGCATCGTCGATTAAAAAGAAAAGACACACTGGATATACTGTGAAATTGCTATACTTCGCTACTCAACAAATTGTGATTTAACGTAGGGAATATCACATACTTTTAGTTAGTTTGTAAGATTTGAATACTTATTGTTAGTTTCTAGGTATTTTAGAAAGATTCAATAAATGCATAGTATTTAAAAAAAAAAAAAAAACAAAAAAATTATTTGGTGAAAATAATTCGATGTACACCGTTTTAGCTTGATATACTTTTGTGGGTCTGGATTTCAGCGAATTATCAAGGTTTAGTTTGAGAAAATAATATTCTCATACGAAAGGTAAGAAAATATACCTAGGGAAGCATAAGTTTTTATGGGTGGTAGTTGTGATTTTTATTCGATTCAGCCCATTTTAGATTATGTTTATTACTTAATAAATGTGATCGCATACATTGAGTTTCAGCAATATAGCTTTATACTTCGGTGCTCAAAATGTGAAAACACACATTCTACATTATACTTTCGTATGGGAGGTTGGTGTGCTTTTCATTAGATTTTGATCATTTACAATGTCGTCGGTTCGATTATGAAAATAATCGCTTGATAATTACGGCGAATATCGTGCGAGCAGTCGAACTTAATGAGAGATGTGTTTAAGTCGACTCTGATAGTGATTTGGATCAATGAATTTATTCAAATTCCCATATCTGTCACCATTAGATATAGGTGTTATACATATATGGAAGCATATACTCAATATACTCTGGACTCTCTCGACTCTTTGTAGGGTATAAATGAAAATGCCTTGTAGTATACCCTACCTACACATAGTATAGCTCCAAGAGAATCATAAATGCATAAATGCAGTGCTTAATTTGTATTTAAAATGGTACTTCTTTTAGGACTGTCTTTATTTGATTATTCTCATTTATGATAGAGCTAGAAACAAAGAAGAACCGTAGAAGAAACACTGTTTCAGTACTCTTTGCTTTTGTCTAAGATGAAGAAATTTTATTATTAGAAGAATTATCAAATGCTTATCGATAAATAAGCAAGAGCCACTTGAAAAAAAAATATTTGTATTTTCCTCGAAAAATTCGTTCGAATTGCCCAAATAGAAAATCAAACCAATGACCTTATCCACGGCAAGTCAACGCACTATTCATTGAATTTAGGTACCGCCATTGCTTGTAGCATTTTAATCTTCATCATCATTAGCAGCATCATAATTAGGATAATCGCTCTCATCATTATCATATGATCGTTATCATCATTTGGATCAGCTTCGTTGCAACTGTACATGGTTATAAGACACGATGTTGTCTTATTTATTACTAACCCATATAAACTTATGCGCTCATAATCATACATATGAATAAGTGCACCTATACACTTGCAAATGTCTATCAACAATGACGCGTCATTTGCTGTTTATTTTCTATTTTTATTAAAAATAAAAATGTGAAAAAATATAAAGAACATAAAAAAGAAGAAAAATGAAAAGAAAAGAAAGTGTGAAAAAATGCGCGGAAATGTTTTCGCTCTTTCACTACTATTTTGCTTTCATTCGCTTTTCTTAATTTTTTTTTCTTTCGTTTTTATTATATGAATATTATATTTAAGTACCTATTAAGCATGCCGATGGTATTGTTGGTCGCGCTGACAATTTATAAACAAAAAACAGAGTTGCCACATATTTGTAAGTACGAAGGAATATACAACTGTTTACTTAGACTAGAATACAATATTGCAATATGGATGCAAATATTATAAGATTCAAAGTAAATAACATTGTAGGCGAAAGGTTACATGATATTATTCAAATTACATGCATGCATTTTTTTATATGTTCATACATTTATATAACATATATTTATGAATATGGAAAAAGGTCAAATAGTCAAGGCTATTATTTTATTTCACTTTTACTTGTAAAAATGTATACATACAAGGTCATTCATGAGTATGAGTAGATTGTTTTCATTTGTATATAATATCATTGCTAATTTAACTGTTTAAATTCTAATTCTGACTTGTGTAATTTGAAGTTCAAAGTTGATCATATACTTATTATATATTTGCGTATTTTTGGTGAAATACTTTGAATACTCTTTTAATATTTTGTTTGTTTTGATGAATAATCAATTTGATATATGTCTTTTAGTTGTAAATGTAACTAATATTAATAATGTTGTACTAAATACTAAAATCCATTATGTACACATAACTTAAGAAATCCTTTAAATATTGTATTTTTTCATTATTCTACAGAGGTTTCTGTTTGTGGATAAAATGCTATTGTCTGAAAAGTATTTATATGCCAATAATGCTGGTTGAATCTTGAAAAATCTATAAAGATTATATGTGATCAATGTATTCAATGTACTATCACACGCTCTTTGAGGAGTAATGAACTTACGTTTATGGTAATCCTTCGTCCTAAGCATCTTCTAACTAAATATGATTATCGACGAAAATGCACACACATTAAGCCCTTAATGAGCATATGTGATACTTGCCGGCACATCGTCTAATAAAAAAATTTTAATACAGTATACTCCTTTCTATCCGCTGCATATGCACATCCAAAATAGTCAAGAAATTGGTTTTAATTTTTGTGCATTTATTTCAGTAATCTAATCATTTTCATTTCAAGCCATTTTCGGACTTAAAATATATTTTTCTATAAAACATTTCTCTTCTTAATTTTTCTCAAATTTTAAGGAGACCTGTCATCGAATCAAATTGAACTTTTCTGCACAAATTTGGAAACTGAATTTGCTTGAAACTTGAATTTTAATTTCGCATAAATTTCGTAAAAATTGATAATTTTTGTTTTAATTAAAAATTTCCCTAAAAATTAAAAATATTCGTCAAAAAGCCGATTTTGAATTCTAACTTAAAAAAAAGGTTGCCAGCTCAATAAGGGTTCTTCAATTCGGAGTCGGCCAATATAAATAGTTCCCTTCCAATTCTTTGAAGAATTTAACTCACACAACAATATAGAAATATAAGCTCGATCAAGTCTCTACATATCTTTAAGTGCCTACTATTTATTATAATTAATTTTATACTAAAATTTATAAAATTCTTCTCATATTAGTTAGTACTGAGAATTAAATAATATTGTTGTTAATTTTTTTATACTGAATATGTATTTACATACTCATATAATTCTAAATTGATTTTCAAACACATTTGCGTTATCATAGCTATTTATAATATTCGGTATCCTTAGCGATGGTGAATATAAGCTCATTGTTTTTTTTTTCAATCTACATTTATTTATGAATAAAAAGATTTTTTAATTATTTAATTGCACAATTACAACTTGATCTTTATAAGAACTTCAATTTTGTGGGAAAGTCCCTTCAAGATCTCGAGATAAGGTGAAAGTATATTGGAGGAAAATGTTGCTGCAAAAGAATTACTGATGATGGGGTCATAAATCTCACCACTTTAGTGACTTTAGTGCTAATATTTAAGTAATGTTAAGTACGTACCTGCCGGAAAAATTGCCAATTTGCAAATTAAAAATTTTCTTCTTAAAAGAGCTTTGTGACAAAACTAAGTTGAAGTGATATCACAAGTGTTCTTCCATTCGGAACTGGCTAATATAAGTAGTCAATATATTGGAAGAGAAGTTTGGTGGTATCACAATAGGCCTTTCTGGTCTAAGTGTGTCCTCTCAGAGAGAGGGTAGCCACATAACCTAATCTAACCTAAGTACGTGTTGTAAGTGAGCCTCTATAAAGAGCAAAGATAGGGGTAAGTGACTACAATCATAAAAAGTACTGAACGATGAAAATTAATTGGTGTCGGTCATATATTCTATCTACCTACGAGTATTTTAGAAGTCCGTTTTGTAGGGGAGCCAAACTAAGGAGTAAATAATATATATTAAGTATGTTCAGAAAAAGTATTAAATGATGAAAATTAATAGGGGTCGGTCATATATTCTATCTCTTTATGTTTACCTTGGGAACTGTGGAGTGATACTTATAAAAAAAATTGTAATTTTGTTTGGGTACCCTTCTAAGGTTTGGAGATGAAGTGTAAGCATATTAAGAACTATGTTGAGAAAAGGAGAAAAAGTCAATGGGTGTATATTTTTTCCCACTTGGTGTAACTACTCGACTGAATATTTCGATTTAAACAATTTTTTGAACTTAGATTTTCATGCTCAAATCAAGTTCTATTTGATATAAGCAGAGAATTGTGCATCTTCTTAATATATCAGATGAGCCTTTAGGTGCAAAATGTACATCCGCTTGACATAGAAAATATTAAGCGTATTAGTAACATGATATGATTAGATGATAGTTTTCCTATCGACCGTATAAGTGTTACTATCTTTCGTTTGCCTCTGTCCAAAAAGTTCGTAAAAATTGTGAATTTTTCGGGTACGTAAACCATTTAATTCTTAAACCATGTCAATACTCAGAATGTCACTTTTTTCAATCTTATGTTCTTATGGCGGGACAAGAGGAATTTGATTTCACATTTGCCAAAGGCTACTCTCAATTGCAACTAGTCAAATAAATGATGGTATGAATATACGAGTAAGTTGTCATATTGGCAACTCTATTAAATAAAAAATATAATAAAGATGTTCATAAATTCACACACACTCGCGCACATACACACAGCCATACACACTTTATAGTGATGCCTTTGTAAAAGCGAATGCGTTTCATTTTTTTCTCTCTCTCTCTCGTGTCTAAGACAATGCATTCTTCTTTAGGAATGAATTATAAGAATATATGTATGCAATGTATCATGCTGATATGGAACAACAGCAATCTTTCATACAATATGTATGTAAATATAAATATATAAAAATAAGTAGTAGCATAATAGTAAGTAGTAGTGGGTAGTACTTTTACATTAGCAGTTGTAGGTGTACACAATATAATAATGTAGTAGTAAATGCAAACATGGTATAGTAAACCCTATGTAAAGCGTAGGAGGGTGGTAAGTTGAATATGTATATAAATATATTATATATTTTATAAGTTGTATATTTTATTCTTTCAACTTTTATTTATCGTGTTTGTCTCCTATCGATATTTGCTATTGCAATTTTATGCATTGTCATTTATCGTTGTTGCAGCACAATGCTCATTCTAACTATATACTTGTAAGTATATAAACATTTCTTTTAAATTTCAAATGAAAAGTGGCATGTAATAGTATGTACACAAAATGCGCCTATATATATTAAGTAGTGCACATGTTTGTATGGCTGTATGCATCATATGCTACTTCTCATGTAGCAATAAGTATGTAAGTATTTAGTAGCACCAACAGCAGCGGCAGCAGAAAGCAATAAGCAACAACAGCATTTAGGCCTATACACGTGTACTTCCAGTTTCAGCTGTTTAAGTTTATAGTCTGCATTCAATGCAGTAAGACGCATTTATTCTTTTGTGTTGCGTGCATATTCTTGTAAATGGAATTTTCCTCTTCTTCTTCTTCTTCTTCTTCTTGTTTGATTTGACGTTATTTTCGATTTTGTTCTTCTTCTTGTTTTTGTATCGGTTGGCATTAAAAACGCAGCCGTACCAACAAATGTGTGGGTGTAATATGATTGAGTATTTATTCGCGTATTAAATGAATGAACGAGGTTAAATCGAATCGCATCGATCCAAGTATAAAATGTGAGTGGCGGCGCTAATATGCGGAAGTGAATATAATATAAAATGATTACTCTTTTGGTTGAGTAAATAAGAAAAATATCTTCACGTACACCAGCTGCATATTGGATAATTTAAATCAATTACAAATCATCATTGGACGCGTTCAACAAATGAGTTAGTTTGTTTTCCAGACGGTCGATAGTGATAAATAGTGCCTTCCACTTGTGCCACTTGAAATGCAACTGATTTATTGATTTTGCAATGAATTATATCTAATTAATTGCATATATTGTACATAGAAGACAACGCAGGAAATCAAAAAGAATTAGATTGATTCGTTAAGTGATGCAAATAATGCAAATATTTAAATCGAATTTGGAAAGGATCGCGGAGTTGCAATTTATTTTTGGTTGCATATAAAAGTGAAATAAATGTATTGCTTGAAATCAAAGGAAATTATCATCAAATAAACTCTTAAGGGTATAATAACAGAAAAACTCAAATATATACAAATAAATATTTAATTGATTATAAAATGCTACAATATCACTTTCATAAAATAATATACACAGCAGATGTAATTAAAACGAATTATATATTACCAAACTTCCTTGAAAGATTTAACACTAAAGATGAATAATATACAAGCAATAAGAAATAATAAAATTCTTAAAATTGATATTTAAAAAACAAAAAAATTTAACTAAAATCATAAAGAATGCGTAATTTAATGAGTTTACATTAGCGAAAAGAAAATATCAACAATATGTGAAGACAGCAAAAATATTAAAAGAAATACCCTTCATAACAATCAGTGGTGTATCCAGGGGGATCAAGGAGAAATATTCTCCCTTGGTTGATGGATTTGTTAAAAATGAAAAATTATAATATATATGTATTTAAAAATCATTCATTACAGATTTTTTCATATACTTCCGTTTCTAAAATCCTGGCTACGCCACTGATAACAATACAATAAATACAATAAAAATATTCAAACACACATTTTCCGGATGTCGGAAGTATAATAATAAATATATAAAAATAATACACAATCTATATACAAATTTACAAAATATCTTCAGCTTATACAGAGTGATTTTTTAAGCGCCTCCAACATATCGGCCGGTATATCACGAATAAATCGATAATTTACGGTCATCAACAACACTGGCGGATACAGCTGCGATATTTTCCTCAGTCCGCACTCTACGTATGCGTGTTGGTGGTTTAATGTCCAATAATGTAAATTTGATGCCAAATTTAGTCACAAGATTCTGAATAACCGCCGCAGAAGGTCGCCCAAACTGACCATAAAATGAATAAGTGAATGAACCGAGCATGAATTTTGATAATAAAATTAAATAATCTGCAAGCGTTGTTCGTTTGTTAGTCGATTCATGGTTAAATTATAGACCAAACTGAACATGTTTGACAGTGACATGTTACACGAAAACAGCTGAGCACCCAAAAACCACCATGTATTAGAGTCATGACATCCACTATCAATCCAAACTAGAATGTTGACATTGCTTTTATATGGATAGCGATTGATAGGTACATTGAGAGTAATAATAAAGCAATCAGTTTAATTGGTGTGGACGAAGGCCTCTTTTAGCGCATACCTAGTCACAAGTCTCGATTATCCCAAAAGAGTCAAATATCAGCACTATGTTCACCTTGCTAATCGATGTTGGATGTAATGACGTAAAGTGAGATTCATCACTAGGGAACGTAGCAATTTTGAATACAACATACGACCAAACAAAAATCTATTTTCTACTCGAATATTTACATAGCTGTGTCAAGGACGAGATAAACATGAAATGCAAATTTTCGCTGCAAATATTCAGGGAGTTAATCCAATGAACGTTTTTGGATACCTATAACTTTTTAGTGATATAACGCTTTAAATTTGTTCTAAATCAAAGTTTATACAAAGTTGCAGTAATTTTAAGTTTTCTTTCACTTGGGCGAAATAATCACACAGCCATTATACATGTTAAAATTTTTCTTTAAGTCTTCTATATCTAACAATAATTTTTTCACTTTATTCTTTAAAAATTAAATTAATATGTGGCACTTAAAGCCCCGAAGAGCTCATTGGTTGAGCTTCTCTTCCAGTACTGTTGTGCGTGTTAAATTTTGGACAGTATTAGAAGGGCCCTACTTATTTTAGCCGGTTCCGAACGGCAGAACCCTTGTGACATCACTTTTTCTGGGATTTGTCTCAGAGTTCTTTTAAGAGCTTTTCCATGGCAAATTTTTACTGCTGGAAGAATTACCAATTGCTTGCCAAGAGGTGGGTTTTGTTCGAAAGAAAAGTCTTTTCGATAATAAATTTATGTTGCAGCCGAGGATTGAACCCACGACCTACAGTCACTTTAGTCACTACTTATATTAACCGGTTTCGGATGGCAGAACTATTGTGACATCACTTTTTATGAACTTTGTAACATACCTCTTTTAGAAGTATTCCTTGACGAACAAATTTCCAATTGTTTGTCGACAGGTGCGTATCGTTATGTGGCTTATCGGCTTCACCGCAGCACGAAACATGGTAGTTGATGGTACCAGATTCCAACATCTCGACATCCACAAATCGACATGGCTGCCTCCAGATCAGCGAACAAGAAATCAAATAGATTATGTGGTGATTGACGGAAGTCATGCTTCCAGTATGATGGACGTGAAATCTATGGTGGTGCCAACATCGACTCGGATCACTACCTTGCTGCAGCTAAGGTGAGAACACGTTTATGTGTAGCAAAGAACAAACGAGGTCCCACACAGAGAAGCTTAACGTCAGTAAGCTGCGATCACCAGAGACAGCAGATGCATTTGCCACTCGACCATCGGATTTGCTTATGCAGAACACTCCCCCACTTGACAATACATGCGCACGGTGGACACATATATCCCACTCCATGACTACTGCTGCCGAGGAGGTAATCGGTTACTACCGGCCTCTGAGGAATGAGTGATATGATCAGGAGTGTCACCAGGAGCGGTACAGAGAGAAAAGAAGCGCATAGAGACGTCTTTTCAGGCGCAAGGTAAAGCGCCTGAGTGGCGGTTTAAATCTTGGAACCTCTTCTTGTCGCGACTCAAATGGGAATCTGGTACAGATGTCCAGAGTGTACTGAGTCTATGGAGGGAAAACTTTCCCACGTTACTAAATGGCGATGCTACGAACAATTCCGCCATTGGAGGAGATTGCCCGATAACTCAATTATAGATGACGGTGTTGTTGTTCCACCACCCGATTATGACGAGGTTGAAACGACCATTTTATGGCTAAAGAACAACAAAGCTGCAGGTGCTGATGGCCTGCCTGCCGAGATGTTTAAGACCGGAGGCGGTGAGCTGCTCGCCTGCATGCACCAGCTCATAAGCAGAATATGGTCGGATGAAAGCATGCCTGATGATTGGAGGCTCAGTGTTCTCTGTCCTGTACATAAAAAAGGAGACCCCACAATTTGCGCCAACTACCGTGGAATAAGTCTCCTGAGCATCGCATACAAGGTTCTATCGAGCGCACTGTGTGAAAGATTGAAGCCCATGCTCAGTAATCTGATTGGACTTTATCAGTGAGGCTTCATATCTGATAAATCTACCATCGACCAAATTTTCACGCTGTGCCAAATCCTGGAGGACTCATGAAAAACAGATCGACACACACCACCTATTTGTTGATTATAAAGCCGCTTTCGATAGTCCGGTAAGGTATTACCTTTACGCAACAATGTTTGAGTTCGGTATTCCTGCAAAGTTCATTCGACTTTGTAGAATGACAGTGCGTAACTCTCGTTGTGCAGTGAAAATTGGGAAGAACGGCTCCGCATTGTTTAATACCGAATGGGGTTTCAGACAAGGTGCGACTTCTTCAATCTTATTATGGAGAAAATAATACGAGCTGCTGATCTACGACATAATGGCACTATCTTCAACAAAAGTGTCATGCTGTTGGCGTATGCCGACGATATTGATATAATCGGCGTGAACACGCGAGCAGTGTGCAGCTTTCTCAGAGTTGGAAAGACAGTCGCGTCGAATCGGTCTTACCGTGAATGAGGGCAAGACGAAGTATCTAGT
The DNA here is from genome assembly GCA_963854835.1 of Megamerina dolium. Taxonomy (NCBI): domain Eukaryota; kingdom Metazoa; phylum Arthropoda; class Insecta; order Diptera; family Megamerinidae; genus Megamerina; species Megamerina dolium. The sequence goes on along the minus strand of OY978526.1, from coordinate 63,969,044 downwards.
ATCTAGTGCAGCATTAACAGCAGTATTGACGTCAGCCAGGAGATATTGCGAAGGATCACCCTTGCAAACAGGTGCTACTTTGGGCTTTATAAGTAATTGAGAAATCGAGCCCACTCTCGAAGAACGAAAACTACACACTACAAGTCTCTCATCATGCCTGTCCTTACATATGGCGCTGAAGCCTGGACAATTTCTACCTCGGATGAGCGAATGCTTGGAGCTTTCGGGAGAAAAGTCCTACTCAAGATCATTGGACCTATTTGCGTTGGTGGCTGTATGCTGATATTGACTCCGTTAAGCATATCAAAATCCAGCTGCTGCGCTGGCTAGGTCATATCGAGCGAATGGAAGAACACGCTCCAGCTAAGAAGGTGTTATAATTGGAACCCGGTGGAGGACGACGCAGAAGAGGAAGACCTAACCTCCGGTGGAAAAACCAAGTACTGGAGAACCTGACGGTGCTTGGAATTTCTAACTGGTTCCAGCTAGCGAAGAACAGAGATGGCTGACGAAGCATATTATATTCGGACTAAATCGATATTCGGTTATCGATTTATAAAAAAAAATTTTGGTGGCAATCATCAGTCAACGATAATATGGTATCAGCTCATAGTATAATTAACAAAGTAAGGCAATCGTAGTATTCTTTCTCATATCATGCACTGGATATGCCAAGACGTAATTAGGTAGTGTCAAAATTAATATGTGTCAATGAAAGAGGAATGTCAAAATCTGTTCACGCAGTATCAAAATTATTAACCCTCTGTTTGAGCACAAAGTTTTGAATTTTTTCTTCAAAGAAAAATAATGGGTTTTAACAAATTATTTGATTACTTTAGCTATTGTATCAATTACAGAAATATTTACAAGTTAATGTAACTAAAATAATGTTGTATTGGGCGTTTGCTCTGAAAACAAATATACATATTTATTTCAAAATAAAGAAAGCATTAAGTACAACTCCTGAATGCGTGAATCACAGCAAGCAACAAATTTTTTTTTTTTTTAATAAGGTTTTTTTATTGAATCTTTCTAAAATACTTAGAAACTAACAATAAGTATTCAAATCTTACAAACTAACTAAAATTATGTAATATTCCCTACGTTCCATCACAATTTGTTAAGTCGCGAGGTATAGCAATTTCAAAGCATATTCAGTGTGTCTTTTCTTTTTAATCGACCATGCCCCGTGCTCAGCAACAATTGCCTAGCAAGGGGATTCGGATGATTGTGTAATTTTTGAATGTAGCTTCTGCAGGACAGTGCAACTTCCTCAGAAATTGTGGGTATATTTAAATCTCGATGGATGTTAACGTTCCTCATATAGGAAGTAAGCAACAAATGCGCGTCATATTTTGGAAGAAAAAGTTACTATATTACATGCATATGAAAGTCAAAAGCTGCTTAAAAATAAAATTTTTGATACCAATGACGCATCCGGAATCGGAATTTTATATCTACTTAATAAAATGTGTCCTGGGTATAACTCCAATTCTCTCAAAGCAAGTAACAAATACCAGTTCTATGTGTAAATTAGAGAATTAAATATAAAACTGAAGGAGTTGCTCAGTATAATTGCGATAGTCAAATCATAATATGGGGAATATTATCATATTGCAAGATCAGGATATCTAGAAGAATTATGAGCCTGAAGAATTCAAGCAATAGAGTGAACTGATCCAATAGGAACCTCTCTTGCAACGTATATAAGACCATTTTAAACTGGCCGATTTCCAAACGAGATAGAAGAATATTTTTGATAGCAGCGAGGCGTAAAATAATTAACAATATTGCCGCCTATATCACAGGCCATCGACTCATAGATAGAGATGTGATTAGACTTGGACCTGGAGGCTAATGCATTGTGTCGCTGATGTCAGAACGGCAATTTGGGTGTCCAAACCTTACGTTACCCAAATACCTAGTAACATGTAAACTGAAGCACCCTTGTGCTTTATGGAATTATTCACAGCAATCGGTGTACCGAATAAACTGAAACATCTCTGTGTCTGAAATGTACTAAGGAATTCTTCAAAACAATCGGTAATAGTGGAGCATTGAAAAAATGTTACTCAGATATTTTTGCTGTATATGGAAATTAGATTAGTAAATAGAAGTGAAAATGAGAGTTCTCACATATTCACACGCACATAAAAGAAAAATGAGTGCCAACGTTGAAATAAAGTGAGGATGTTAGCACATTGAAATTAAGGTATGTGTATAGTGATGGGGAGCACCATGATACTGCTGATGTTGGAGGTCGTGGTGGTGTGATATTCAGTATATAATATTTGAAAGAAAATACGAATAGACCGGTCAGTCATTCGTACATATGTTGCATATGTAAATAATCGTATATATGCATGTAAGTGAATGCCGGCCAAGAAAATAGATGTAGGTACATACTCGTTTGTGTGTATGTAATTTTTTAATTGTGGCCAAAGCAATATATATGTACATACATAAGTAAATAATAATAATGATAAGAAGAAGAAGAAGAAGAAGCAGAAAGAAAAATATAGAAAATGAGAAAAGCATTGTTTAGTTTTTAAATTGAACACAGCAAGAAGTACATAGAAGAACAATAGCAGCAAGAATTAAACCAGCAGTTGTTAGATATAATCAGAAAAACTACAACATCATTAACATATACATATGCCATATGTACTATATTCATATAGAATAAGAACAAACACATACGCGACATGAATTTGCGGGTGGTGAATAATTGCACACACACAAACACTTATATATGCCTACATTTATATGGATCTGTACATGTTGATGACTTAATGTAAACTAAAGAACGCAACGTAGTCAATACACATATATACACATATATACATACATACATAGCCATATACAAATCGATACGAATTAACAAAATCGTTCGCAATTTCAATCTTTATTTTATTTATATTACTTTTTTTTGCTGTTGTTGAAATTTTCGTTTGTTGTTGCTGAATATCTCGTTGTTTTCATTTTATTTCCATTTTTATTATGGTTGTTGTTAAACATCATAATACCAGAACATACGTATGTACATACAAAATTTTGTACCGATACACTATAGCTCACAGTATTTGTCGATTGTCGATTAGTTAGTTAGTTCCAACATACCTACAGTCTCTAGCTGATCGAATTTGTGCAAGTACGTACATAAGTATGTAGTGGGGCATGAAAAAGCCAATATCTACATATTGTCTGTGTGGCACTGTCGATAATTCGTTAGTTGAGATTTTGAATTGGTGCTGTCAATTAAAATTGCAAACACACAAAAAAAACAAGAAAAAAAAAATGCACCAGAAAAGTCAAAAGAGGTCTACAATGCACTTGTGTGATGACGTTGATGATGATGTGGATATACATATATGAGTATATATCTGGTGAAAAATGCATATCTAATAATGGTATTGTATTTTTGTGATGGAATTTCATTGGAGAATATAAAAATATTCTTGTTTTAGTGTTCCATGCAATCTGGAAATGTGAATATGATAATATTTTATATTACTAAACTAGTAGCATTAAACAAATAAACTAGTATTATATTAAATGAGAAAAAGTGTAAGTAATTAAACATAAAATTGTGTACTAAGTTAATATAAACTTGCACACAAAAGTCTTTAAAAAAAATCAATAAATACTTACGAAGATAATATCTTTAATGATTAAAAAAATGTGTAAAATTTAATATTTAATTAATATTTAACATAAGTACCTCAAACAAAAGAAACAAATCAGTAAATCAGTACAAAAAATTGTAATTAAAGAATTTTGTGAGAATAAATATTAACAATATTTAATTAATATACTAAAGTGATATTATACCCCAAAAAGTGGTAACAAAACCCTTAAAAAAATTTATAAATAATAAAAATTAAAGAAATATATAAAAATTAATATTAGTAATATTTAATTAATATAACAAACTGAAGTGTAGCTTACTTAATAAGCTTTGTTAAGGAAACATAAAATAAATTTATATTCAAAAAAAAAAAAAAAAAAAATTATTTGAAAGTAATGAAAATTAAAGAAATATATTAAAGTTTATATATTAACAATTTTCAATTAATATAATTAACTGATATTGTAGCCCACTTAATAAGCACTGGCTCTTTAATTTGCAAATATTTGTATGTTGCAGAATAAAATACAATATATGTATTAATAAATTGTAAATTAATTTACACAATAAAGTGTTGTAATAATAGTTTTTATACCCTGCATAATGCAATATGCATGGTATATTCATTTCGGTCAGATGTTTGTGTCCACTTGAAGGAATCTCCGGAGATATAGACATGGATATATATTCGTGATCAGCGTCGATTAAATTTTCGATTTAACGATGTCCGTCCGTCCGTCCGTCCGTCCGTCCGTCCGTCCGTCCGTCCGTCCGTCCGTCTGTCTGTCACCTGGCTGGTTCGCACGATAACTTGAGTAAATATTGAGCTATTTCGATGAAATTTGGCATAAGTAATCTATGATCCAAGGGTACGGAGGGGATTGATATTGGGCATGATCGGTCAATAACCACGCCCACACCAAGCATTCAAAGCGACTAACCTCGAAATTTTCAAAATCTTTAACTTGCTATAACTCACACAATATACCACTTGGGACAACAATATTTTGCACATAGAGTTATATTATACTACTATATAACCTCACCAAAAGTGGATGAGCTACGCCTACTTTCTAGCGTAGCTCCCATACAAAGTGTCTGTACTTCTTTTAAATTGAAACTGCTGTAACTTCTACAATCTTCTGTCTAGAATAACCATAATTGACACTTTGATTAACACGGTAGTCGGAAATAATATGGCAGAAAATCAATGTGCCACGCCCACTCCTTCATGGGTCTCCCATACAAAGTCGAGTGAATTAAACTAAAATTTTAAGCTCCATAGCTTACAAACCATTTAGCCTAGGACAACGAGACTTAGGGTATGGATTAGTATTGTACGAACAACTAGGCTCACAGAAAATGGGCGCACCACGCCCAGTGTTTATCGTAGCCCCCATACAAATTTTAAATTGAAACAGCTGTAACTTAGGCAATCTTATGTCTACAATAACCATAATTGACACTTAAATTAATATCGTAGTCGGAAATAATCTGGCGAAAAATCAGCGTACCACGCCCACTTCTTATTGGGGCTCCCATACAAAGTTGAGGAAATTAAACAAAAATGTTAACCACCATAACTTAGAAACTATTCAACGTAGGACACCAAATTTAAGGTGTGGATTAATATTGAAAAATTAATTGGATTTACTAGAAAATAGTAAGCCACGCCCACTTTTTATATAGCTCCCATACTAAGCCTCGGAATTATCTTAAAATCCTTTTACTTCGTCAAAGTCAACCATATTTTGTGTGTAAATTAGTAGTATATGCAAAAATTGTTTCTCGAAAAGTGGAAATAAAAGAAAAATTGGATATTCGAGTAAACTTTTTATATATAAATCTACATATGCAGGGTATAGTTTGGTCGGCCCCAGCCGACTGTAAGGAGATTTTTTTTTTCTTCTATATTCAAAATTATAATATATATACAATATAAATATTGCATTGGAGGAAAAATCATGGCGTATTTTGCAACATATGGCGTCAAGTGCTATAGGTTTTAATAGATAATTTCTGGAATTTGGAAATGAATAACCCATTTGTGCCATTTCGCAATATAGGCAGTTTTGAAAGTAATGTAAGTCTATTTCTACACCATCTCTAAGGAGATGTGGCATATATGATTCACAATTTGTATCGATTTTGCAATGTCTTTCCGTATGTTTGTTTTTCTGTCTGTCTATCTGTGCGTCTGTTGTCATTAAAACTGCCGTAATTATGGCCCTATTAAACTAAAAAGCTGCAATTAATATTATTTTAGCCTACAAACAGTTGAGTTCGTGGATAGGCGAAATTGGATCAAAACTACTCCTACCTTCCATACAAAAGTATGTTATTGGATGCGTTTTTCATTCTTCACATGCGAAAATATAATGCTTTGTAATAAAATTGGGTATTTAGCTCCACTCCATCTTCTATACCAAAGTATGTGTGTGAATGCATTTTTCTTACTTTACGCTCAAAAAGGTACACCTCTCAAATTGGAACTTGGTTTATGAAGTTACTGAAGTTACTTACAAAAGTATATTCTTGAATGTGTTTTTCACGCTTTACACACGAAAATATGTAGATGACAATATGAGACTCTCCCTACGCCTACGAGTTTGGTGACTCGTAAAAAATTGCTGCAGATTTGTACTACTTTACGACACTATACTTTACGCCATTCGAACACCATTTATTTTGTTCCTTGCAAAATGACTTCAGTAGTATATTATTCGATTCAAATGAGACTAACAAACAGCATCTCATCGATAATTCTACTTCAAAATAGCCAGTATAGGTGTATGCATCATTAATTGAACTTTGCCACGCTAAATAAGTGTCACGACTTTTTTGACAACCTAATAAGTATTTAATAAAGTTACTAAATGATTATATGAAATAAAAAAAAAAAAAAATATTAATAATCATTAATGTTTTTTGAAATGTTTTTCAGTATGATATGGAATCAACGAATCGAAAAAAATTTATATTTATATACCTACTAAATGCGACTAAATAAAAGTGTCAATAAAATCTATAAAAATTTAATATAAAATACAATGAAAAAAATCGAAAAATCGAAAGAAAAAATAATTAGTAAATGTGTCATATAAAAATATATAGTCTATAAAAAAAGACAACATTATGTTGGTATATTTTCCAATCAAAATTTAATGAAATTATCTTAAAATAAATGATTGTTAACTGCTATGTATATAGGAATCCTGCATATGCAAAATATTAGCATTATTTGAGTTGGCAGTAATTATTAATTTAACAAAACAAGCGAAAGAGGTTTAAAAAGGGAAAAAGAGAGAAATGATATGCCTGTCATAAATACCACGAAAGAAAAAAAAAACCATCATAAAATATTAAACGGAAAAACGATGTCAAATGTATCCAACTAATTAAAGAAAAAATACAATTAAAAATAATTCATAAAATAATTCAAAAGAAATATAAAATAAAACCAAATACTAGTTTATTGGTATTATTCCCACTTGTTACTAGTATAACCATTATAATGATTGTGATGACTATCACGATGATCATGAAAATGATGAGCACTCTAAAATAAACAAAAAATTTCAATAATGATACTTACTACGAAAATAAATAAATAATTAAATACAAATTATTGTAAATTGAATAAATAATGTCATGCATTGGTTGGATGGTATCTCATTGGATGACAATTTAATTAGCGGCCGTCCGAGTGGCAGTAATAGTGAGAATAGTGACAGCAAACAAAGCAATAAAACGTCAGCGACTACAGCAGCAATAAGAACAAGTAGGTTACTTAAATGTGTAATTTTATGAAAAATATTATCAAATATATACATATTTTCTTTTCACTCTTTATTTCATTTTATAATCATTCATAGTTTATTTTTAATTTTTATTTAATTTTATATAAAATGCATTTTAAAAAACATATTTATAAGTATTTCTTTATTGGCAATTCATTTATAACATTAATTCAATTTGCGACTACATCTTGAGCAACCTTGTGCAAATTGATGGATGGTTTTCTGCACTACAAAGTTTATACAAAGTAATAATAATACTAATTAATGGCGTCATATACACTAAAACTCCTCCCCCTTAATACCCAATACTTTGGGGTTAGGTCCTGGCTTGTCTTTATCATACCCCATATATTGCAGCCTGTGGCCTAGTCTCCCTTTTTTTACCGACAATGCATTTTACGAATATGGCGTTAAGTTGTTCAAGCTCTGCTCATTTCTAACCATTTATTGGACTAATTCGACATTCTACTTTTTGGCGATCATTTCGCCATCTCGCATGCTATTTTGTGCTCTAAACCATTTACATCGCCAACGCCTTATAACCAGCTTGGATCTCCTGTTTTATATACCTGATAAAGTTATTTCAAGAAGAGTCAATGGCCAGACAAAAATTGTATAAGATAGTAATTTACCTCATTGAAATTTATGCTGCTGATATGCATTAATATCGTATATTGTACACTCACACCTACTATTTTTCAATGCACGTACATTGCTATAGCATTTACATAAAAATGCATTTTTATAGTATTTACATAGTTTTTGAATATTTATAAATATTTTGACTTATATATTTTCTGTCATACGGTTTGTTTTATAAGTATAAGTAATATTTAAGGGGGTATTCTGATCTAGAGCCCTACTTTTTGGGTATTTTTCAAACTAGGATAAAAAAAAAATTAAAAACATTTTTACTATCCATTTTCTTATATATAATATTTATTGATTTTTAAAGTATATAAAAAAAATTAAAAAAAAAAAAGTCAAAAATTCATCCAATGACAGGCCGGTGAAGTGGGTTGCCAGTCAAACGGTGCTCCCTGGTTGACATGATTCCAACCCTTGTAGTGATCTAAATCAAACAAATAAAAAAATTCTCAATCAGTAAAGATGTCGCTATCTCTTGGACCTCGGCCAAAAAAAAAAAAAAATTCACAAAATGGCGACCACTTGAAACAAAATTTTTTTTTACCCCTGTTTTTCGACCTTTACGAATTTTTTAAAAATACTTAGAATTAAAATTTTTTAAAGTCCAAGGTCCAGGTGATAAAAAGATATATAAAGAAGATTCTCACAAAATTTCAGAGGAATCGGTCAGATAGAACTTGAGATATCGTGTCAACCACCTCAACAAAAGGAGTTTTGAGAAAAACGCTTTTGAAGTTTGAGAAAGATTCCAGTAGAATAACTCAGATAATAATATTTAATACTCACTTTGGATTAATCGGCGATCCCATATCCATATATATATATATATATATATATATATATATATATATATATATATATATATACATATATATATATATATATATATATATATATATAAATATATATATATTTATATATATATATATATATATATATATATATATATACATATATATATATATATATATATATATATATATATATATATATATATATATATATTTATATTTATATATACCAATCTGGACTTATGGTATTCAGTTTTGGGGCACCGCATCTCCCTCTAATATCGAAAAATTGCAGCGAATACAATCCAAGTGTCTGCGAATTATTGTAAACGCGCCTTGGTATATGAGGAACGTTAACATCCATCGAGATTTAAATGTATCCACAATTTCTGAGGAAGTTGCAATGTACTGCAGAAGTTACATTCAAAAATTACACAATCATCCGAATCCCCTTGCTAGGCAATTGTTGCTGAGCAAGGGGCATCGTCGATTAAAAAGAAAAGACACACTGAATATGCTGTAAAATTGCTACATCTCGCGACTCACCAAATTGTGATGGAACGTAGGGGATATCACATAGTTTTATTTAGTTTGTAAGATTTGAATACTTATTGTTAGTTTCTCGTATTTAAGAAAGATTCAATAAAAAAAAAATAAGCTAACAAAAAAAAAAAAAAAAAAAAAAAAAAAAAAATATTTATATATATATATATATATATATATATTTATATATATATATATATATATATATATATATATATATATATAAAGAACTCGAGTCGGATATAAAAGAATTTCTGGAAAGAATGAATCCTCAAGTCACCCGGTAACATCTGCCGTCCATTGTGTGATCACTCCGCTCGGCCGGCTTAGATGATACGTCATCTAAGCCGGCGGTATCTCCGGTGTATCTCCCAAAATAATTTGAATTTTGAAAAATCCTTTTAAGAGCATATTTTTGTAAGTCTAAGCTTCGAAAATATGTAAAAAAAATCGATTTTTTCAATTTTCTAGACCAGAATACTCCCTTAATGTTTTGCAATATTCAATTATGATAATTGTGTATAATTCAAAACTACAATAAAATAATCAAAATAACACACAGGGCAAACAAAAAAGAAACTATTAAATTAACTTTAATTAAAAATTAAAAACAAATTTAAAGAAAAAGTATTATTTGCAAATAAAAAAAAAACAAAAATTTATGAAGACAATAACTAACAACAATATTCGAATGAAGAAGCTTCGGTCGAAACATTATATGCCGCACTGTTTTCAAAGTGTACCGAAAACTTGCAAATGATTGGTTTAAAAAATATTGATAATGATTATTTTTAAAACTAATTTTTTATTGTGTAATTGAGAAATAAGATAAGTAGTTGTGTATGTAAATGAAATCTGCTGATATTAAAAGCAAATTTTTGTCATCCTAATTTTTCCTAAGAACATATGGAAAATCATAAATTTTCACATTTGCAATGACTTTGTATAGATATTATTTATTATTATTATTATTAAGGCTATGAAACACCGCGACTGGGAGATCCTTTGTGCAGCCTTATTCCCTAACTAGTAGATCTCACGATTATTTATAAATCTTGTCATTGCTGTGGGACTGATTTTAACTAGGTCCCTGGGAACTATAAATCCGTTGCCTAGGTAGTTTAGTCTGCGTCTAGCCACAGCTGGGCAATTTGAACGTGTTTTGCTATTTCCTGCTCTTCAAGACAGAGTCGATAGAGATCGTTGTTTACCACACCCATTTGCACATGCGATAATTAACTTTACAATGACCTATTAGTAGTTCAGTGTACAGCTTGATGTCTTTCCTGCTGAGGTTCAGTATCTATCTTAATATGTTTAGAGTCAATGAATCTTTTCGACTGCCGCATGCCTGTTTGGGCTCTCCAGTAATCGGTTAGACTACTTTTTAGAGATTATTTAATTTACGTGCTGATTTTTTTTGCATGCTTCTATATTTAAATTAAATGTACATTTTTAATAATTAATATTAAACATACAAAAATAATATACTTCTCTTCCGGTTCCTTTAAAGAAAATATAAAAAAGTATGGAAATTTTTTCGTACTACCGTAAACTTTTGAAAATGGTGATAATCACGTTTTCACCTTAGTGCCTTCTTTTCCTTATGTTCAATTAATGAATATTACATACCGAATTTGTTGCTCTTACTTGAATTTATTAAAACCATGTGCCCGAAACCATTGAACAAAATTTTTATGTTACTTATTATTTATCATTTGTGTATCTGTGAATTGAATGATGTTATCTGAATATGGCTTTTGAACTATTTTCTTTAATAATTGATTTGTTTCAATATCTTTTATTTCAACAATTTGTTCAAAATACTCATATTATTGTCTTTTTCTTTCTGACATTCATTTTGGGTGAGACATTGAATAACATCATAATGATTTGTAGGATTTTCAACACAATATTTAGTTGTTTCTTTAATGTTATTGGTTGTTGTTGTTGTTGTTGTTGTTGTTGTTTAATCTCTAAGAAATTTTATTTTTAGTACTACAATTTTTTGGAATCTATAATTTTAATGCATTCTGAATTGTAAATAAATTTTCCATAATAGAATTGTATATATTATTTTGTTTTCTGTTCATTTTTCTTTGATCGATTTGAAAACATATGAATGAGTCATAAACGATTGTAATTGCTTTAAGTTGTTTTGATATACTCGATTGTCGAAAAAGTCATAGCGCATTTTTAGGAAGATTGTCAAGGCTCATTTATGAATATATAGAGCAAAGTTTCATCAACGATATACTGAATATTTTGGCGCATTACAATTTCTAGTCTACCTAAAAGAGTTAAGAGTCCATAGAGCGCCAGTCCTTCCTCAATAAAAAATTGCACGAGGTAATGTTTGACAGTCTAATCAGAAGCGAATAGTCTACCGTTAAAGTCATTTTACGAGTAAGGAGGCTAATGAGAATTCTCATGAAAATGATTAATTCTAGCTATTTTTTTAAGAGATGTATTCAATTGATCTGCTATATTACAGAGGGACCATAAGCAAAGTTTGATGAAAGTTGACAGCCATCATGGCTGGTCGAATGATAAATGTTCAATACCTCTATAATGACACGAGTTGTTGCATGCGGTCTTTCTTTGGTCACAGTTTTTATATTGTTTCTATCCAACGGTTGATAGAAACAATATAATGGTCTTCTGATATAATTAAAGAGCATTGTTGAGATGAAAATTTGATTTGACCATCTATGGAAACGACGATCTTATAAAGTATCATATTCATAAAAGTGTATGGAATTTTTTACAGCTTCTTTAAAGATCCATGCGAAAATAATAATAGTGCAATACATGGGGAAAGTAAAGAGTTTGCTTATCCATTTTCAACTTGATGTAGAACTCGAACGCGAAATCAGACATTTTTTTCAAATATAACTCAAAATGTTACCTTTAAAAATTGAAAGCATTTGAGCTGATTATGGTGGTGCTACTAATGTGACAATATGTGAGACGATATCCATTCCAAAATCATATATATTATGACTTTTCCGACAATCCAATGATACATAAGATGTTATTCCGTGTGTTCAAGTGGTATATAGAAAATATTTGCGGACAAATACAATAACAATAGGTAGCCATAAACATTAAACGAGCACAGTTTAGAATTATTCATTTCATTGGCATATAAACAAATCTGTGTGAAAGAGATTATACATGTGTAGCTATACATTTGTGCAATCTAATGCAACAATTCAAATTTATAAATCAGTTGGAAATTGATTTAGATGTAATTTGAATAATTTATTTTCACCTCATCACCTCGTGCAATAGACTTATCAACCCACATCCACTCACTCATCAATTGGTTAAATGTGAGGCTCTCGTTTTCTGCGCCTCAATATGATTAACTCGTGGTAGATATAAAACATAGATACTATTCTGTATAATCTTTGGCCTAATAATATATTCTATAGCAATATATTTTCGATATTATTGTTTTTGTTGTTGTTTGTATTCATGCAGGTGTATAACAGCATGATATGGGGGAAACTTCCACTAACCACATGTGTATACGATACATGCAACTAGTAGTAGGACAATATATAGGAAAAAATAATCAACAAGTCTGAATATTTTTTGACACATCAAAAATAAATAAAAACAAAACCACAAGTAGAAAATAAGAAAATCGAGAAATGAAGAAAATTATGTTGATTTTGTTCGTGTTGTTGTTGATATTATATATAAGCCAAAAATAGATGGGTAATTAAAAACCAAATATTTAGAAATGCATAATAAATTGAGCATGAAATAATTAATTGTATGTATATAGGTACACTGGATAAAAAGGAGTTATATAAAATGAGGAATTTGTAAAAAAATTTCAAATATAAAATTTGAAGCCATTTAAGGGGGTCCACCTGTGTAAAATTTTCGAAAAATCGATTTGTTTTACATTTTTCGCATCTTTAACGAGAGCTTCTACAGGATGAGGATGAGGGGAAGTTTATGGTCCTGGTATTGCAGATTAAATGTGAGTCTATAATCCAAAAAAAAAAAAAAAAATTTTTGTTGTGTTTCCAAACTTTGAAAGCGTTTTTCTCGAAACCATATTTTTGAATTTTGTGGGCAGGATTAAAAAAAATCTACTTAACCGATTGACTTGAAATTTTGAGAGACTCATTAATACAGATAACTGAAGGTACCCAGGTAGCGGTTTTTCGATTTTTTTTTTTTCAATTTTACAGCAGTTTTTATATCGGAAAAAACATGAAAACGAATAATTTTTATAAAAACAACTGCCATTTCTTCAATTTTTAAAATTTCGTCAAAATCCTACGTCAGTACCTCAACGATATAAACAGAAATAAGGTTTTTTTTTACTTTTTGCGTTTTAGATAACTGGTTCGAGCGGAATCTTGCCCACAATTTCGGTATTTCATTTTGAAGGGGTCACTTTGAACGCCCTTAATGAGTACAAGCCTTCGGATTACACTATTGGAAACATTTACTATTGAAATATAAGCACAAACCTTCAAAATAACGTTAAACTTATTCTTATTTTCGAATTAGTTCTCCTAACGAAAATTCCCGAAAAAGCGTTCGAAATACCGCGATCACACAGGTGGACCCCCATAATTCATAAGCAGACATAATTGTTTGCATGGTAGCTATGTTTATTTATAAGCGGAATAACTTGAAATTTGATGTGAACTACTATTTTGGTAGAAAAATAAGATTCACAAAGTTTCAGAATGATGCATTGAAAAATAATGAACCTCTAGTATGTTTTTCGATTTTACTTAAAAAAAAATAAGTTTTATATGACATATATATATTTATTTATAAAAAAAAACTTCTAATTTAGAGGGGAATATAATCGATCGATTTTTATTAAAAAAGCTTGCTTGTGAAACGTCAGGAGTTGAAGATTGCAGACTAAAAAAAAACAAAAAAAAAAAAAAAATTAATGATTTCCTTTAAAAATTCTTAAAGTCGACATACACAATTTTCCATTTTTTTTGTTAAACAATTACAATTAGTTTTTAAAATGTGATTCTGCAAATTCTATATAATAAACTGGGCAAAACTACTCTTTCGTCCGATCGTAAATTTCATAAGCACTTATACTTATACTTATACATATACCTACTAGGCATGCTTGCACACCTCATTTTTTGAATATATTTATGTTTAATTTCGTTTTTCTTATTTTGCACGAGAATATGTGAAATGCGTGAAAAACACGATTTTTTGTTGGTTCTCTTTAATTTTCTATTTTGTTTATTTTTATTTTTTGTATTTCTAATTTTTATTTATAAATTATGTTTATTTTTCTGGAGCAAAACATACTAACCGACAATGTTAATATGAGAGTTTGCATACATACGAGTACTTACATATACATGTGCGTTTATGTATTTCTTATTTTATTTTGTCTAAGATGCCCGCCAGTTAAATTGACTATTTTTTTTTCACGCGTATTTTCTTGTTTTTTATTTGTACGTACGATATATGGTTTTGAGAGATGCATTTCAAAAATAAAGCGAAAAAGACCAGTAGTCAGTTTGTATAAAGTTTACATAAATATTTAGCAATAAAAATATTACAAAAAAAAAGAAAAAAATAAATAACAACGTAGAATATATATACATTTGCATGCGTGTATATATATGTATGTGCAATAAGTCGTCGTAGTCGTCGTCTTCGTCGTCATATGTAGTGCTAGTATTTTGTATGTATCTCTAGTCAGTCTGTTCAGTGGGGGCATACTCACATTTATGTTAACATAGTGCGTGCTTTCGAATATTGCAGATTAGAAAGATATCGGTCTATCCATCGGTGGTGTGCTATATAATGCGTGGCGTTAAAAATAACGGTAGTGCAGTGTTTATACATATTTTATTGTATTTATTTATAAATGCATATAAATGTGTACATATTTTATCATCAAATCATTAATTAATTATTGATATGATTTTTATTTGAATTTTATATATTTCTTTCTTAAAGTGTCACCATAAAGTTCTTCCAAAATGTTATAAATACTCAGAAAGATACAAATCATTTCTTCCTTTGATTGGTTTAGTGAATTCAGTGTATTGTTACCATTGTTACCAATGTTCTCATTATATCGCATATATATCGAAATCATAAGACAAATTTTGTAAAAGGTGAAAAATTAGCTTAAAAAAAAGAAAAAAATACAAAAAAAAACGAGTTATCATAATATTTCCTTATGAGCCATTATTACGATTCTGAGTAAGTTTAATAGAGACATTTTATTTTAAAATAATTTAAGTAATATTTTGTGATTGAAACAAGATATTTAAGTAGGTAATAATTTACGTTACTATGATGTTTTTGTATAAGGAATTTTGCAATATAAGGAAGAAGAGTTTGGCGATTATATTGGTACATATCATAATTGTTCTACGAATATTTATGTATAAGAGCACACATTTTATTTAACTTTTCGATATCACCTCTTAGTACTTTTTCAATGGGTTCTTCAGCTAATTAAACCTATCTTTAGTGTGTGGAAAGTAGCTAATTAGGGCAACAACTACGTACATTTTGAAACTCATATATTTATTGGGAAAATTAGTGCCATAAATTTTTTGAACTTCATTCAATATTTATATATTTCGATACCCAAAGTCTGAAAACATACTTTCTAACGCATATTTTTGAATGGGAATTAGGCGTCAGTATCATCCACTTACGCATAGTTTCGAATTTATACATTCGTTGGGTAAAAATAATATTATGTTCCAAATTATAGTTCGATTATTTAACATTTTCGAGCGCAAAGCCTGAATCAGAGGTAATTAATTGCTGGTATGAAAAACTTAAACTTTTATTTACACACACGCAGTCTTAAAGAATATGTTCGAAAACGAACTTTCGTATATGAGGTAGGAGTGGTTTTTAACCGATTTCATCTGTTCTCTGAGTTTTTTAATTTACGGTACACTTGCGTACAGAGTTTTATCTCGTTCACTTAATATATACACTCGTACGTCCACAAAGAGTAAAAACATATACGCATATGTTTTAAAAAAATCATTTTAGGAGGTAAGCGTAGTTTTCTTCCCCTTAAAACAATTCTTGAACATGTTCATTTATTAATTATGCATAAACCTATAAAAAAAATTAATAAATATGTGGCACTTATAAACCCCGAAGGGATCTTTGGCAGAGCGTCTCTTCCATTACTGTTGTGCGTGTTAAATTAATTGACTGTAGGAAAAAGGACCCACTTATATCAATGGATTCCGAATGGCAGAACACGTATAACATCACTTTTTCTGAGCTTTATCTTCTTTTAGAAGCTTTTCCATTATAAATTGTTACTGCCGGAAGAATTTCTGAGCACCCATCATTAAATGCTTTCAAAATTCTAGACCAATAATTTTGAAACTTTTTAAGATTAGAATATTTGGGTCTGTTGTTTTCCCCATCTTCTTCTCGAAAACGGCTTTTAAAATGATTTCGTACATGTGAAGCCGACAGCGTAAGTAAAAGAGGTCTTTTTCTAAAATGTTTTCAATCAACACCCACGCATCTTTGACGTGCCAGTATTTAATGATGTTGAAGTAATGTTGAAGGCTCCATTCCGATAGGGTTGCACCTGTTCCTGCTGTTACCTGTTCTTTAACAGACCTGGAGTGTAATGCAGTTACATCAAGAAGTTAATCAGTACCAAATTTTAAAGAATCTCAGGAAGTCGGTCTAATGTCTTTTTAGGCGTTAATTCTGGAAGTAATTTTCCATCGCAATGCAAGGTTGCAACGTACAATTTCCTATTCCTACATTTTTTTTATTTCGGTAGCCAAAAGTCAAGTATTTCTATAAGACTAGTGAATACCTTTAAAATCTTACCTTTTGAAAGGATTATAAATGAATTATAATATTATATATCCATTTCCCTACTTTTTTAAAGAAAAAAACACAGAAAATTCAAATTAAGTGGGGAAGGTTTATTATCATTTGAAAGAACATTCTTTGGCATCTATTTTTGAAGATTATGTATTTCGAATATTGGCCGCGTCTGAGATGGTCCATCCGTTGAGTCCAATTTTCGATGACTCGTTCGAGCATTTCGACTGGTAACTGGCGAATGACACGCGTGATGTTTTGCTTCAAGGCCTGAATCAAAGCGGGTTTGTCAGCATAAACTTTAGACTTTATATATCCCCACAGGAAAAAGTCTAACGGTGTGATATCACACGATCTTGGTGGCCAATCGACCGGCCCAAAACGTGAAATTATCTGCTCACCGAAGTGTTCTCTCAATAAATCCAGTGATTGATGAGATGTGTGGAAGTGGCGCCATCTTGTTGAAACCAAATGTCGCTGAGATCACGAGCTTCAATTTCAGGCATCAAATAGTCGGATATCATGGCACGATAACGGTCGCCATTGACGGTTACGTTCTCACCGGAATCATTTTTGAAGAAATATGGACCGATGATTCCACCGGTCCACAAACCACACCAAACCGTTGTTTTTTCTGGATGAAGTGGCAGCTGTTAAATCTCTTCAGGTTACTCTTCATCCCAAATGCGCCAATTTTGCTTGTTTACATACCCATTGAGTCAGAAATGGGCCTCATCGCTGAAAAAAATTTGGCTCGAAAACGTCGGATCTTCTTGGAACTTTTCAAGAGCCTATAGAGCGAAGCGATGTCGCTTGGAAAGGTCGGGCGGCTTCAGTTCTTGCACAAGCTGTATTTTGAACGGTTTCGATTTAAGATCTAGACGTAAAATGCGCCAAGTCGTTCCATACGTCAGTTCGACTTGCTGCGAATGGTCTATTCGGTCGAATATTATCCAATAATGAATGCTGGGTCTCAAGATGGGTGATGGTGTTGCGAATAGTACGCTCAGTAGGACGATTATGTTGACCATAAGTAGAGCGAAGTGCACGGAACACATTCCTCACAGAACGTGAAATTTCGTAATAAATTTGAACGATTTGTAAACGTTGTTCAGGAGTAAGTCTTTCCATGATGAAATGTGAAACAATACTAAACAAAAATAACATGACAGCATGGCACGACTCACACGTGATCTGTTAAAAAAATGCTATTGAAAAAAGTATGTCTACTTGGATCACCCAATACATATATGAATTGTTGTTATATTGTTAAAACATGAATTTATTATTAGTATTATACATATGTACACATGCAACTATATATATTTCATCTGTAAACATGTAGCTATACATTTGAACGGTAGCAGCAAAGCAAAGAAAGCGCTTCACTTGAGCTTCACTTGAGTGAAGAGTAGGTATTTGTGGTGGGCTGGTATTTACACCCATGGCCGGAGTCTCGTTATACACTTACTAACTCAAGCTATCTAGGTATTTGTGGAAAATAGTCAAAACTTAAAAAACAAATTTTTTTTTATTGCAGTTGAACCCTTACAACCGCTGCTAAAAATTTAATGGAATAGCCAAGAACATTTGAATTACCGCCGTTATTTCAAAATTGTTTCACTTTCTTTATACTGTAAAACAAAGAAATTTTCCACCGGACTTAATTTAGATCCTTACTCTGTACAAGTTTTTTGAAACCAAGAAATCAATTTGTACGAAATAGCCTAGACAGACGGCAGACTAATTCCGGATTACCGAGTTAATTCGAATTAACTCGGGCATTAACTGCAGCTAATCCGCATAAACTCTATGAGTTAATTTTCAAAATAAAAGAGGATTAGGACAATTTGCTATGGCAACATTGCTGAAAATTGTCTATTGTAAATTTTTCTCGATCCATTTTACAAAATATTAGGTTTGTTCGCTAACAAAAAACTTTCCACAATTGTTAACAGTTTTCAACATGAAAAGTGTTGGCGAACAAATAAATCCAGCTGTCAATTACGAACGGTGAATGTCAATTTACAAGTTTCTGATAGTTTTCAGTTCACGTAATTCTTGTAGATTTTCTCATATCGAGAGTGAAAGATGACAGAAATTTATAGTGATAGTAATGTAAGTGAGCATACCTAATAAAACAGCAATCAGCCGTTTAGTTAATCCGCAATACTGACGTCAGATTATTATTTTATTCGGATTAAGTGCGCCGGTAATCCGGAATTAGGCTGCCGTCTGTCTAGGCTATAATAACTTTAAACTTATCCGATTAACTTGAAATTTCGCTAAACTAATTTTTTTATGTAAAGCAACTAAATAGAGCAGCAGCGCAAGCATTAAACATGAAAAATATGAGCCACTCCATGTACATACATATATCATTTCGACAGAAATATTGGTATGATCACAAATGTAGAATACTCCACCATTTTTCGATCGCATTATATCAACAGCTTTAAACTCCCTCCCTGTGCCTTTGTAAATTGGAGAATAATCAATTTTAATATTTCCTATATTCGCTTCTAATAATATTCTTAATTATATGTACACAAGCATATACAATATATTTTATATAAGTAAATAAATAAAATAAATGGATTAAGTAACAGTGTGTTTAAAGTGTGAATAGAATATATCCATATTGTAAATGATTGCTTATCGTTTATTCTTGCCATATCCGTTCACGCGTAAAATATCTTAACCATATGTAATATATCTAAAAGATGCTCAAGTACAGATGGCGGTACTTATCAACATGTCGATACATATATGTATATTGTATGTGTATAAGAGTGGTTCTTATTTGCAAACTTTCGAAACCAATTAAGCACATGACCCGATTTGATTTCTTTAATACTACAAAGGGCGACTGTTAAAACGTCATGCAAGAATGATGAAATTATGATATACCTCTTTGGATTTAAATTTAGCAGATCTCCATATTTCAATGAGTAGCGATCATGTCATAACTATGATGCAACGTTTACAACGCTTCTTCAGGACTCAGGAAATAAATAAAGAAATATTTATATAAGCCATAATAAAACTTATATATGTAAAATCTACTGGATTTGCCAATTTTTGATTCAGAAGCGTAGAGTTTAAAACTTTTAGCTTGAAATTTTGACAGTGTCTCATCGAAAAATGTTTAATGCTTTAATGAAATATGAAGACAGCGTAATGTTCCAAATGAAAAATTATCCATTATTCTCCAGAGAGTTAGGGACCATTCCAATGTTCATGGAAATAAATGTGTGGATGGGTATATTATACAACAATAATAATAACAACAACAACAACAACAAAACATTTGAATACCACACATTCACACATACTTATGTGGATTGAAATATATTTATTGAACATATATGTGTGTGTATGTGCTCTACACTAACTACGCAACTAATACATACATGCAAATGCACATATGTAGTCATGTAACGTACTTACATACATATATCAACATCGAAGCATATGTATACATGTATTAGTCGTACTTATTCTAAATGGTTTTCAATGCTACAACGGGAAGTTATAAAGTATCTTTAAGCGATTTTCTTTTTTTTGCTTTCATTCATTTTTTCATTTCGTTTAATTTTTGTTTTTGTTTTCTTTTTTTTGTTGTTTGCTTGCATTTCTTTGTCATGCAAATTGTGAAGGATAACAATGTGTGTGGGTATGTCAGTATGCATATTTGTGTCTGTGTACTTGATGATTTAATCGATAAGTCACCCAGTTGATATGTGAGTACGTGTGCGTGTGCGTGTTCTCTTATGATGGCGATATATTACAAACTAAAGTACATATTATCACATCATATCAAAGCTTATGCAATATAAAAACTGACATTATATATACATATTTTATACATACTCACACACGTCTAAATGTGTATGTTTAATGGCACATCATATCAATTATTATATCAGAAAAATGTCATTGAACATCAATAGAAAAAACTATACCAGTATAAAATGTATTTAACAAATATGGTAAAATCATAGCTTTATGGAAAAGTGGATGCATATTTGGTACGATGTCTCAACAAAAATATATAAGATGTGGTTCCTAATAGTTTTTAGCGCATTCAATAAATGGAAATACAACGGTTGGTAATGGTGGAAAAATGTTATACGTAGGTAGGTGTGGTTTTCACTCGATATGTGCACACTTTTGTATAGTCGTGCAAAAAGTATAGACGTTATTATACTCGTCGTTTTGTATGGGAGGTAGGTGTAGTTTCTAGTCGATTCCATCCATTTTTAAACTTGTTCGTTTACTAAAAATATTTCAGGTGTTGCGTTTCTATTTTCGAATGTGAAGTGTGTAAACGTTATTTCCATCTGCTTACACCCATTTTTCAATTTAATAATATTGTGATAAGCAGTACTGTAAACACAAAATTTGAATTCGAGAGCTATGTATATTTGGTGTCAAAGTGTGAAAATATACATTTTATAAAGGGTTATCCATTTAGCGGTTTCAAAAGTAAATCTAAATAAAACACATATAAAATATTTTTTATCATGATATTTCTTTTTTATTATAAAGTTTGAACGTTGACATTATGTGTGAAATACTACATCATTTAAATGACCACCACGCGAATTGTTGCAAGCATCGATTCTTTTGAGGTAATTTTCGACCACTTTTTGACACATATTGGGCGGTATCTCAGCCATAACGTGACGAATGTTGGTTTTTAGGTGCTCAAGAGTTAAAGGTTTATCTGCATAAACACGGTCTTTCGCGTAGCCCCACAAAAAAAAGTCAAGCGGTGTCAAATCGCATGATCTTGGTGGCCACTTGATCTCGCCACGACGAGAAATTACGCGGTCAGAAAATTTCTCTTGCAATAAAGCCATATTCGCTCGAGTTGTGTGGCATGTGGCACCGTCTTGTTGAAACCACATATTCTCTAAGTCGTATTCTTCAATATCAGGCAAAAAAAAGTCGGTTATCATATG
The DNA here is from genome assembly GCA_963854835.1 of Megamerina dolium. Lineage (NCBI taxonomy): Eukaryota > Metazoa > Arthropoda > Insecta > Diptera > Megamerinidae > Megamerina > Megamerina dolium. Next base: position 63,946,822 of record OY978526.1, on the reverse strand, counting down.
ACCATAACGCTCCGAATTGACGGTGACAGTCGTTCCATCGTTGTTTTCGAAGAAGTAAGGTCCAATCACACCTCCGGACCAAAGAGCGCACCAAGCAGTGACTTTTTGTGGATGTAGTGGCCTCTCTTCAATTACTTGAGGATTCTCAGAACCCCAAATACGACAATTTTGTTTGTTAACATACCCACCGAGTGAGAAATGTGCTTCGTCGCTGAAGAAAATTTTGTTCGAAAAATCGCCGTCCACCGCCTGTTGTTCAAGCACCCATTCGACGTATCTACGACGTTGTGAATGGTCAGCTGGCTTCAGTTGTTGTGTGAGCTGGATTTTATATGGATGTAGGTGTAGATCCAAATGCAAAATACGTCATAATGTGCCGTAAGACAGTCCTAATTCCTGAGAACGACGAGGAATCGACACATTCGGGTCTTCGGCAACACTTTCACTTACACCAGCGATATTTTCGGTGGTACGAGCGAAACGATGATGCACAGGCTTTACAATATCTGTAACCGATCCAGTCTCTTCATATTTCTTCAAAATTTTGCCAATTGCTTGCGTAATTGGACAATTATGTAAACCATAATCTCCTCTTAAAGCACGATATGTGGCTCTGGCAGAATCACCATTTTTGTAGTATGTTTTTACAATTTTAATGCGTTGTGCGATAGTTAAGCGATCCATTTTCGCAAATGTCAGACTTTGAACTGAAAAAGAAAGAAATTGTTTTAACAACTCAGTTTGACAGATGTCGAATTCTAGCCCTATACTTTTGAAACCGCGAAATCGATAACCCTTTACCACACTTTTCTATGAGAGGCAGGTATTTTCGTACTGCGAAACATTCAGGGGCATCTTTTGAAAGAATAATAACTTTTTTGTCAAGTAATTCTCTCGAAATTCTTTTGATAATAATCACGATGGTTATGTGTTTATCATTTGACCACGTTTAAAAAGTTTTTAAAACTAACCAATTATCATTAAATACAAATTTTCGACTTACTATTAAAGACCCATTATTGTGTCACTTCCGTCCTTTTAACAATTAATAACTCAGTCCAATGTCGATTAGTTTGCAAATTTCATTTCTGTTCTTAAAAATATAACAAACATAACTTTTGTTGGCCTAATCAAAATAATTCGACTGTTTGACAAAAGGATCTAGGCCTGAAAGTAGATGAATAATATTGAAATCGATTGCAAATATTTGGTATCATAATTCTTTTTCTTTAGAAAAAAATGAAAATAAATTATTTAATAAATATGCAGTTTTTAGAAATAACGTATAGCGATAGTTGAATTTGACGCAACAGGAAAAATTCTTTTAGGGAGAAGATATAAAAAAATAAATAAATATGGGGCACTTAAAGCCGCGAAGGCCAACATACTAAGCTACGGAGCTACGGCACCCACACGGAGAAGATATAGATTTAATTAATAACTTTACAATGATGAATCACAATTTGAAATGCTATGAGAAAAAATAAAGGTTTGGTGATTTTATGGTCCACATAAGATAAAAAAATTACCTTATAAAACAGGCGTCACGTTGTTTAGTATTTTTTGGAGTCATCGAAAGTTAACGACCTCAGTGAATTTATAAACATGGAAAAAATTGGTCACCGTTATGTAATTCAATACCTTCATTTGAAAGGTCTCAGTCCAACGAATATTAAAGTAGAACTAGATTCTTTTCTGGGGGAGTCTGTTCCTTCGTTTACGACCATAAAATATTGGGTGGCAGAGTTTAAAGAAGGTCGTATAAGCTGCCAAAACAAACACCGTAGTGGTCGACCAATTGAGGTGGCCACGCCAGAAACGGTTAAGAAAATCCACAAAATGGTATTGGATGATCGCCGGCTGAAAGTGCGTGAGCTAGGTGAAATTACAAGCATTTCAAAAAGTGCTATACATCGTATATTGATCGAAAAGTTGGAGATGAAAAAGCTGTGTGCAAGATGGGTGCCGCGTTTGCTCACAATAGAACAAAAACGACGTCGTGAAGATGTTTCTATAGAGTGTTTGGCGATGTTTCACAGTAATAAAGCCGAGTTTTTGCGTCGATTCGTAACCATGGATGAGGCATGGGTCCACCACTTAACACCTGAGACAAAGGAGCAGTCAACTGAAAGTGATTGAAAGGGGAGAATCGTGTCCAAAAAAGGCGAAGACAGTTATGGCAGGCAAAGTTATGGCGAGAAATTACGCGGCCAGAAAATTTCTCTTGCAATAAAGCCATATTCGTTCGAGTTGTGTGGCATGTGGCACCGTCTTGTTGAAACCACATATTCTCGTATTCTTCAATAGCAGGCAAAAAAAAGTCGGTTATCATATGACCATAACGCTCCGAATTGACGGTGACAGTCGTTCCATCGTCGTTTTCGAAGAAGTAAGGTCCAATCACACCTCCGGACCAAAGAGCGCACCAAGCAGTGACTTTTTGTGGATGTAGTGGCCTCACTTCAATTACTTGAGGATTCTCAGAACCCCAAATACGACAATTTTGTTTGTTAACATACCCACCGAGTGAGAAATGTGCTTCGTCGCTGAAGAAAATTTTGTTCGAAAAATCGCCGTCCACCGCCTGTTGTTCAAGCACCCATTCGACGTATCTACGACGTTGTGAATGGTCAGCTGGCTTCAGTTGTTGTGTGAGCTGGATTTTATATGGATGTAGGTGTAGATCCAAATGCAAAATACGCCATAATGTTCCGTAAGACAGTCCTAATTCCTGAGAACGACGAGGAATCGACGCATTCGGGTCTTCGGGAACACTTTCACTTACAGCAGCAATATTTTCGGTGGTACTAGCGAAACGATGATGCACAGGCCTTACAATATCTGTAACCGATCCAGTCTCTTCATATTTCTCCACAATTTTGGCAATTGCTTGCGTAGTTGGACGATTATGTAAACCATAATCTCCTCTTAAAGCACGATATGTGGCTGTGGCAGAATCACCATTTTTGTAGTAGGTTTTTACAATTTTAATGCGTTGTGCGATAGTTAAGCGATCCATTTTCGCAAATGTCAGACTTTGAACTGAAAAAGAAAGAAATTGTTTTAACAACTCAGTTTGACAGATGTCGAATTCTAGCCCTATACTTTTGAAACCGCGAAATGGATAACCCCTTATATCTAATTATCTTTGCAATATTAATCCACACCTTAAATTAGGTTGGCGTGTTATGCTGTCTCCTCTCAGAGAGAGGGTAGCTACAATAACCTAAACCTAAACCTACTTATGCAGCGTATAACAATATCCCTGTAACACTTCCAAACACTACAAACTTGATTGGAACACCTAAAAAGTACTTTAAATTTTTCTTTTTGAATCACCAAGTACAAGAAAGTATTGAAAAACTCCTAAAAGAACTCTAAAAGAGTTTGACAAACTCAGAAATGTGATACCACAAGAATTCTGTCATTTCAAAGCGGCCTCTGCCACCGCTGTCCAATGTAGTATTGCTTCGATCAATGCCTAGAGCGAAGCATCGCTTATATAAGACCCTTTATAAACCTTGCCCTTGTAGAAGTAATAGAATAGTATATGACAAAAATAGGTCATTTGAATACCAAATTCCATCGTGAACTGTCGTCTATTAAAATCTATAACATTTAATCCGATTGCCATACATATGACCCCATCTATTCCAAAAAAAAACTCGTTATGTCTTTTTCAACAACCCAATAATTAGTATTATTTCTTTGGTCTTTGTGTTCAAGTAATCAACAAAATGTAATTGCCAATAAATGAATGCATAAGTGGAATGAAGCGAAATTAAATTTTATTATTTTTAATTAAAAATATTAAACTAACTGAGTTCAGTCTAACGTATTTATTATAAATAAAGTGCATTTGAATTTGTTAAAAATATTAATTAATAATATTTCTGTACTCTTTTGTTATCTCTCTAACTTATTTTCTCTTTTTCTCACACAAACTTTCTCCATAATTCCATCCTTTTTTTTCTCATATCACTTCATTATTATTGTACAATATTTTTAAAATATGTACAATTCTTTTATGTTTATATTTTTATTTATAAATTACTTTTTTTCATTTCATTACATTTTGGGTTCTTATATACCATATACATAATATCCATACATATGCATTTGCATACACATGTACTGTATATGTATATATGGGAACTATTAATTAACTACTATGCTACGAGAACGAAGACGTCATGCACACTATAAGCTAAATACCAGGTAAATTAATTTATCGAATCGTTATATTCAAATATTTTCTAATTAAAATTAAGTTATAATTCGTAAAATATTGCATGATTAGAATATGCTTTATATATATACACATATTTGACTCGATGATAGATTTCAAAAAATTATACATTTTTCACTTATATCACTCTTGCCGCAAGCGTGTTCCTAATGATCTATAAAATATTTCACCCGATCGTCTATTGAGATGTCAAAAATTCGATGTGAATAGAACTCACGGTATTTTTCGTTGTCCATGCTTTCGTTTATTAGTAGATATTGTTTATTTCTTTTTCCCACTTCTATGAAGCTTATAAATACCTAGCTACAACGAGTATATATAGTATAATATAAATAAAGGTGTTCTGTTTACTTTTACTATGTATGTATTTAGTTTTCTAGTTTTTTTATTTCTTCACAATTCCAAGTATTATTCTCTATTCCTATTCATATCGACGAATATATTGTATTAGCATTATATATGCATTAGTGTGTGTTTAGTGTATTCGTATAAGAGTACATTCTGTTAGATTGCTGGTCAGATGTAGAAATGTAGAAGAGAAATATTTTCTTATGTTTCTGAGAGTTTATGAAATTCGCTCTATATAATTCAATTTAAAATTTGTTGTTTATACTATTTGCAATACTCGCATACTTCAAAGAAGGTAAATATATTAAGAAGTCTTATCTTCTAGTCTTCATGAGGTGCTTTATGCTCTTGCTCCTTGTTAAAATATTGTATATTTATCAAATCTTAAATATTGAAAATTATATTTTGTTAAAAATCTCATATATATATATATATATATATATATATATATATATATACATATATACATATATATATATATATATATATATATATATATATATATATATATATATATATATATATATATTCCAAATATATCGAATTCATTGATAAAAATATTTACTAATTCACATATATATTTACATATATAAAATGTGATCATATTTTTGTTTATTATTTTGATAATAGTGCATGAGGACAAGATTTGAAGCTGAACAGATGGTAACCAAATACTTCCCATCATGTAGAATATTGCATGAACGTAACACCATATTGTATATTGTTTTTATTATTTTAATGCTACTCATCTCACTTACCTGGTTTTCCCGACAAATTTCGTGTAGACTAGAAGATAAGACTTCTTAATCTATTTATCTTCTTTGCTTTATGCAATAAACTATGTATTAGAAAGAGAAAAGAAATGAGAGCGTAAATAATTTTGGAGATTTTCTTAAAGTGTCTGTTGAAATATGGTTATTTGGTAACCATTATCCATTAATCATATATTCGTTGATATACTGGCTTTGAGTTTAAAACCTTTGTTCTTAATATTTGTGCTTTATTTTAACTTATGCATTCATATAACTTGGATATTGAAGAATTTTATTCTCAGGAATAACCGATGAAATTTCACTACATTTATTATATTCTGCACAGCCAATACGTCATATCTGAACTATTCCAAAATTGTGTGTTTTTATACCCCGCATAATGCAATATGCAAGGTATATTCATTTCGGTCAGATGTTTGTGACCACTTGAAGGAATCTCCGGAGATATAGATATAGATATATATTCGTGATCAGCGTTGCTTAAATTTTCGATTTAACGATGTCCGTCCGTCCATCCGTCCGTCCGTCTGTCAGTCACCTGGATTGTTCGCACGATAACTTGAGTAAATATTGAGCTATTTCGATGAAATTTGGCACAAGTAATCTATGATCCAAGGGTACGGAGGGGATTGATATTGGGCATGATCGGTCAATAACCACGCCCAGACCAAGCATTCAAAGCGACTAACCTCGAAATTTTTAAAACCTTTAACTCGCTATAACTCACAATATATAGCACTTCGGACAACAATATTTAGCACATAGACTTATATTATACTACTATATGACCTCGCCAAAAGTGGGTGAGCCACGCCTACTTTTTAGCGTGGCTCTCATACAAAGTGTCTGTACTTCTTTTAAATTGAAACAGCTGTAACTTCTACAATCTTCTGTCCATAATAACCATAATTGCCACTTAGATTAACATGGCAGTCGGAAATAATATGGCAGAAAATCAGTGTGCCACGCCCACTACTTTTTAGGTCTCCCATACAAAGTTGCGGAATTAAAAAAAAAATGTTACCGGTTATAACTTGCAAACTATTCAACGTAGAATAACGAGATTTAAGGTGTGGATTAGTATTGTACGAGCAACTAGGCTCACAGAAAATGGGCGCACCACTCCCTCTGTTTATCGTAGCCCCCATACAAATTTTAAATTGAAACAGCTGTAACTTCGGCAATCTTCTGTCTAGAATAACCATAATTGACACTTAGATTAACATGGTAGTCGAAAATATAAGAAAGAGGTAAGCCACGCCAACTTATTATATAGCTCCCCTCATAACATACAAAGTACTTCGTCAAAGTCAACCATATTTCGGGTGTAAAATAGTATTATATCCAAAAATTGTTTCTCAAAAAGTAGAAATAAAAGAAAAAGATGGATAGTCGAGTAAACTTTTTATATATATATATATATATATCTACATATGCAGGGTATAATTTGGTCGGCCCCAGCCGACTGTAAGGAGATTTTTTATACATATTTTGTGTATCATTGAACGCAAGAACTATTGATGTCGAGGCTTGGCTAATATTTCTTGGGGAGAATAATCTCCAACTAGCTGGCTCCAGTACTTGGTCTTTTCACCGAAGCATAGGTCTGTTTCTTCAGTGGGTTCCGAATATAACATTTTCTTAGCCGGAACGTGTTCTTCCATTTGCTCGATATGACCTAACCAGCGCAACCGCTGAATTTTAATGCGCTTTACTATGTCGATGTCGGCATACACCTCATGCAGCTCATGGTTTTACCTTATTCGATACTCGCCACCAACCAGCTCCAGCTTCAGCGACTCTCTTTTAAACTCTCAGAATGATGCACTGACTGCTCACGAGTTGACACCGATTATGCTAATATCTTCGGCATACGCCAACAGCATGACACTTCTGTTGAAGATAGTGCCATTATGTCGTAGATCAGCAGCTCGTATAATTTTCTCCATAATAAGTTTGAAGAAGTCGCATGATAACGAATCACCTTGTCTGAAACCCCATTCGTTATTTAACAGTGAGGAGAGGTCCCTTCCAATTTTCACTGCTCAACGGGAGTTGCACAGTGTTATTCTGCAAAGCCGAATGAGCTTAGACCGAACTCTGACATTGTTTTATAGAGGTGATCCCTTATTGGACTGTAGAAAGCGGCTTTGTAATCAACAAAGTCTTCTGGGTCTGCTCCGGGACTTGGCGCAGTGTGAAAATGGCAGTGTGTGGATAGTAGATTTACCAGGTCTGAAGCCACACTAATAAGGTCCAATCAGCTTGTTAAGCATAGGCTTCAATCTTGCACACAGTACACTCGATACGATGGTAAGAAGACTTATTCAACGATAGATGGCAGAAAATGTAAGGGTGAGCAACTCACCGTCTCCGGTCTTAAACAACTCTGTAGGCAGGTCATCATCACTTGTAGCTTTATTGTTTCTCAGCTTAGAAATAGCATTTTTGACCTCATTATGGTCGAGTGATAGAACAGCAATACCATCATCCGTGATTGGGGAGTTCGGGAGGTCTTCTTCACTAGCGGATTTGTTGCCATTCGTCGCCATTCAATAATGTGGAGAAATATTTCCTTCATGAGTTCACTATACTCTGGACATCTAAAACCAGATTTCCATTGTTATCACTACAGTTAGAGGCTCCGGGATTTAAACCGCCACTCAGTCGCTTGACCCTCTCAACGAATTTTCGAGTCTCTTCTCTGTCTCTACACATCTCTATCTCCTTACACTTGCGTCTTCCTTGCTCTGTATTCTTGCACCTGAAAAGACGTCTCTCCGCACTCCCCAATCTCTGTACTGCCACTTAATAGCTCGTGTAGCACCTGCGCGCAGGGTTTTCCTCTAGTTAGCGCCTTTCTCTGCGCTAGCTTTGCGTTACTCCTGATCATACCACTCATTCCTCAGAGGCTGGTAGAAACCGATTACCTTCTCGGCAGCAGTAGTCATGGAGTGGGATATACGTATGTTTTCACTGTGCGCATGTATCATCAAGAGGGGAGTGTTCTGCATAAGCAGATCCGATAGATGAGTGGTAAAATAATTCGCTGTCTTTGGTGATTGCAGTTTATTGACGTCCAGCTTTTTCTGCGTGGGTCTTCGTATGCTCTTTGCGACACATAAATGTGTTCACACCTTAGCTGCAACAAGATAGTGATCGATTTAAAGTCCATCACACTTTAAGCATGTCTTCCGTAAATCATCAAGTGATCAATTTGGTTCTTCGTTCGTTGATATGGAGACAACCACGTCGTTTTTAGGATGCCGAGATGCTGAAATCCGATACTTTTAATTACTATGTTTCGTGCAGCGGCGAAGTCGATCAGCATAATTCCGTTATCGAAAGTGTTCTGGTGGGGGTTGAATTTACCGAAAGTTGGACCAAAGGTAGCCACCTTGCCCACCCTGGCATTGAAGTCGCTAAGCACCAGACCAAGTATGGTATATACCACTACAGGTGGGTACCGTAGTGGTACCGTAGTGGAAAGAAAATTATTTTCGATATTAAATTTTTAAGTATCACATATATCTACTAATATTTTCCCGCCAACATTTTTCCCAAAAAGGCTGACCCCAATCCCTACCCCTTCGAGATATCGCCTACAAAATAGACATTTTTATAAAAAACAAAGTATCCCTAGAGAGGTCGAACCAACCTCCACTAATATTTGCTCGAAAAACTTTTGTCTGAATGTACAGGATGATTTTTTTAGAGCCTTAAAAAAACACATACAATTTAGAGAAATATATGAAGTTTTTATTTGAGTCGATAGCCTGATCTATATAATTCAATGCTTAAAGATGATTTTAAGTAAATGTTGACGGCGGCTGTGTCTCAAATGGTTCATATGCTGGGTCCAATTTTGGCATACTCTCTCCAAAAAGTCACGAATAAATTCTTCAATATTGGATTTAAGTACGTCAACCGCTGCGGGCTTGTCGCAATAGATATGAGCCTTAACACAGTCCCACAAAAACTTTAAAATCTAAAGGTTAAAGACATTAAATCGTACTATTTAGGCGGCCAATTGACCGTCCCCAAATGTGAAATAAACTGTTCACCGTTCGCCACTCAATCGGGCCATTGTTTCGCGTGCTATATGGCATGTGGCACGGTCTTGTTGAAACCACATTTCAGACAAGTCCAGCTCTTCCATTGTGGGCAAAAAAAATTTGTAATCACAGCATGGTAGCGCTCGCCCTTCACAGTAACGTTTCTGTCTAAGTCGTCTTTGTAAAAATACGGTTCAATGATGCCACCGGCCCATAATCCACACCAAAAAGTGCATTTTTCGGAATGCATTGGCAGTTATTGCAATGCTTCTGGCTGCTCTTCACACCAAATATGGCAATTTTGATTGTTCACTTATCCATTCAAGCAGAAGTGATCTTCGTCGCTGAACACAAGAAAGTGCACGGTTCACAAAAAACAGCTCAAAATTGCAAAAACCCCCACAGCTGCCGAGTTATCGCTTTTAGAGGTATTGAATCGAAGGTCCCATTATTTATTTCAATGTAATTATTTTTCGAAACGCAATTGCCCATTATCTCCACTTAAAAATGTGAGAATGTTCTTAATAAATAAGAAGCATTGCCATAAATGTGACCTCTCAGGAGAGGTCAAAAAATCCTGTAAAAATCACTATCTTGTGGTTTGGTCGAACAATTCATAGTGACTGTTAATTCTCATCGATATGGAAATATATTAACCAACTTATTATACCCTGCATAATGCAATATGCATGGTATATTCATTTCGGTCAGATGTTTGTGTCCACTTGAAGGAATCTCCGGAGATATAGACATGGATATATATTCGTGATCAGCGTCGATTAAATTTTCGATTTAACGATGTCCGTCCGTCCGTCCGTCCGTCCGTCCGTCCGTCCGTCCGTCCGTCCGTCTGTCTGTCACCTGGCTGGTTCGCACGATAACTTGAGTAAATATTGAGCTATTTCGATGAAATTTGGCATAAGTAATCTATGATCCAAGGGTACGGAGGGGATTGATATTGGGCATGATCGGTCAATAACCACGCCCACACCAAGCATTCAAAGCGACTAACCTCGAAATTTTCAAAATCTTTAACTTGCTATAACTCACATAATATACCACTTGGGACAACAATATTTTGCACATAGAGTTATATTATACTACTATATAACCTCGCCAAAAGTGGGTGAGCCACGCCTACTTTCTAGCGTAGCTCCCATACAAAGTGTCTGTACTTCTTTTAAATTGAAACTACTGTAACTTCTACAATCTTCTGTCTAGAATAACCATAATTGACACTTAGATTAACACGGCAGTCAGAAATAATATGGCAGAAAATCAATGTGCCACGCCCACTCCTTTTTGGGTCTCCCATACAAAGTTGCGGAAATTAAAAAAAATGTTACCGGTTATAACTTGCAAACTATTCAGCGTAGAATAACGAGATTTAAGGTGTGGATTAGTTTTGTACGAGCAACTAGGCTCACATAAAATGGGCGCACCACGCCCAGTGTTTATCGTAGCCCCCATACAAATTTTAAATTGAAACAGCTGTAACTTCGGCAATCTTCTGTCTAGAATAACCATAATTGACACTTAAATTAATATCGTAGTCGGCAAAAATCTGGCAGAAAATCAGTGTGCCACGCCCACTCCTTCATGGGTCTCCCATACAAAGTCGAGTGAATTAAACTAAAATTTTAAGCTCCATAGCTTACAAACCATTTAGCCTAGGACAACGAAACTTAGGGTATGGATTAGTATTGTACGAGCAACTAGGCTCACAGAAAATGGGCGCACCACGCCCAGTGTTTATCGTAGCCCCCATACAAATTTTAAATTGAAACAGCTGTAACTTAGGCAATCTTATGTCTACAATAACCATAATTGACACTTAAATTAATATCGTAGTCGGGTATAATCTATCGAAAAATCTGCGTACCACGCCCACTTCTTATTGGGGCTCCCATACAAAGTTGAGGAAATTAAACAAAAATGTTAACCACCATAACTTAGAAACTATTCAACGTAGGACACCAAATTTAAGGTGTGGATTAACATTGAAAAATTAATTGGATTTACTAGAAAGTGGTAAGCCACGCCCACTTTTTATATAGCTCCCATACTAAGCCTCGGAATTATCTTAAAATCCTTTTACTTCGTCAAAGTCAACCATATTTCGGGTGTAAATTAGTAGCATATGCAAAAATTGTTTCTCGAAAAGTGGAAATAAAAGAAAAGTTGGATATTCGAGTAAACTTTTTATATACAAATCTACATATGCAGGGTATAGTTTGGTCGGCCCCCGCCGACTGTAAGGAGATTTTTTTAGTTTAAAATTGATACAAATTGAGATATGAATCTAAACAATGGTTTAGCAAGACGCAGCATGACCCATTTTAGCTCTATTTGAATATAAATTTGCAATCAAATCATGTGATTTGATACCGTTAGTAAATTTTATATTTAAGTATGTGGACTCTTCAACATTTGTAACCAAAAATTCCTGAAAATGAAAGCCTAAATACCAAAAGGTTATTAAAAATTATCTCAAAAGTATGATACTGTTTGTACCTTTAATTAAAATAAAATCAAAATCATCACAACAAAAAATAAAAAATTATCAATTTTACAGATGACATTGTCTTTTTTTTATCCATACAAGTGCAAAAAATAAATCTATTTTAATTTCATATGTCAAATTGATGTCAGCAAAAATAATAAATTCATCGTCGCGTTTACATAGTGCGATAGCATAAGAATAACAAATAAAAAAGAAGAAGGAGGAGGAATAAAACAAAGGCAAAATATTTATTCAAGGATGTGACGCTATTACTATTTTTTCGTTTTGTTTGGTTTTGTCATTTTAATTCGCTCGTGAAATTTTCTATTTGATTGCTTTCATGTTCAGGCATCTTATGAAAAAAAAATCAAGCATTATTTTTTTAGACTTTATGTAACGCATATTTATTTATTTAAATATAAATACATTAAGTAAATATAAATGTGTGCTGATTACAATGATAAATCAACCACATTTACTAAAATCATTAGCCATTGCCAATGCCATGACATGATTTAAGATATTTGATTATTTTTTATTTTATTTAATTTTTTTCGTTTTTTTTTGTTTAGATCATTTACACTTATTTTATATAATTCCATGAATAAATGAATGAAAAAAAAAAAAAAATTGTATGCTTTTGTCAATATGCCTGTAGTTATAAATAGAATTTTGTGGTTTTTTTTGCGGGGGCCAAATGTCACAATTATTATTTCTAAATATAAATTGGAAAACAAAATTATATTTCTGACTGTTTTTACAAGATGGAAAACCTGCTGTAGTAACCTGCTGCAGGACCGCAGTCTTATGAATGACTCAATATTGGTGATTGGAGGATTGACAAGTAATTTCAGAAGATTATTCCTCCTACTTAAATGCTTAATATACTTTCTTATGTACGAGTAGTTTTTATTTCAACGAATTTTGGACGACGCTTGAAATCTTCAGGATCTGTTGTTCGGTGGTATATTTACCAGATCTGAAGCCACACTGATAAGGTCCAACGAGGTTGTTGAGCATGGGCTTCAATCTCTCACACAGTACGCTCGATAGGGCCTTGTATGCGATGCTAAGAAGAGATATACCATTATTGACTTATACACTTATGCACTTATATTATCACCCCTAGCGCTTTTCAATATAAAATTTTAGGAAAAGAACAAAGAACAATTATAGAGCACTGGTAAAACATAAAACTATGTTAAAAAGTCGCAATTGCTAACAAGCGTGTAATTAAGATTATTATTGAGTGGCTTAATGTAGGATGACGTTGTTTTAAAATTCACAATCAATATATCAATTATTCACTCAATTCTTAAATATTATTATTACAGAAGAACGCGTGCTTTAAAATTTACATAAATGCAGAATACTTGTAATCTGATACACATCCCCTTCATTTTAAAATGCTCTCTATACTTTATGCAACATATTTTTTTATATGTGATATATTTTTTATATACAAATGTACCCACGTGGTTTTTTACTTTTATTTTCAAATATAGTATGCCTAGGCACTTGCAAATATGTGCTTGCTAAATCGATACCAATATCCTCAACAGATTTACATGCTTTTTCATTTAAGTATATATTGGTATATTCAAGCACATGCATTTATGTATTCTATTTTAATTTATAATTATAATTTATTTTTTGTTGTTGTTGTTGCGGTTGTTGTTGTTGCTTAATACATAATTATACTATCATGGTAGTTATTAAAACAATTTACATGGTTTTTTTTATTCCTATTTTTTGAATCTTGTTGTTAATGATACTGTGGTATTTTGTGAATAACATTGATGATTGCACATTGCTAGCGTAACCATTATTGGCAATAATGCTTATTATATAATTTGGAATTAAAAAAAGAATATGGGAAAATCAGAAAAAGAGTATAATTGAATTAAATTAAATCGATTCTACTTAATTGATTGTAAAAATGGAGGAGTCTATGAGATGAGCATTTAAATTAGATTTTTGTGAGGAACAATTTAAACAATTTAATATTCGAATCAGATATTCTGAATTTCGAAATTACGAGAATCAAATTTATACGTTTGAGATCCCAAAAAGGAATTGTATTTCTAATTGTATTTCGTATCGCCGAATGTTGTATACAAGGCAAAAAGTTATTTGAACAAAAATTAAATTGAATTAATTACAATAGTGTCTACGCCAGAAAATTACGTGTGGTGGATTTGGTGCCACCTTAATAGAAGGCGAATGCAACTCTGACTTGATCAGTCAGCAGTCGGTTCGTTTGTTCTTGTTCTTCTTTTTTTATACCCTGCATAATGCAATATGCATGGTATATTCATTTCGGTCAGATGTTTGTGTCCACTTGAAGGAATCTCCGGAGATATAGACATGGATATATATTCGTGATCAGCGTCGATTAAATTTTCGATTTAACGATGTCCGTCCGTCCGTCCGTCCGTCCGTCCGTCCGTCCGTCCGTCCGTCTGTCTGTCACCTGGCTGGTTCGCACGATAACTTGAGTAAATATTGAGCTATTTCGATGAAATTTGGCATAAGTAATCTATGATCCAAGGGTACGGAGGGGATTGATATTGAGCATGATCGGTCAATAACCACGCCCACACCAAGCATTCAAAGCGACTAACCTCGAAATTTTCAAAATTTTTAACTTGCTATAACTCACATAATATACCACTTGGGACAACAATATTTTGCACATAGAGTTATATTATACTACTATATAACCTCGCCAAAAGTGGGTGAGCCACGCCTACTTTCTAGCGTAGCTCCCATACAAAGTGTCTGTACTTCTTTTAAATTGAAACTGCTGTAACTTCTACAATCTTCTGTCTAGAATAATTGACACTTAGATTAACATGGTAGTCGGAAATAATATGGCAGAAAATCAATGTGCCACGCCCACTCCTTTTTGGGTCTCCCATACAAAGTTGCGGAAATTAAAAAAAATGTTACCGGTTATAACTTGCAAACTATTCAGCGTAGAATAACGAGATTTAAGGTGTGGATTAGTATTGTACGAGCAACTAGGCTCACAGAAAATGGGCGCACCACGCCCACTGTTTATCGTAGCCCCCATACAAATTTTAAATTGAAACAGCTGTAACTTCGGCAATCTTCTGTCTAGAATAACCATAATTGACACTTAAATTAATATCGTAGTCGGCAAAACCTGGCAGAAAATCAGTGTGCCACGCCCACTCCTTCATGGGTCTCCCATACAAAGTCGAGTGAATTAAACTAAAATTTTAAGCTCCATAGCTTACAAACCATTTAGCCTAGGACAACGAGACTTAGGGTATGGATTAGTATTGTACGAGCAACTAGGCTCACAGAAAATGGGCGCACCACGATCAGTGTTTATCGTAGCCCCCATACAAATTTTAAATTGAAACAGCTGTAACTTAGGCAATCTTATGTCTACAATAACCATAATTGACACTTAAATTAATATCGTAGTCGGAAATAATCTGGCGAAAAATCAGCGTACCACGCCCACTTCTTATTGGGGCTCCCATAAAAAGTTGAGGAAATTAAACAAAAATGTTAACCACCATAACTTAGAAACTATTCAACGTAGGACACCAAATTTAAGGTGTGGATTAACATTGAAAAATTAATTGGATTTACTAGAAAGTGGTAAGCCACGCCCACTTTTTATATAGCTCCCATACTAAGCCTCGGAATTATCTTAAAATCCTTTTACTTCGTCAAAGTCAACCATATTTCGGGTGTAAATTAGTAGTATATACAAAAATTGTTTCTCGAAAAGTGGAAATAAAAGAAAAGTTGGATATTCGAGTAAACTTTTTATATATAAATCTACATATGCAGGGTATAGTTTGGTCGGCCCCAGCCGACTGTAAGGAGATTTTTTCTTTGTACAAAGTGATGTACATAAGAAGCAATCAGTCTCTAACGTCTCAATACGGAATTTCTTCCGACAACGAAATTAATTGAGTAAATTGAAATTTGATTTAAATATATATTTTGAATAATGGTATTGGCCACCAACGAAAGGCTTAACAACTTAGAAGGTGAGAAAAGGTGTGCTGATGCAAATACAACAGCAACAGCAAGTAGCAGCACCACCATCATCACATCAACCGTAACAATAACAACAACAATTAACCATCAGAACAAATGGAAGAAAATCAACAGCAACAGCGACAACAACAGCAAGATTTGTCATCGAGTATCAAAAGATGATGAGGAAAAATTACGTTAACCGAAAACATCAACAACCCCGAAAACATCGACAAGTAGATTATTAATTATTATTATTTATTATTTTATTATTTAAAAACTATTAATTAAAAATAACTTTAATTTTGTTAAAAAAGCAAGAAACAGTCGGTAATTGAAAACACATCGGTACAACTCAATCAAGGTATGAGCCCAACGGCACCTCTGTCACACACACAAATAGAAAATGTTATAATTATTTTTCATAATTTTTTCGCAAAATGTTTATATTTTTCTTAATTTTAGCCTAAGCCTTTCAATTCCGAATCTAGTTTGAATTTAATAATGTGTGTAATATAATTCGAAAAAATGCTTCAAATACCAATGTTTCGAATGCAGTTTGACCTCTACAACTAGCTTAGAAAAATACTCAGCACCAATGTTTTCTCGCCAGTTTTCACACCGAGTACCCTGCTTGATGGGTTGTGAAATTAGCACAGCGTTATTGTGCCGATTACGACGCACCATATGCTTCTGCCTAGGCTAAGTTGAGTTTTGCTGAGCAAGGCATACGTAGAGAAAGCGGTAACACGACTGTTTCACGAATGATCTCCGCAGAATAACTAACTTGGGCACAAAAAAAAAATGTCTTCAAAATTGCTCAGTGAAAAAGAAGTGATATTCTTCGCTTCGCTCGATGCTTACACTTGGTTATCACAATGAAATGTGGCTACCTTAACCTAAGATAAAATAAAATTATAAATTAATTGGGTATTAGAAATAGTGTTTGCTCGCTCTAGCATTACGAACATAACCTAAACTAAATTAACTTTTTTGTACGTTTTCAATCACACTTTGGTCAAATCTATTCATAGTAATACATAGATAAAAGATAGAAGTGAGCTCAAGAAAGATTTAATAATAATTATTATTGTTGGGGATAATAACAATAATAATTATTTAATAATAATTATTATTGTTATTATTGAGGAGAACTATAAAGGTATTATAGATTTCTGGAAAATTCTTTGGATTTTCAAAATTTATTATACCTACTCGATTTGATGAATGAATTTGAATGAGGATTGGAAACAAAAGTGAAAGCAAAAAAATTCAATTTATTTGGAAATTTATAATTTGCAATTAAAAGTCAAAATCAAACTCAATCGCCATATATTTTTCTTATAACTATGAATATACCATCCCACACACTTTGGAATCCCTGCACGACAGTACAAAAAAAAAAAAAACAACAAACCATCAATTCATACGTGATTATATTTAATGACTGACGCTAAAAATTTATACAAAATTTGCACACACAGAGAAAAAAATGCAATAAAAATGTTTTGTTATATTTTTCTCGCCACCCGCTAAACATTAAGTCAAATTTCAATGATGTTGATTTGTGTGTACTTTTCTTGAGACATGTGTTCACTGTGTTTATGTGAGTGTATGTGTGTGTGTGTGTGTGAATACCTTTTTGGCGGTTTTCATTTTCAAATTTTCGACATTTCTCTATTTTATTCTATTATGAAAATGAAAAGTAATATGACTGACGGTATTTTCTATGCCATACACATATGATTTTTATATTGTTGCCAATGATGTTGCTAATGGTCTGCCAGTTGTTTGTTGTTGTTGTTGTTGTGTGTGAATTTTGTATGAGTTGGCTCTATAATTTACATACGATTTTATATATACATATGTCTTCATATATAATTTGTATTTGGCCAAAACTGATCTCGCACAACTGTCAGTTATTGTTCGTTCGTTCGCATACACCAATCGTATGTACAAAAAATATACATAGTATTGTCAGATGGGCGAAATTTTTCTTATACTACATGTCGTGTTATTTCATTGCTGTATTTCATTCAATCGATTTGCGATGTCATAACAATATAACAATATATAAGATAATATTTTCTTAAAGATGAAAAATACAAGAAAAATGTTGTGAATTGAAAATTTCATTGGAAAATATATTTAAATTTAAAGTGAAAATATAAAAATATTGTGTTATAATTCTTAAAGTGAGATATCTTTCAAGTGGAAGATGAAGTTTCTTGCAAGCTGTTGTGTGTTTCAAAAAATTATCTAAAATTCTTACATCTACTATCTACAATTTCATTAATATTAAAAATAAATGAAAAGTTCTAAAAATCAACAACGTGGTGGATATTTGGAACGTACTGAACGTAAAACTCAAAAATATGGAAATTCAGAACGTGCTGATCGACGAAGTAGCAAACAACGTGGCGAAAAAGGTCCAGCGTATGTGTTGCATTGAGTAGTGAATATTGAAATAAATTAATATTTTAATGTACCATATATTTGCTTGCAACGATGTGAGAAACGAGTTCATAATCAACGAAATTAGATGAATAGTTCGTTAATACCTTTAACGAAATAATATTTATGGTCTCTTTTTTCTAAAAACGCGAAAATATGTTTTCAAAATTTGCTCAAAACAAAATTCCAAAATATGCTATTTATGAAGTACCTACGATATTTCATTGAAAGTTCATTTTGAGATCATTTCTAAAAAAAAATTCATATTTCCATTATAATGCCCACTCTCATATAAATTCTATACAATTTTATGAAGTGAATAAAACTAGAATTTCTTTTGGAAAATAAAATCCATAATTTTTTTATATAATCGATATTATATTTAATGACTTAATGTCTTGATTGTTTACGTGTCTATAGTTATTAAAAAGTCGCTCAAGCGAAGGAATGTTTGCAATAAAAATTTTGAATGAATAAAAATAAGATCATAAAGTACCTACAATTGGAAAATTTATTTACTTAAAAAGACACTAAAAAAGTTATATGTACTTAAGTATAGATATCTAACATAGGTGCACATAATTTTCTCAAACTTGTCTATTCATAATAGCTCGTCTATTAGAATACTTATATACCTATGCATATATTTTCTTCTAAATAAAACATATATGAAATTATTTTCAAGGGCTTTAAAAATAGCATAAATATGTAGCATACATTTTATGTATTGTAAAGATTTTTAGTAGAAAAAATAAAGACAAAGAATCACCCTGCGTGTACCAGAGAGCTGTGGTTAATGTTCGCAAACAAAATTGTAGTGTTTGAATTTCTTTTGAATCTTCTTGACGCAATAAAAAACAAAATATTTTAATAGGTAATTTAGTTTTACAACACTTTTGTACAATAGTTGAAAATATTATGATGGTAGTAGGAATTCAATTGAAATAACCATTTTGTTAGGTACTTTAGTAGAGCATTCTCAACAAAATTGTTTTTCTCAGTAGCTGATTTGAAGCTATGTTAAAACGTGACATTATTTGTTTAAAACTTCTGTTCATAAACAATTAATCCCACATCCCACAAATTTGTTTAAACGGAAACGAAATAGAAATGTATAATTTTTACGTCAATTTGAAACTTTCGAAATTTGCTTTACTCAACACAAAAAATTTGTGAAAACATTCCCTTGAAAATTGATTATAGTTCTCATACAAAATGTTCATATTTTTGAATATAAATCACTCCAATAATTTGAAATTTAGTAAATCTTATTTTACCAACAAAATAATACTCCACGTCAAATTTGAAGTCGATCCGATCTTAAAGTCCTTTACCATTTTTTTGTTATTATCAACAAAAATCGACGATATTGCGAATTGTTTTGAAATTTTGGAAATGTTGCTTCTTCATCAGTATAATATACCTCAGGGGTTGCGTTATAAGAGGGAAATATTCCCAACCCTTACATCCTATTATTTCATCATATTACTATATCTTAAAGGATTTTAAATCATTTCCTTAATAGATAAGCTTAGATTAAATGAGATTGGTGAGAGCTAGATACTTGCTGTCTATGGCACTGCATCCATTTCGAACTATTGTGCCATACCCGAGTTTAATACTGGAAGAGATTATATCCTCCTAGTTTCTCAAAGAACGTTTTGATTCTTGTGAGTTCAAGTTCAGACAGATAGATTGCCTCACATGGACAAGGGCTGAACATTCTGTGATTAGGTGTATGGTTGTCTCATCATCTTCCATACAGAATGTACATATTTCACTGTCTGTCAATTTCAGACGGGTTTTATGTTTGCTTAATAGACAGTGTCCAGTAATTATACCTGTCATAAGTTTTAATTCTGCTCTGCTCAAACCTCTTGAGTTTTTGGTTGAGTAGTGCTGAAAGAAAGCTTTGGTACATTCTAAACCAATAGTTTTTGAACATCTTGCATTTGCTTTGGTCATGTATTCTTGCTTAATGAAATTTCTGCAATGAGCTTTGCTGATACCTAAGATTGATTCGGGTCCAAATGGTCGCTTTTCAATTCCTTTCCTTGCCAATCTGTCTGCACCGTCATTACCATCGTAGCCACAGTGTGCTGGAATCCAATGTATTATCTCTTGATTCCTGATTGATAGTTTTTGGAGAAGATTAGCTGTCTCCCATACTAACCTAGAGTTAAATGTCGATGCATGCAGGCTTTTATTGCAGCCTGACATAGTTCCCATACAAAATTTTGATGTTTTCTTTGCAATGCAGACAAATCTACATGGAAGGCACCATTAGATTTTAATGTATCATTGTGAAATTTCGGAAAATCTTATTGTTTTAACCAAATAATTGACACACCAAATTTGTAGTCATTCCGCTTACAAAAAAGCAAAGTAGTAGAAGTTACCACGATTTATCAATGTCTAATTCTGAAACTTTCAAAATTGAATTTTTTTCATCAGAATGATACCATGCACAAAATCTAAAATCATTTGGTTAATAAATCTAACATATATAGTTCAAATATAAAATCTGCATTATTATCCCAAGCATCGCACGTTGAAACTTTGAAAATTGTATTTGTTCTCAAAAGTTTGTTCCATGTACACAGGAATTGTCTACCTCAAACCTCATGACATTCTTAACAACAACAATGCTGTTAATATTTTTTCTTTAATTTTATACATTTCTATTAATAATACCATTTTTACTTCAAATTTTATAGACTAGTTATAAACTAGTTATTTTTAAAACTGTTCACCACATTTGTTTTGATATATTTCTCATTTATGGAATTTTAACTATGCGTATGAGTTTCTTAGAAACGCCGGTAGTAAATTATTTGGCTACGTATGAGTACCCTACCAATCTAATACAATTTTTTTAGAACTGCAAAAAGTTCTTTCTATCTGTCGGAGACCCCTAGCTGTTAGCAAATAAATGGCAATACATATTCCATGAAAATTAATTCCGAAAAAAATAAATAATAAATCTCTGTTAACTAATAACAATTATTTTCGATCAAGTTTAACTTGCATAAAAAATGTTAAAAATCGCTCATTACCGAATGATATCTCAAATTCAGCACAGGGTAGCTTTCATCACATTTGAAATGTTTCTATTTCTTGTTATATCTATAATTTCTCAAGCTGATATTATAAATAAATACCTATTTAAAATTTTCGTGCAATTTGTTAAAAAATATTAATTATTTTCTATTTTATGTATGTCGCAAAGTTATTTGTCAAATGTTTTTTTTAAATGTGAAATTGCTTTTTAATCCTTTTAAATATGTTTTCCGTTTAAGTGATTAGCACATAAAACAAATATTTATTTGTACATTCATGTTAGTTGTATTTTATAAATAGTACATACTATATACATAGATACTAAGTGTAGGAACACCTGTGTGGACTTTAGTTTTGGTGATTCATAAAACTGAAATACGTTAAATTCTTGTGATTTTTTTCACAATGAATAAAAATATGTAAATATGTTTTCTTAAAATATTAGAAAGTTTTCCATATGAACTTGATTATACGAATACATATCTACGAACAAAAAAAGTCATTGGAACTCTGAGAAATCAATAACTAAAATAATTTAATTTCATTTGATTTAATAGTTTTTCATAAATATTTTAGAGTGTAGAAAAAATTGCTGCAATTATAATACAATACATATATCGTAGCTGTGTACCGTAGCTCAGTGGTTAGTGTGTTGGCCTTCTGATCTGTAGATCGTGGTTCAATACCCGGCTGATGCATAACAAATTTAATATCGAAAAGATTTTTCTTTCGAACGGTATCCACCTGTCGGCAAGCAATTGGCAATTCTTCCGACAGTAACAATTTGCCATGAAAAAGCTTCTGAAAAAAGCTTTAATTACCACAGAATTATTTTATTGAACATTCAAGATTATTATTAATTCAACCTTAAGATCTCTTATGTTAAATGTCGCTTATGTGTCTGGAAAAGCAGCTTATATAGCAACATTTAGCTTTTTACATGTTCTCAACTCTTGATACATACATAGTGTATATCTCTACGTGAAATACATTCAAATACAGAACAACTGAAATATATAGTATTTCGAAAATAAAAGCAATAAATGACTAAAAGACATTATTTAATTTGGATATTTTCAATTTCGAATATATTTTGTTGTTGACATTATCAGTTTAGATTAAGACGAAATAAAAAATTTCTACATAGAAATTCCATGAGTGACCATGATTAATTTTTTCGAATATATATATGAATTTCTCTAAATCGAAATTGTTTGTATTGTGTTTGTTAATAAGTGTGTAGTATAGTTGTTTCTATTTACTTTTCACAATTTATTTATGTTTTTCTGTATTTATGTTTTTCCTTTAGGCTAGTTCTTATTTATTTATTTATTTTGTTTTGCGTTGCGTTGCTCTTTTTCGACTATGACTAAAAACATAGGCCTAACATAAACACCAATAATAGATGAACTAATCTTTTGTATCATTTATGCTAGTTCATTTAGTACACTTACAGAATTGACAGGAATTGGATTATTAATTACAAAGTGAAATTAGAAAAATAAAGATCAATTTTTGACAGTGAATGACAGTGAAACAGGAGAAATTGCACTTTAATAGAGTACATTTTTTTCAATTAAATATAGAAGTAGAATTAAAATGCTACTTGTTACCGGTGGACATTGGAATCAATTTAAGCATAAAAGGCAAATTGCTATTTTTGAGATTTTAATAGTCATAATATTGTATTATATTAGCAGTAATTATTCAACATAGAGTTACAGATATTGAAATCTTTTATAAAATTTATTAATAAATATTTTCATACATTTCTTATAGATTGGATCGCAAGTCATCACGTGGCATGATCTATGAAAATGAAGAATTAAGATTACGTACGATTAATATAAATGCTGAAGTTGAAAGAGGTAAAACATTAATTTTTAAGAAAACACTTTTGATTTTATATTTTATAATTTAACAACATCAGTTTTGTAAGAATGGAACTCTTTCCATACGTACATTTGGTGAAATATTGCCACAGAAAATTAATGGAGGTAGATCATATACATTATTTTTTTTTTTTTTATTTATTAGATCATATACAGGGTGATTTTTTAAGAGCCTTTGGATTTGATTTGAAAGCAAAACACATAAAATTTAGAAAAATTTATGAAATCTTTATTTGAGTCGATAGAACAATCTATATAATTCAATTTAAAGATGATCTTATGTAAATGTTGACCGTGGCTGCCCCTCTAATGATGTAATCTTTAGAGTAATCATTCACAGTAACGTTACTGCCTTTGTCGTCTCTGAACAAGTACGGTCCAATGATGCCACCGGCCAATAACAGTGCATTTTTCGGGATGCATTAGCAGTTCTTGCAATGCTTCTTGCTGCTCTTCACATCAAATACGAATATTTTGATTGTTCACGTATCCATTCAACCAGAAATGAGCTTCGTCACTGAACACAAGAAAGTGCACGATGCACAACAGAGCATGAATTTTGATAATTAAATTCAATCATCTGCAAGCGTTGTTCGTTTGTAAGACGATTCATGGTTAAATTATAAACCAAACTGAACATGTTTGACAGTAAACCAATGTTGTCAAAAAGAAAATTGCCAACAAATTATCCTGTATTTTACCGCCTCTGGGATCGTTGGTAGCGAAATTTTATAAAACGTTTATTTTGTAAATTAGACCCTTTATGCTAGCGCAAAATGGTGAGAAAAAAATTAATAGGTTTCAGTCATACATTTAGATGAAATGCGTTTCGACCGGATCAAAACAACCTCTGATTTGAATTCAGCGTTCCCAAATACGTATACAAATATTTATCTCATCTGGTGGACAATAGATTTTCATATTTTCGTGTGCCATTGTTATGTTTCATTCAAGAAAATTCTTCTTCTTTAAATATTTTGTTTTGGCACACGATATAAAAATATATTTCTTTACGTATAGCGAAGATACACAAAACGTATAATTAATTACATATATATAAATCTATTAAATATACAGTGGGAGCAGTAGCAATTTTATTTAAATTGGTTAAGTAGAATTTTTGTGCATTTTTATTACTCGTGAAAGCTTTATTTTTTTTTTTTGGGCTTGAATGTTTTATATATACATTAATGGCGATTGATATAATTATTAATCATGATGTAGCAAAAACCAATAATAATATTAAAATAAAATAGTACGAAATTTAAAAAAATGATATAAATTTAACTTTAAGCAATCGCGTAAATCGAATTACTCGTAGACTCTTCTAGTTTCAACCATCACAAATTATAGCTGTCCCACTGTGTTCAAAATATAATCGTAAATATAAATACATTTATATATATACGACATACAATGTTGCGCACAGCATAAAAACAAATAAAAAGTGTTTTATTGTAAACAAAACTGAATAAAAACTTGCTATTATTCATAGGTTCAAAAGTGTCTTATTTATGTAGAAGACGTAGGCATAATATAGTTTTCTATATGGCAGATTTTAACTTAACTTGGTTTTCATATATGAAATATATTCTTATACATTGCTTTTTGCAGAGTCATCGTTTTCAAGTGTTTGACGATTTTGGCGATTAATAACTGGTCAAAGATTAATAACTGGAATACCATTAACAATTTCTCGTCATTTTTTTTTTTCAGCCAAACGATTGTTAAATATTCTACTCATAAATTCCATGAATATAATGGGATTTATAGTATTAAAAATTTTTGACTCGAATAGTACTTGTAGAAATCGATGTCTGAGATATTTATTTTCATTAATGCGATATGTACATTTGTTATTGAATATTTGTTATTGAATATCAAGAAATGAAAGAATCCCTTGACTCTTGACTTATTTCTTTGGGGTTGCTGGTAAAATTCAGGAATAAATGTATAAGTACAAGAATAATCAACTATCAATCCAATACTTTAAATGCAATGAAAAGCCTTTGAATCTGAAAATTGGTACATAATAATATTTTTATCAACAACAACAACAGATGAGTTTGTGAATATGTAAAATTCTGGAAAAAACCTATATAAAAGTTGTTTTTTTTGCACCTACTTAAATATATTATATATTCTTTGTGTATCTAAATAGTAAGCTCTTAATATGAAAATTGGTGTAAGATGTTTATTTTATCAGAAAACAAATATCACTCAAAATGAATGTAATGAGATGAAAATCACACCTACCATACCAAAGTAAGCTTTTGTATGCATGTTTTCACACTTTATGTATTCATTCATTAGATATTCATATTTTCACATTTTATGCACAAAAATATTAAGGTAGGGTACTAAAATTCTACACATATTTAAAAACGGTCCGAATTGTATAAAACCACACTTCCTCCTCATATAAAATTATGTTTCCACATGTATATTTTCACACTTTGCGGACAAAAATGCAAAGTTATCCAGCTGAAACTCACTTTGTATAATTACATTCAAATGAGTATACAAAAATTTGAAAATTTGCGAAAGCCAATGAAAACCGTACCAATCTCCCATACAACAGTTTGTTTCCGTATTCATATTTCCATATTTTGTGCACGAAAATATAAAGTTATCAACCTGAAACTAACTACATATGATTGAATTTCTTTGTGAATAAACCAGTTCAAAAATGGGCGTAATCAAATAAAAAATACGGCTATTACTCATATAAAAGCATATTTTTGAATGAATATATACCAGTTGATATTATGCAAATCGGTAATGTTAATTGAAAATCAAAATCAAATTAGCTATTTACATGAATACAATTTCAAACCATTATTGCGAATGTGTATTTGTCAACTTTAATTCAACGTTTTGTCTCTCTCTCTATCTTTTTATGTAAATTTTACAGGTCAATCGGATATCAAACGATTACGTCGTGAAAATGAACACTTGCGGCGTGAGATATGGACATTGCGCGATGAATGTGACCGTCTGAATAAACGTGTCAAAGCGAAACTTAGCGATTATGAGCATAGTAGTGGTGGATGTGGCAGTGCACGTGCTAGTGGTTGTACAGTACGTGGAGGTGGTAGTGGTGCTGGTGGTTGTGATGGATATCATAGTCATAGCAACAGTGATGTGAGTATTTTTTTCTTTGCTTTAGGTTTAGCAAAATTACTTTTTTACTCATGTAACAACATATGTACACACAATTTCTCAGGATTCCGATTCATGTGAAACTTGCAAGGATGCCGGTGATGACCGTTGTAGTGATGATGATTGTTGTCAGAATGGTAGCTGCAACAACAGTAACAACAATCAGAACACAAGCAGTAGTAGCAGTAATCGACAATTACAAATACAAACACAAATGGAGTCACAGTCACAGCCAACACAATCATCATCATGCGCAACATCAACAACAGGCTGTACAATCGATGAGGGCGTCCCCATGACAACGATATCAAATGATTTAACCCAACCACATCCACATCTTCCAACCTTTGATCATCTCTCGGTTGTCTCAGAGGAGACAATGAGTAATATCGAAGCGGCCGCATCGCAAGCTGACCAGCAACATTTGGCGAGTCTGGTGCGGCCAATGACACCCATAGAAATGTTGGCAAATGAACTGCACGACTTACAGTCCGTTGTGCCGCCTTTATCATATTTTGAGAATGTCGTCCATCAGCATATGGGCTCAAATATTGGTATGTACGATTATGATATGTTTGAACATCGTTCCTTGCAATTCACACACATTTGCAGGTCATACACCGGAAACTGCAGCCACATCAACATCGAGTGCAAATCAAATGGCAGCATGTCACACAAACGGTTGGGATTATCAAATGCAATCACCATTTGCCCATGGGAAATACAATGCATTGCCGTCATCATCATCGTCATCACCTTTATCGGCGGCAACAGCAATTGCCGTCTCACCAGTACAGTATACACAATCGCCACAAACGCCGCTTACGACATTCGGTCATACAGGTGGTGGGTCTCAAGCACCAACAGATACCACCCAATGCAAAACGCCCATTTTATCGCTGGCTGGTATTGAAACTGTTCCCATAACAACCATGCCCACAAATGTACCAACGACAGCGAACAGTCCAAAGCACTTCTTCTCACCGCTAAAGCCACGCCTGAAAATCAATACTGCCCTGGCCAATAAGAGCATGACACAATTAACAGCAGTTGCTCCACCGGTTGTACCGCCACCATCCATTCCGACACCACCACTTTCAACAGCCGCAACAGCAGGTAGTGATGATAGATCACTATCAAGCTTTGGCACTGAGCTACGCAATTGCGATCCACCGGACATTTTTGTGGCAAATGCTCTAGCATCGCCGTATCAACGTCAGCCGTTGCCTGCCCATCAAATAGGTGGTGGCATTGTTGTTGCTATGAACTCTGCGCCTCCGATACCAACCCCTTCATCAATATCATCGTCCAGCTTGCCACAACGCAACAGTTCTTCGCCACAAGTAAGTCCACGGCATCAGCATCAACATTACAGTCCACAAAGTTTGCATGGACAACATCAACTGTGTTATCAGCAGCAACAAAAGCAGCATGAGGTGAAGCAACGCCATCAACATTATCGTCATCATCATCAACATCAGCAAGGACAACAGCGCACACAACAACAACATATTGCTGTGGTTAATGTTGTCGTCGATGATAATGACGATTATAATGATGATGTTGTGGCTGCTGCTGATAACAAAGCTGATATTGGCGTCAACAATACCATCAACTGCCAGCAAATGCAATTTGTCGCCAATTATAAGCCAATGCCAAAACCCCAACCGCCTTCTATGGTGCCACAGCATTGTCTGCTACCAGTCGCAGCCGGAGCAGCAGCACCGACAGCTACTATTCATGTACAAATGACTAACACATTATTTACTAAAATTAATGAGCCCATCTATGCTACCGCACAAAAATGTTGCAATCATTTAATCTCAGCCGTTGCTGTTACAAAACCATTGATGACTGCTACAACCAATACAACAAGGGGGAGAAGCATCAAACCAGCATCCATATCAGCATTAGGAGTATTACGACGACCATCGCTGCCGCCGCCGCCACCAACAATCTGCATTACAAGAGATTGCCAAATACAGGTGAGCCAGAAACCCAGAAACGATCCAGATCCAGTTCCAGAGCCTAGCCCGTTAAATGTTTTTGGTTGTTTTTGTTTGAAATTCCCCTAGCCAGTTACCTGTTGATTGTTGGTTGGTAGTTAGTAGTCTCATCAATTGGTGGTAATTATATATAAATATTCGTACTCGTATATAGAAATGTCACTAACCACTTTGCATACTAATCTCACACCGTCTTGCTTTCATGTAGTTGCTAGGAAGATGCCATTTAATCTAATATAAATTCACTTTTGATTTCCTCAGACGGATTCAGTAAATTTGGAGGCGATTTTGAATGACATCGAAACCATCTCCGAAGATATTTTAGCTATACAACTTGACAAGAATCGTTCGCGTGAGAACATCCCAACAACAGCAGGTCGAGGTCATAATCGTCGCTTGGATCTTGACGATAAGAATAAGAAACCCTATCGTTCTGAAATGAATTTATTTCTATCATATGATGGTGCTAATACAACAATAACACCAGCGGAGGGAACAACGAGAACATCGGCTGCCGGTGCTGTCGGAACGCAGACTTCCATGCAGGGCGATCTCATGGGTAGTCATAGTCGTCGAACACGTTCTCTAGAACGTGAGCATACGGATAGTCCTTCGCCACATATACCCGATCCAATGGCACCATTTCCTTATAATCGCACATACCTTGGATTCGACCAGTTGAATAAGTGTGCTGCTGCACCTAGTCATCTGCAGCAAAAATCTCCACCAACGATTGGAACAAAACCAGCAATTGCGGCGAAACCATCACCACCCACAAGATTGTACTCCCCTCAATTGAGCATACGCTGCGCTGGTGTTGCACGTAGCAATCCATTACTGCCTACACCGTCAACGCCACCATCACCGCAACAACAACACCAACAGACCCCAACATCTCAAAATATTACGGCAGGTTGCTCAGTATTGTCGCCAAATAAAAGTCATCTCTATGCGGCGCTTGCGAATGCGGCTGCTAAACGAGCTCAATTTCGTGCGGCACCATCGCATTTGACCAAGTCACTAGATATGGGTTTGATGACTGACGACGAGAATGGATTGGCTTCGCCAGCAGAGGTGAGAAGTAATATGAATGTAGAATTTTAAATTGTAATGATTCTCTTTCTCCCTTAGTCTACTCAAGCCGCAGATGCAGCAAAGCGAAAAGCACGACATGTGTCCATTATTTGTGGCGACTCAGTGACTCCTACTTCACCGGGTGAAATGGGCTCACATCACCAGCCCCGTTCGTGCCAAGCTCAAACGACCACATTTACGCTAACACAACCATCCAGTGGCAGTTGTTCTGATCTGCCATCGGCATTAACTAATCCTGCATTAAGGGGTCTCATAACACAGGCTCATAGTCATAGTACACCTAATTCACCACATTCCTCAAGACGGCGCAGTAATAGCAATTGTAATACACCAGATACACCAGCAACATCAATTGTGGCGACTACAACAACAGCAACACCAACGACAACGAGTACGCATGCGAATAATCATAGTCATCATCTGCATCGTAAAGCAAGTCAAGATTCAATACGTGGCGGTGGTGGAAATTGTGCTGAATTGGCTGCAGCTGCAGCACTTGTAGCACGTTCAAAATGTTCTCGACGTCATTCTGATGGCACCGTGCCTACCAATACGCAGCAACGTGTTAGTGGCAATAACGGCGGTGTTACTGGTGGTGGTGGTGGTGGCCATCATCACCATCATCATCATCATCATCAGCATACCGCATCGATGTTGAGCACCACAAATCCTCATCATAGTCATCATTCACATCAGGATAGCAATCATGAAACGGGTACTTCAATGTCCGACCGTAACTCGAATAGTTTTCCATCGTCACGTGAGTCTTCAACAAATTTTAGTCTGCGTTCGACACGACGTAAAATTTCAGTTAGTTCACATACCGGCGGTAAGATTCCATGGTGTGGCTGTTGGGGTAATGGCTGTTTATAGAGGATAATATTAATAATAAAATGTATACGTATTGGATACTTCTTTTGTTAAGAAAATTTTTGCTGATGTAGCATTTAAGAGAGTTTTCGAAGCAGAAAAAACTTAGTTGTAATTTGTAGTATAGAATTCCTTATTATTATTAATTTTTCTATTATTATTATTATTATTTGGAAGTTGTTACTTAGTTGCCGTCCATTGAAATAATGAAAGAAAACGGATTTTATTTTTTTAATCATTTGAGATATCTTTCACTCTATTGGGGGGTCTGTTGCTTAGATAACACAGTCTCATGAAAACAGAAAAACATTTTTGAGGCTATTGAATGGTCTTATATTTTGCGAATTTTGCAATTACTTTGAAAAATACAGTAAAAACTAAATTATATATTTTTAGTATTGTGTATTGGTTCTGTTGATACTACCAGTTTCTGTACTTTGAAGTTCATAAGATTCTCATTGATATATTTAATATACAATATAACAATATACAGATATACAATACTTGTAAAAACGAATACATCGGAGGTAATAATTTTGTAAATGTGTTATTTAAAAGTTCCAAAAAAATTATTATTAAACTTATTCTTTTAAAAACTATATTTTCCCCAATCTAATTCAAGTCGGCTTTTTTTTGAAAATTCTGTGTATTTATTTACAAATATATATATTTAGCATGTACCTATTATGTATATTATTCTAAGTTATTCGAAATCGTACAAAATATATAAATATAAATATTTTGTATATGCGAGTATGTATTTACTATATATTTACATCCGTTTCAAAAAGAAATGTAATAAGAGATTTCCGATAATATGAAGCCACCTCACTCCTTACTTATCTATTATAATATATACGTATGTAAATTATTTTATTTCTTTTTTTATAAAGGAAGGTACTCCCTTTTTGAATGATTTCAGAGAATGGTTTCACAGACATGTTTATCAATACGAATAATTTAAGTATTTTATTGAACGTTTTTATGAAGCTTATGTATTAAAGAATTTGGCAACCAATATGACTGAAATATTGCATAATACAGCGCCCGATTTTCCAGTAGACAACTAATAAAAAATTCACAGTATTGATATTTTGGGGGAAGTATCAGCCTAGTATTTGAGGATTACCAAAGAAGCTGGTTCAATGTAGTAACTTCAAAAATCAGAACTTTCAACTTTCTGCCCTGTAGCACATATTTTATGAACTAAAAGGAATCGATTTTGTTTTGTTAAAGATTTTTTTTTAATAATTTTGATGATTAGTTTTTACCAAAAGTGAAAGAAACATATTATGAACCATGCTCTAAATATTATGCTGAATGAAGAAAAAAACCAATAAAGAAATCTGTCTTACTTTCTATTCTTCCATTTTGTCTATTTTTTAAACAAATTTCATTTATTTTTCATTTTGATAATATTCGATATAATTTTGAGTACCTTCCAAAGAAAGAATATTTGCTTTTCGAAGATCCTGTACATAATGAAATAAATTCAAGTAGTGTTTAACATTAAATGTAATAATGATTTTGATGCAATACAAATTATTTAGATATTTCTCATAATTATATGAATAACTTGTTTATTAAATACATATTTTAAAATAATGTACGTTTTAATGAATATTATGTGATGTACTCGTATACAAAATTTGAAAATAAATAAATAGAAAAATTGAAAGTACTTAAATATAATAAACGATCTTGTATAAATATTATAGTGATAATGTTTGATCATATTTTCGAATGTCAAGTCTTGCAACTGAAATATACATCAACTCATCAATTAAATATGAATGCACCATAAATGATTCTAAAGAACGTTCAATAAACGATGATACACAACAGTATGGAAGAGAAGCTAAACTAAGGCCTATAATGCCAACTATTTATATTTTGATTTTATAATATTTTAGTTTAATAAACCAACTAAAATATTTTTTTAGTTTAATAAACCTTTTATAAATGGGTGCCGTAGCTCAGTGGTTAGTGTGTTCGCCTTCTGATCTGTAGGTCGTGGTTCAATACCCGGCTGATGCATAACAAATTTAATATCGATAAAGGTTTTTCTTTCGAATGGTACCCACCTGTCGGCAAGCAATTGGCAATTCTTCCGACAGTAACAACTTGCCATGAAAAAGCTTCTTAAAGAACTCTGTGACAAAGCTCAGAAAAAGTGATGTCACAAGTGTTCTGCCGTTCGGAACCGGTTAAAATAAGTAGGTCCCTTCTAATACTGTCCAAATTTAAGACGCACAAGAGTAATGGAAGAGAAGCTCGGCCAATGAGCCCTTTGGGGCTTTTAGTGCCACATATTTAATATTTTTTTTTTAAACCTTTTATAAAATCGAATCGATAATAGACAAAAAAAAAAAGAATAACACTCTTATATTGGCAATCGAAATTTCTCATATTCCAAAAAACCTCTAATCCTATGATGGATCTTATTTAAATACATAGTTAACTGACCCCAATAATCAATATTAATTTTCTAAAAATTATTCACAGAAAATTTGTGTATAAACTCTATAAATCACAATAACTCATATATAAGTAAGTAGCACGTGCTCATAATTAACTCGCATCCAGTCATACACAATTATTATATTGATTGATACTCTTTGTTGTTTCCCCAGCAATGGCTACATATACCATATATAGCGTGTATTCTTAATAACAACACACTGGACGTAAAATTGAAAATATTCAATATTTACGTACAAAAACGCGACTTCGCACAGTGTGCCAAAATATGAAATTTTGCGAGTAGATAATTTTAAAGATTTTATATTGATTTATTATGAGTGTGTTAACACAACACGTTCACAGGGTAAAATGTATTATCTGACAGACGAGATAAATATTTCGATGCATATTTGAGGTTCCTGAATTTGAAACCGGGTCTGGAATAATTAAATTTGGTGGCATTTTAGCCCTAACATAAAAAAATTGTTACAGACTCCCATGAAAACGTTTTCTAAAGGCACTTATTCCTGAACTAACTAGATTAAACACAGTTTCATAATCATCGGTTTTTAATAGAACCAGACCTGAGATTGCTCACAAACTACTAACATCTCACGATATTCTTTGAATTACCAGTTTTAGATCATAATAGGAGAACAATTTTCTTCAGTCCATCTGTTATCAATTTAGTGTTTGGACTTTTGAGTTAACACTTTTCTAATACAAATAATAACAGTATATCAACCCTTAGAGGGGCTTCCATACAGAACATTTTTACTACTTTAGAAGACCCCTTAGAAGCAAAAAATTGATCTTTTTTCAATTTTAGGAAAATACATACATTTTATAGAAAAGCCTCCTAAAGGCTGAAGATAAAGGATAAATATGTTTGCTATAGGAGTTATTTGTCGGTTTACAGTGCTGTCTAAACACATTTTGTGCCGGAGCGTCTTTAAGGAGTAAAAATGCTAAAAGTGAGTTCATAAAAACTTAATGGAAATCAACTTCTAGGGGCACTCTGAAAGCGTTGGGTTGAGCGCTTTTAAGATAGGGGTTTAGAGGTTAAGATTGTTTTTAGAAAATTTTGTGTAAAAGAAATTGATTGAGGTCTGTGATACATTTCACACCTCTAGGAGCTATAGTTTAATGAATATTTCTATTTTCATCAGTTTTTTGAGGTTAGAAACGAAATGCGACCAGGTCGAGTCAAACCAATGCAGTATCTGATGTTTTCATTCAGATGCTAGTAGTACCCAAAACTCTGCCTTCCAAAAATTATTTCCAGTACAGATTATTTATTTCCCAGCCTGTGCTTATCAGTGAGTTTTGATAATTTTATGATACTATTTCTTAGTTTTTAAACTAAACGTACAAATTGCTTATTTTGTCCCAAAGTACATCGTATCAGTGAATGGCAAAGCAGACATGCAGATGTTCGGCTCTCACACAAAGATCCTTTTGTTTTGCAAAAACAGAAATTTCATAGGTACATAAATAAAAGAAAAATTGAGAGAAACTTGTTTTTTTGTTGTTGTTGTAGTTGATATTGTTGTTATTATTGTTGGAATATAAGCATAGCCAAAGTTGTAAAGAATTAATGGCGTTGCATTACATTCTGTGCGTGGACGCACATAATTTGAGACTCATTAAAAATGTAATTGTCGTTAGTGGTCTTGTTGTTGTTGTTGATTTTGTTAATATTTTACATTGTTTTTTTTTTTGGATTTTCAGCATCATAATAATTTTAATATATACATACGTGCATACATATGTTTTTGGTTTGGTTACTTTTTCGAATGTAAATTGAATGCAAGTACTGTAAAGCCTTTGTTTGTGTGTATATTTGTTCTGCTGGTTTTCTTTCACACTCACTTGTAATCATTCAACCTTTCCTCAAGTGTATTCACCTATGTACATATTTTATAGTATTCATAAACAGCTGAATGATGAATATCAGTAAATGCATAGTGGTGCATGAATGAATGAATGAATAAATGATGTATGCATGGTGTGATGGTTGAGTGAGTGACTGTATGAGTGAGTGAATTAAAAACCAATGACAAAACAATGACATATCAAATATATTTTAATGCAAAAAATGCGTTTTTAATAAAGAAATGCATTACATTAGGCTGAGCCATATTTTTATGAGAGCAGGAGAGTTAAATTACCAAAGTATGTAGCAAAAACATGTCTAAATAAAGGTCTTGAGAAAAAGTACGATAAAATATAATTCAAATATGAATTTCGAGCTTCGAAATATGCGAAAATTACTTGTATTTTAAAATTGTTTAAAAAGAGAAACAGCCAGAAGGTTGAAAAGGTGCATGAAATGTTCTAGATTTCTAAATGTAAAGAAAAATATTTGTATCCAGGCAGACATGCATAAATGTATGTATACATTGCAGCATTGCATCATCATAAATAAGCTTCTTAAAGTATTTTGATGTCGTCACCGTCAGATGCACACATTAATAACCTTTGACATTGCCTTAATATGCTATCACCTCCATATCATTTACATACAAGTATATTTCGTATATGTACCGCATGTATATGTATATGTGTGAGTATACGGTACTACTTATACCACCATACTTACTTATATAGCATTATTGCTGCATTAAGCGCACATGCCTGATTTATTCATATAACTGTGTGTGTGTGTGGTATTACATTCATGCATTTTTGCTGTCAATTTCATGCGCCCTTTAGATTCATTGCCTTGGTTTGGCTGTCATTTAATTTTTTTGAGAGAAGAAAAAAACAACAATCAACGCATCTATCATTTTTATTATTAAACCATAAATTGCAGGATCTTTTCACATATCCACACACACACACGCAAACACGATGGTTTGTGCGAGTGTATACTCTAATGAATTATATTATCGATTTATAAATATTGAACAGCAGGGATGACTTATTGCCTAATATAGGTATTTGAAAATATATATTATAATGTAACTCTGGTAGGTATGCATTTTATGGTATTCTATTCTAGGTTAATATCATATATATTCAACTGAGAGAAGAAATGAAAAAGAATGAATATGTTGAAAAGCGAATATATTACCATACCATTGTACTGATATTTTGAAATTTTATAATTATGGTAATTTAAACATTTAAAGCCTTGGACAGATGGGGTTGCTATAATAGTTTTTTGAATAGTTTTGTAATATCATCTCTCTTTGAAGAAACACACACTCAAGAAAATGATCAATGACTAGTTACAATAATTGTCCTTCTTGAGCAATTATTGCAAGGCTGACAATTCAGACATTAATTTGAGTGGTAAATTATTCAACGTTCTGCTCATTAATCATATCAGCCTGACAGTTTGGTTGTTAGGCATCAACATATGCACATTTTTATGATCAACTTTTCTTTTTATTTCTGAGCATAATTTTTATATAAACATAATCGATTTCTGGAGTGATACTGTTTTATTTTTAATATGCCTACTGTCTGTTAATTATGCAAAAGATTTTATATGTGAGTCATATAGCGAAACTTAATTTATGTATTATTTTATACAGCATAAATAATAGCGAATATTCAATCGAGGCTCAAAGAATTATGAAGACAGAAGGTCGATTATTTTTATTCACATATCTATACCGAATTAAAAAAATTCTTCTTCTTTATTTGCGATCGTACAAATATGAGTAAATGCATAAATATATATGTGTTTAAAAGTATATAACTATGTAGTGTATAATGTCAAAATATATTGTTTGTGATTTCTCTGAAAGCTTCTCTGTCCTTTGCCGCATTCCATAGCTCTCTTATGTGGCCAATTCCCGTCCATCGTCTAATATTGCGTATCCATGATAATTTCTTCCTGCCTATGCCACGTTTTCCTTCAATTTTCACTTCCAGGATGAGTTGCAACAGTCTGTATTTTTGATTTCTTAGAATATGCCCTAGATAAGAAGACTTCCTTCGCTTGATTGTTGTAAGAAGTTTTCTGCCTTGGTTCATTCGGCGAAGCACCTCACTGTTGGTAACACGATCCGTCCATGAAATTTTTAGTATACGTCTGTATATCCACATTTCGAAGGCTTCTATCCTATTCATATCCGCTACCTTAAGGGCCCATATTTCAATGGCGTACAAAAGTACTGACCATACGTAGCATTTAAGGAAGCGCATTTTTAATCATTAAAAATCATCATTAAAACATAAAAAAAACTTGTTTATTTATACCGAATTATTTTTTAACTACCGACTATCAAATTTACTTAAAAGCAAAATTTTTAATTCTACGAAGATTTTAAGCAAATATTTTTAAAATATCACATGACATCTCAAAATCGAAGTTGTTTAAGTTTCGTTATGTTGGAAACGCAATTATACGAATTTTTTAAATTAATTTCGATATGCTGATTCAGGATTTTTGCGTAAATGTTGTTGTTGTTGTTTCATCAACAATTGTTTTCCAAATATAATTTGGAAACAGCTAATAATGGACCATTAAAAGAAATCAGTTACTCAGATATATAATTCCATGACTTTACAATATAAATCGAAGTACTGATTTGATATAATTTCTTCAGAAAACCATTGCAGAGAATTTTCATAGATAATTTTTCGAATATGCAAATTTTTGTATGTCTGATAAATGCTATAGAGTTGGAAATCTTTTTCAGAAACCCTATTTGAAAGTCGTAAATCCTCATTCTAATTGTAATATACAATATACACATGTTACTTTGATCCAATTTATTCTACTATATAAAGGGTTTTCCATTAGAGACATAACAATTTTATCTATTAATAAAACACAGAAATATTTGAGATATTGAGTTCAAATTTATTGTGGATATATTGCAAGCATTACATTTTATGAATGAAATTCGATTTCGGTCATATGACCACCACGAACGCGTTTACAGCGGTCGATTCTTTGGACCCAATTTTCCACCACTCTAGCACACATTTCGACCGGAACGATGGCAATTTCGCGTTGGATATTGTCTTTGAGCTCGTCTAAAGTTGCTGGCTTGTTGTCATAGACCAGTGACTTGATAAAGCCCCATAAAAAGAAATCCAATGGTGTTAGATCGTATGAACGAGGCGGCCATTCGACCGGACCATTTCTCGAGATAACACGTTCACCGAATTTGCGTTGCAATAAATCGATTGTGACGTGTGCTGTGTGGCTAGTGGCACCGTCTTGTTGTCGCTGATGTCAAGTTCATTAAATTCTGGTCAGAAATAATCTTCCAACATAGCACGATACCGCTCTCCATTGACTGTAACATAACGGTCGTTTTCATCCACGAAAAAATACGGCCCAATCACACCTCCGGCATGAAAACCGCACCAAACAGTAACATTTTGCGGGTGCAACGGTGTCTCAAGAAGCACTTGTGGGTTTGTTGCTGACCAATAACGCATATTTTGCTTATTGACAAGGCCATTGAGCCAGAAATGAGCTTCATCGCTGAAGATGATTTTTCTCTATTAAAGTTGCGACCACCGACTCAGAATTTCGGTAGTAATTTTTAATAATTTCCAAATGTTGCTGGTTCGTGAACTTTTCCATGATGAAAATGTTGACTTTAACTAATGTTTTGACATTGACACTTGATTAAAAAAGTTTAAGGGTGTGTTCATAAATAAATAAATATGTGGCACTTAAAACCCCAAAGGGCCGAGCCGAGCTTCTCTTCCATTACTGTTGTGCGTCTTAAATTTTGGACAGTATTAGAATGGACCTACTTATTTTAGCCGGTTCCGAACGGCAGAACACTTGTGACATCATTTTTTCTGAGCTTTGTCACAGAGTTCTTTTTAGAGCTACGGCACCCTACGGGTGTGTTCATATAAAGATACGAAATTGTTATGTCCCTAATGGAAAACCCTATATTAGTACCCATACTAAAAAGAACTTACGTACATTAGTATCTGTTTCTTTTTGAGAATAAATACCACTATAGCTCTGAGCTATGAGCAATTCTAAAGGAAATGCTAATTAAATTGTATACAGAGATACCAAAGTGGTTGACAATGAATTGAAATACGGGAATTGGTCAAAAGATGTACTCATTTAGTTGATGTCATTTGCAACAACATATACACACAACACAATATGCTTATGTGTACCAAATGACTAAACATGAATAAAAGATTCAATCTAATGGAGTCGAATCGATTTCGTGCTGTTAATATGAAGATGTATATGTCATATGTATCTACGTAGGTATTAACATATGCATGCAATGCATTCCACATGACATCCATGAGTGCGTGTGCCTGTTTACGGTACATTATACATACATACAGAAATAAATACAAAGGTAATTGTTAGATAAATTGTGTAGAATCATTTTTGAAATTGTCACTCAACAGCATAGTTAATTTGTTTGTTCACCGGTTTCAGTCTATGCATTTTCTGCACACTTGTGGCCCCAGGTAGATATCATAATTAATCGGTTTAAATAAAACCGTTAATATTTCTGAATTTAAGTATACAAAATGTTGAAATAAATATATTTACTGAATACATACAGTGTGTAAATGAAATGTGCACACTCAATCATATGTATAGAGTACCTATCAATAACAACACCAACATTACTGCTATAACAACTGCCATCAACATCCTCATAAACATTCGAATGATGTTGATGGCAATACCGACAATGGCAACAATGCATATATACAACTACACTTCATTTACTTTATTCTGTCAGACCTTTACTTGTATTGTGAGCTGGCGAAGAATTCTACTAGGAAATTTATTTACAGCTATAATTAGTACAGTAGAGTACAGAAGCCCGTAGTCATAGTCAAAGTTGAGAGCATTTTAAAGATAGAATCGATTAGTTCGAATCGAATTAACTTTGACTATAGCTACTGGTTAGAGGGGTTTACTTTATTTAAAAGATAATTTTTTTGCAATTTTTATTAGAATATGATCTCTGGTATATAAGTCGGTGACACAATTGGGATGTTCAATTTTGACAAAATGTCAGATTTATTTATTAAAAAATCATTGACGTTTTATTGTGTTCTTTTTTTTCGACTTCGTAACAAAAAATTTTAGGACACTAGGATTTGGAATTCTCATCTGAGAATTATTATTTACTATGCCAAAGGCTTGAATGTCTTTCGGAAGAGGACAAAAAGAGAGAAGTTTCTTATATAAAAACATTTCGGGAAATATCTTTCGGAGATATTTTTCAATTCAGAGGAACTATATTTAAACTGGCTATAATAATGTATCCAATTATTTTGAGATACCCATTAGGGACTAGTGCCCATAGGGTCTCCTTTTCCATAGATACACATACACCCGTATACATGTAGGCTTGTAACCGGCGCTATTTCGTTCAACTATTTTTCGAAAGTGCGCGCATTTTTGTTTACAATTTTTTTTTGTGCATTTATCTCTATGTATGAGTATATCTTATATACATTTATGGCTCACATATGACCCCAAACATACAATTACGAGAATGTACACATACACCACGAGAATTCGTACATATTTCGATAGCATTTTCATGTCATGTGCATTCTTTGCATACCGCATTGCATTGCGTTCCTGCCAGCGCAACAACAACAAAAGCAGTAGCAGCAACTAATATATACTCATATGGTCTATGTGTTTTCATTTCTGCCATACTACTAACAATTGCATTTTAGTTGCATATTTGGCTTGTTGGCTATATCGCTGGTTGCATGGTTGGCATGACATTTGATCCTTTATTTAGCAAAGTTTACTAGATTTCATATAGGTAGTATACATATGTATGTACTATCTCCTCAGTAGCTTTTGTTCGCATTCTTCGTTGTTGTTATTGTGTGTGACCTCTCTACATATTGCCGCTCAAGGAACAAAGGAAGACATTTCACATTCCTCTTAATAACGCCATCAGCATCAGCATCACCATTATCATTATCATCCACAGCATTATCGGCATCATCAACAGCGACCATAGCAATAACTAGTCATGTACTCACATAATATAGTACATATGACAAACATTGCTGTGTACATGTCATTGCCATATATTTCTTGTTATTGTAATGAGTGAAAGGATTTATGTATTAATGGATTTTAGTGCGCACTTGTATTTCTACTTATACATTGATATGATATTTGAGATTGGATAACTAGCTGCAGTAAGCACCATTTATATTTTATTTAGACGCTTCAGTTAGAATTTTGAAATGCATCTTTGAAAAAAATTTCTAGAAAATAATGTTCGAAATAAATATCTTTGAAAAAATATTTTCTAAAACCATGTTCCAAAAAAATTCTTCAAAAACATGTTCGAAAAAATGTTTTTTGAAAAATATTTTCTAAAAAATTAGTACGGGAAAAAATATTTTCTCTATTTTCATCTCAACAAACCTGAGTTAACCATGTCCGGAAAAATATATTTGGAAAAAAATTATTTTCAAAAAAAAAAAAATAAGTGTGAAAAAAAAAACATTTTCGAAAAAGATTTTGTGAGAGAAATGTTTGAAAAATAATGTTCTTAAAAATGTATTGTAATAATGTAATGGAAATATATTTTCCTAAAAATATATTCCCATAAAATATGTTCGAAATCTTTATTTTTCGATAAAAAATATTTTTTAATAAAATATATTCTAAAAAAATGTATTAAACAAAATTTTTTAAAAACTTATGCTCGAAAAAAATTTCTTCATATGAAAATATCTCAACACCCTTATGAGATGATGCTTTGAGAGAAAAGACTTAGAATGGAATTTTAATTTATTTTCGGTGGCAACGGTGGCCACTATTGTCAAGTGGATGAACTAAAAGCCAGTGGTGATGGTGGACGCTAACTAAAAAACATTATAAATATCTGCGATAGAAGGATCCAGTACTGGATAAGTTCTCTGAGCATGAGATTTCTAATTGATGCCAGTGAGCAATGAATAGAAATAACAGAGATGAAATATTTTATTCGTGGCAAAAATGAAGTATAGATTGTAGTGCCGGAAGTCGGAATTCGGAAGGTCGTCGACAGTCGAGGTCTGTGATTATTACCGTTTTATAATAACATATATTATATCATCGTTTTATTTGTTTTCGGACTTCACTTAAAGTAAAGATTCTCGCATGCAAATGTTTAGTAAAAAAATAAATAAATATGTGGCACATATAGCCCCAAAGGGCTCATTGGCCGAGCTTCTCCTCCATTACTGTTGTGCGTCTTAAATTTTGGACAATATTAGAAGGGACCAACTTATTTTAGCCGGTTCCGAACGGCAGAACACTTGTGACATCATTTTTTCTGAGCTTTGTCACAGAGTTCTTTAAGAAGCTTTTTCATGGCAAGTTGTTACTGTCGGAAGAGTCGCCAATTGCTTGCCGACAGGTGGGTACCGTTCGAAAGAAAAATCTTATCGATATTAAATTTGTTATGCATCAGCCGGGGATTGAACCACGACCTACAGATCAGAAGGCGAACACACTAACCACTGAGCTACGGCAAATTTTTAGTACTCTTTCAGAAAATATTTCATGATGATTTCCAAAGAAAACTCAGACAATCTTGCCGATTCAAACTTATTTTTCCTCCAAGAGAGAAATATCGACAACCTTAATTTATACACATGTGGATCGAGGATGTATTTTGGTGCTGGTGCAGTTCAGATATCACCTCATAAAATTGGTCTATCTGAAGAAATGGTTTGCCGCCTTTGCTAATAAGATCCATAATAGTAAGGATTTCGATGATAGTGAACTTCATATTTGACCAATTGTCATAAATTTTCTGAATAAATTTTCAAAATTCTACAACTAACTGCTGTGATGTTAGGACTCATTGTGGAAGTTTAAAAATGTTGGTAAAGCACTTACACATTTTATTTATAAACGTTCATCTTTGTAGCGGGTAAGCAATCGATTTTTGGGAAGCCTATCTTCAAGAACACAACCACATAAAAATAATGCAGCAGATGACATACATATATATTTCTCTATATAGTTGAAGCCACGGTTTTTGAATCCAGCGCAGTCTTATCTCGGACAAGGCGCATTCTGTCACTAATCACATAAGATCACTAAAATACCCAGAATTCCACTTAACACGGAAAAATGTATAACCAATACTCCCTCCATATTTCAATTTTTTACAACTTACCGACTTTCTTTCTTTTTCCTATGAAGGGGCTCCCTTACAAAATATACGTTTTTGTCCGTTTCTTCATATCTTTATACGTTAGGACGACTTCCTTACAAAATAAGCAGAAAATTTGCGTATATCCTCATAATAGCACAGCAATTTTCTTTAAAGCACTGACATGTATGACTGCATAATAATTTTTCCCACTCAATATTTTTTCACAATTTGATGTTTTTAAAAAACTGAAAGAATATCAGTTTTGTAGATGCACAGATGCAACTTGGTTCCTGTGCTTGTAACTGCCACTAGCGAAGAAGATGCAAGTTATTAAATAAATAATAATAATAATAATTCTTTAGATTTGTAGGTATTATCATATGTAAATTCGAGCTATACCATATATACAATATTATGCAGAAACTTTCATACTTTGGCTGAGCTCGTCTTCTAGTCTTTTCATGTTGTACATGTTGTATTTACATACAATATTAATCAATGGGGCCCATTTATTGTGAATTATCCATCACAGCAGACACCACTTTCTATTAATTTTACTACAGAACCCTTTCAAAAGCTTTTTCATTGGATTTTTTTTACTGTTTAAAGATTTGAATGAATGTTGATTACTGAGAAAAATTCTAAATTGAAGTAAGGCGCGGTTATGGATCCAATGTACTTATTCAAACATAATGGCCACGAAATTATTTAGAATTACCTCTGAAATTGATCGCATATAAGTTACCATTTCGAATGCCAAATATCTAATCTGTTAACTTGTACACGAAACATATTTCGATTTACCATAAGTACGAACTATAATAAAGAGTATAGAAGCTTTATTATTTTCGCTTTAAATTCAATTCAAAGATAAATGGAAGAGAATTAATTCCAGACAAGCTCTTTTGTTTTTTAAATCATATAAAATAAAAGCTTTTCTGCTTAACTCTTGCTTCTCTTGTCACTACCGTAGCACTCTCGAATCTGGCAAAATTTCTCTTTAGTGGTTGAGAAATATAGGAAATGCCACGAAATTCTATGTGTTTACCCACATACATACATATTTTATAGTTCGTACATATATCATAGGTCTATCGAATAATTTGCGTAGTGCCAGTATACTATACGTTGCGCAAATATTTGGTTTCCTTTATTGTTATTAGTGTTGTTTAGTGTTGATGTTGTTCAAGTAATATTTTTGTTTCTATTATTATTCCTTACTGGTTACATAGTCAGCATAATAATTAGGTTAAATTAAAATTTGCCATATTAAAGAAAATTTCAATTTAAAATAGCGAAATCTTCACAACTTACTTCTTTTAGAATATTAGGTACATGTCGTTAGTCCATTGTATTAATTAGGTTAAGCAGTTGCCTTTGTATCTATGTATACTCTTATGTGTCATCTCTTTACGATCATCAATTGCAAGGAATAAATAACAAATACAATACTTATAGCAAGTAGCATCAACATCAGTACACCACCATTAGCAATAACCTTAACGTCAATATTATATGAAAATCATCTGAG
The DNA here is from genome assembly GCA_963854835.1 of Megamerina dolium. Lineage (NCBI taxonomy): Eukaryota > Metazoa > Arthropoda > Insecta > Diptera > Megamerinidae > Megamerina > Megamerina dolium. Next base: position 63,902,241 of record OY978526.1, on the reverse strand, counting down.
ATACGAGTTACATACTTACTTACTTTTCCTGAACGTGTTGACACATTGAAATGTACCATTGGGACACTTTACCCATTAATCCGCTCCACAAGCATCTACATTATTTATTATACATGTGTTTGTCTAACCTTTATACAAAGAAATGTATAGTAAGTATATAGATGGATGGCAAACATTACTTTAAAGGTCACTGAAGATATAAAAATTTATAACAATTAAATTCACATACACGCACACACACACACACCAACACAGAGACTCTCAGTGAACTAGAGACCCTTAAATCGCAGCTCATTTGGGAATTGAATTTCATTTTACTAGCATCATAAAAAAGCGAAGCCTGCATGAAAGCAGACATTCTAACTATACATGTAATATTAATAAAACTTTGTAATAATGAGTATATTAGGATGTATGTGAATATGTGTAGGAAATTTAATTAAATGTATGTACTTAACATTGAAAAGATATGACTATGTGTTTCGTATTTGATATTGACACATTTTCGAAAGGATATAGATTTATTAACAAAAATGTGTATTGGTATAATTTGCTGCATATGTCTACAAGTTCTTTGACTTAATATATGTAAATACTCGTATCACCAGAGTATGCAATATTTCCAATATTTAATATATATTGCATATATATACATTGTACATATACATATATATAATATATTCAATATATATTGTATATATGTTAGTATATATTGCATATTATTGAAAGCATTGTACAACGCTAGCCACTAGTTTTCAACATCTTTCTGGTAACTTTCGGATATCATCTCGAAAAACGATAAGTGTTTTGATGTGATCCACAAATCGATTCAATTTTTGACTTCTTCGAGCTTCGTTTTGTTTGCAGTGCTTGGCTCAAACGCATCAATTGCTATAGATAGCGATCCCCGATGATGGTTTCGCTCGGTTGAAGCAGCACATAATACCAGGTGTACAAGCTTAAATCCGCTGTATTATCGACTGTGCATCCTTTTTTTATGAGTTCGACATCTGTTTACATCAATTAGTAAACAACATCAGCGATTTCATACAACAACATCGATTTTTCCTCGTATAAACATGTCTAGTTTCGTGCCAAAAAAAGAGCATATGAGGAAAGCTCTACTTTTTCTGCTTCAATTTGAAGAAATCTGCTACTGAGTCGCATCGAATGGTTGTGGAGACAGTGCGCTATCGGAAACCACTTTCAGAGACTGGTTTCGTCGGTTCAAAGAAGGCCATTTTGACTTGAGTGACAAGAAGCGTGAAAATAGACCCAGAAAAGTTGAGGACCATGATTTGCAGGTTCTTTTGGATGAGGACGACACCCAATCGCAAAAATTGCTTGCCGAACTGTTAGGTGTTACTCAGCAAGCCATTTCCATATGCCATGGGGAAGGTTCAAAAATTTGGAAAATGGGTACCCCATGAATTGAACCATAGGCAGATGGAGCGACGCCAAGACACATGCGAAATCTTGCTTGCTAGACAAAAAAGAAAGTCGTTCCTGCATCTTGTGGTGACTTGTGATGAAAAGTGGATATACCTTGAGAATCATAAACGAAAAAAATGGTGGGTTGATCCCGGCCAACCAGCAACTTCTTCTCCAAGACCAAATCGCTTTGGACGCAAGACGATGCTGTGCGTTTGGTGGAATCAGCAGGGTGTCATCTACTACGAGCTGTTGAAACCTGGTGAAACTGTCAATGCTCACCGTTAAAACCAACACCAAGGCCTGGTTATGAACAAAGTCATGATAAGCTGATTTTTCTCCACGACAACGTCCCATCGCACACGTCAAAACTGGTCCAAAACTACTTGGACACACTCAATGGGGAGGTGCTACCTCATCCCGCTTATTCATCAGACCTGGCCCCTTCTGACTACCACCTGTTTTCGTCGATGGGTCACGCGCTCGCCGAACAGCACTTCGATTCGTATGAAGACGTCGAAAAATGGCTTGACGAGTGGTTTGCTTCGAAAAATGAGGAATTATTTTGGCATGGTATACACAAATTGCCCTAGAGATGGGACAAATGTATAGCTAGTGAGGGCAAATACTTTGAATAAATAAAATTTTGGCTTTCTATGAAAAAAAAAAGTGTTTTTTTTTGTTTACCGAAAAATATCGGATTTAAGCTTGTACAGCTGGTGCTTTCTGCAAATGCTCTTTATTTAGCACAAATGCGGACATTTTCGATGCAACAAATAATAATGATGTTGACAAATGTCACAGCTTTCCATCAAAGCAAAAGTCAGCTGTTTATGTCAACTACATATCGCATGATAGCCAGAGTCATCTTCGTCAAATGTTCCCAAACCATTTTCATATGCGACTGTTCGCGGTATGAAGAGGAAAAATTTGCAAATGATGGTACGGTGCAAAATATACCAGACACGTGAGAAAAGATGGATTAAAATATACATCAATACATCGACACGTACTCATATTTATTTACATATGTAGATGTTGTATTTACAACACTTGAACATGACCAAATATATACAATATAATTGCTACACTGAATTTATTTGAAAAATAATTGCTCTTGATTTAACAACATAACAAAAAGCCCCCCAACAATGTGTAGGTAATTTATAGTTATTGTTGTAGTTGTAATTGATTAATTATACATAATTGTCTTGGCGCATACGCGTGTATGTGCTTGTGAATTTGGGATTGTCAATGTATGTATATATGTAGATATAACGTACATGTGTATATATTTACATATAACACTAATTAGCAATAGTATCAATTAAAGTCACGTATAGCATGTATGTACATACAAATATACATACGTACACATATGTATATGTCTTCCCAAGCATTCATTGACGATTATTGAAATCCTTATGAGAGAATAGCAAAGTAAAGAAATTATAATATTCCAACTTTTTTATACTATCTAAATAATACGATGTTGGGAGCCCCTCAAAATACGTGTTAGTTTCGGTAATCACTTCTTCGTTTGAGCTGAATCTTTTTCCTGCGAGCCAAGTTTCAAGTTTTGAAACAGGAAAAAGTCACTAGGAGCTAAATCTGGATTATAAAGTGGATGATCAACCAATTCGAAGTGTATTTCACGTAATTTTAGCATCGTATCTAATGCTGTTTGGACCGATGCGTTGTCTTGAAGAAAGAGCACTTTCTTCTTTAAATGTGGTCGTTTTTTCTTGATTGCATCATTCAATTGATCCAATAATGCACGATAATACTTTCCTGTGATTGTGGATCATTTTTCAAGATAATCCCAAAATACAGTGGCCATAACCTTGCTAGCCGATTTCACTGCCTTCGCCTTCTTCGGAGCACTTCCACCAGCTTCCACCCATTGTTTCGATTGATTTTTGGTTTCAGGTGTGTAGTGGTGGACCCACGTTTCATCAACAGTTATTAATCACCACTTCACAGTCCAAACACCGCTGTGAAGTGGTCTCTCGAACTCGTTTTTGTTCGACACTGAGCAAACGCGGCACCCATCTTGCCGATAGCTTTTTCATATGCAAATGTTCATGCAAAATGTTGAACACATGTTCATAAGAGATGTTTACCATTTCAACAATGTCACGCAACTTGACTCGGAGATCATTCATAATGATATCAAGGATTTTCTTCAGTAACCACCTCTTTTGGCCTTCCTGTTGATGGTATTGTTGCAATGCTTGTTCGGCCGCGTTTAAATTCATCAATCCAATATTTTACCATGTAATCTGACGGAGCAGACTTTCCGAGCTTTTCTTTTGTCTCTTTCACCGTTTTTCCTTTCAAATAATAATGTTTAATCACTGTACGAAATTTTTCATGAAACACAAATTTGGTTACTTTAAACGATTACAACAACATAATCGGTGAAATTTCAATAGCTGACGTTTGACAGATCGCAATTTAAAAAAAAAAAGTTTTTGTGTTTGTGCTGCCTTTTTCGTACTTAGGTAGCTTCTTTATCAATCCACCCTCGTATTAAAAGACGGCAATGAAAGCGAAGACTCAGCCATGCAGGCTTTATCAATTAACCCTTAAAGGGTAACGTCATTTTGCATACATTAAAGGGTATGATTCGATAAAGACTGTTTTAAAACGTTAATTAAAAAAAAACATGAATTGAAAGATATCATTAATTTCATTTATTTAATTTCTTGGCTTGTAAGAACTAAATTTGTACATTGTTGAGTTTTATTGAAGAAACATGTACATGAGCACACTTAGAAATTTTTGCATGAAGTCATTTTAAAATCAATAAAATAAATGAAAATAAAAAAATGAAGGTTGGTCATACATTTGTGCCCCCTATGTGCAACTCAAGTCGGTTGAATATTGTTAAAAATTAAAACGTCGGTCCTTTCACATAATTGCTCATAACTCAGCTATTTATTTATAGATTAACTTTATTGATATCTTATTTTATTTACATAGGATGTGTTTCTTTACAAAAATAATGATAATAAATATATTTTTGCGATTTTTATTTTCCCGATTTTGTTGTTGTTACAGTTTCGAAGTGAATTTCGATGATAAGAAGCAAACATGTTTGTAATATACCCAGTTTGTAATAGACCCAGTGTGACCCGTTGATCAGATAGAAAATGTTAATGGAAATAATTGTTAGCTGCTTGGACTATCTTCAATTTTCTCTTACAATCAGATTGGAAATTTCTTGTTCGAGACATGGTTTCAATACTAACTTCGAAAAAAAATTATATCAAGACAACAGAAAATGCGATTTTCTAATTTAGAAGTACCAATTTCATAAAAAGAAAATAATTCCCATATTGGCTGTTTTTGACTGTTGATTAGTATAATTTAATTTGGCCATTTGTGTGCTAAATTTATATACAATAAATGAATGATGTTGTTTTTAAAATGATAATCTATCTACTCGTAATTGCTTTAGATGTTTGGTTTTCATTGTTGTCGTTGTTTTCTTTTCATACAAAAATTTATTATTACAATATATAATAAATTTGCTTTCTTCTTCATCATAACCATACTAATCATCATCATTATCAACAGGATGATTATCAGCATCTTTGTCTATTTCGTGAACGATTGCGGAAAGAGCCTTTAATCTAATCAAATATTTGCACAAAGCATTTAGCTAAGAGATGGCAGCAATAAAAACAACAACAACAACAATAGCAAACACACATATAAATGAATTATACAAAATTATTAACAAATACATGCATATATTGTTATATATAATCTAAAGAGTACATATATATACACTACATGTGTCTGCCACATAATACACACTAACAAATATAAGCAAGAGAGCAAGCAATTACGAAGGATTTGGCAACAGAAGCCAACCTTTTGAAGAAACATCAAAATTACAAAGCTACATAGAGACAAGCACTTGGAATAAAAATCAATCTCATGCCATTTTTGGCGTTAAAAACTGAACATTCTTGTGCGAAATGAATTAAATTAAGCTGCAATAAATTCTAATTTTCCAACAAAAAAATACAAAAGTAAACACTAAACTTTATTGGCATATGGCCAATAATAATAATAACACTTAAAACAACAATTCAGGCTAGCACCGAGAGCATTCTTCAAGTAGCTACGACAAAGCAACAGTGAAGAAGTAACAAATACCTATAATTTGATTATTATAGGTATAAATGTGTGAGCCATTTATTTCTGGCGAAATCTAAAGGAGAATAAATTGTTGCCGGTTGAGCCAACGTTTTATGATCACACATTTTACTGCTTTTACGATATTATCACAATTATTTACTATTTATTTACGTATGCAGGTAAGTATATCCATTTACTCATATTGACTTTGTTTACAATGCTTCTGTTTATTGTATGTACAATATTATATGTAGGTATGATGAAGAAATAATTTTATTTTCATCAATTGCTAAACAATTAAATAGTAAATGAGATCACAATACGGATAAATGATGAAAAGACGAATAATAAGAGGTAGAGGTGATAAAAAATAGATGAAACTCATATAAAAAGACAATATACTTGATGATAATGGAACAATATACAATTTATGCTAATATTGAGTAAGCATAAGATTTGAATAAGACAATTTTATTTTATTATTTAGGTATTTTCAGTGTAATTGTTATCTATATTTCTAAGGACAAATAATTTAGCAATTTATATGAGGTCATTAATAGGTAAGCAACTTCAACTTCAGAGACTCAGTGAGCAGTAGTAAAGTCATCAAGTTCTTGCGAGCAAGTGGAATAGAATGTTTGTCATTCCGATCTGTGGTAAATAATTTTCCTGCAATTAATATATAAGTAAAGTCCAAATAAAGTACCAACTCTGCTATTTATGATCATTTTATATTCATTTTTAACCATTTGGCTTAATCATTCTTTTACCGAACTTTACAAATATGAGCGATTTTCGTATCGTAAATCATATGCGTCATTAATAGGTGCAAGTATTTGACATGCACTTGTTTTTTTATACTTTTAAAATAATAGCGAATTAATTCTTTTTTAATTTTCATGATAGATAATAACTAAGAGGGTGACACTCGTAATAAAACTAATCACATATCGTCAGCTCATTCAAGTGCGTTATATATGTGTTCATACAAGCACATGTGCGTCCCTTGTATAAAAAAATGTAAACATGCAAATATCACAAACACACATGCACACACCCACTTATACACTTATGCACTCATATATATGACTGTGAAAAGAAAATGAAAAAATAATTAAATGAGTATTCAGTTGAATAAAAACTCCAAATAGAATTGAGTACGGTGGATACCACGATGAGTATAGAGAGTAATGCAGTAGTTGCACTGCCATCATCAGCAACAATACAAACCTATAATGTGAATTACATTTACGCAAACATGTAAATACAACTATAAATACATACTCCCACATATTCTGCTATATATTGTACATACTTACATATGACTAAGCGCATGCATTTATATTCGTAAATACTAATGGTATGCACGGGCAAAAAGTGAACACATGAATGTAGCAGGATGACATTGTCGCGACGTTAAGAATGGTATTTTCAGCGACATAGAGGTAATCGTAATAGTTATATTGTATATTAAGATTGTGGCTCTCTATATGTTGCATCATCATCATTAGCACATTTGGAAAATAAACTATTAGCAACAGCTTCTGTATTGCTACGTACGTATCATATGAGTGAGTCAGTCTATATAACTATCGTACATGCACATTGTGACCACAAATATTCTTTGAATAAATTGCTGGTGTATTGTGCTGTGCGTATTGCACTATGTCACTCATAGCTGATATATTGGAGGATTTCACGACGACGACGACGACGAACATAACATACAAACCAGCATTAAATTTTGGTATACGAAACAACAATAAATGACTACAATTGCAACACTAATACTTTACAAACGATGTACTTAGAGTATGATCTATACTCCCACATACATAGTCGCGATCGTATATTTTAAACTTCAAAAGTCTGGTGGCATTCATTGTGGGATAAATTATTATGAGTAAGAACATTGCTATAAATACTATACAGTATACCGGGTGCTTTGTAGATATTACTTTTTTCTAATTAACAACACTATTTCAGTGATGAATTTGATATGTTATATGTACGTCAAAATAAATTTCTTACAAATTGTTCAAATTTCTTTGCAAATTCTTGGTTTAATTTGCGAATTTTAACTGTTTTACGATCAATATAATCCAACACAGTTCATGTAACCAAATCATTTTAATGATTATTCCACCACTCTTGCTTTAAATAATAATACGTCTCTGAAAATATGTGGGCACGTGGAAGATCTTGATACTGTCGAGCATAGTAACCAGGAGGACGTCCATCAGGACAGTAATTAAAGCTGCAATGGTCCACTTTATGGACCATTTTGCTACCAACTCTTGCTTTACGAATCTACATGACGTAGCGCATAAAATAATTGAGGCCGATTGACCATTGTATGCATCAATATTCCAATCAATCATGTGAAGAATAAACTTGGTGTTGTTTCTTAATTAAACGACAAATGTTTTGTTCAGCGAAGAGACTTATTTTTAGTTGAATAACCGAATTGCATCATTTGTAGAAAATAAAATCTGAAAAGCTCAAATTCTCAAATTCTATAATATCAAAGCTTTAATAATTTACACTTTGACAAATAGTACTTAATACATTTTGCCAGAAATGTTCGTGGTTTTCACCGGTTAAGGTAGTAGTCCGGCGTGACGGGTTCAAAAAATCGTTTCTTTTTACATTTTTCGGAAGAAAAACATCCTAAAAATATGCTCTAACAATTTCAGACCGAAATTTTGAATATTTTTAAAGTTAAAGTTAAAATAAGAGAGCGCGCTGTAGTGTGTATGAATCTGTTGTCAAAACTTTAAACGCTTTTTTCTCAAATCCATGTTTTCGAAATTTCGGGGAAGCACTGACTCAAAACTATTCAACCGATTTGGCTAAAAATTTTACCCGTTATTCTAGACATACATGTTTAAATACGTAACCTTAAAACCATTAAATTTTTTAGTAATAAACTATTTTATTTAAACAATTTATCAAGAAAAAAAATTAGATTTTGAGAACTTTTTCACAAGTCCGCCATTTTGTTTTTGTCTTTTTTATGTATATTATAGATTAGTTCATTAAAAATCTTTTTGAGTTTTTTATTTCAGATGACTTCGGAAGGCTGTGTGCTTCCCCGAACCAACTCATCTTTTTATCGAGGACTCCACTCTGACGTCAAAAATTAAAAACAAATTAATGTAAAATTAACTTAAAAAATTTTTTTTTCTATACTTGAAAATAAAATAAAAACATGTAAAAATTTTAAAACGATCGCATTTTATTTTCTTGTTAAAAAAAATTCATGAAAAAACGTCGAAATTTCGGTCGTCACACCGGACTACTACCTTAACATCCATATTCAAATAGTAGCTCATTGATAAAAAATTCTTGCTTGAATTCTAAAGGATATGCACTCGAAAACATACTTTTAAATGAGAGGCAGACGTGGTTTTCATTCAATTCTGCTTATTTTAAAACTCATTCAATCATGAATGATGTATACAATTTTACACGTACGTCACCTCTCGTTATGGGTGTTACAACACCAGACACTAACTCAATATACAACTGACGCTATGAGATTTGGGTTAAAAGTCCATAAGACGTTGAACCGCAATTTTTCTTCTCAAGAATTCGCTGCTCAGTATGTTTCATTAGCTAGTTGAAGCACTTGTGCATATTTTTTTAGTAATTAAAGTGATCAAAACATTATAGTCTACTATAGATCCTTGATTAGTGTCTCTAATGCTAATTCGAATTGGGGAACATTAATTTTAAAAAGCTTTGGTATCAACAACAATGTGAAACATGCCACAGCAAAAATAAGCCACAATCAAAATTTATAAATTTTTATAAAAATCACCCTTTACTATGTATTCCAGCAGCATTTCCTGCTCACCAAGCAGTATCATCATCATTATCCTCTGTTGTGCTACCATACATTTTCCAAGTAATTAGTTTCTTCTTCATCTTCTAAGCGTCACCATTACCACTGCGACCAATATCATGGAATTTCTTTACTCTTTCATCTTCTTTGAGCTTATGTGGGTGAGTGTTAATTTATTATGCGTGAATATATGTATTTGTGTGTGTATATGTGTGTGTGTTCATGTGCTTGTGTTTCTCTATACCGCTGCTTTATTATGCATGAAAAATTGCTAATATGTCAAAAATTTTGACATTTCTGTTGTTCTGTGCTGGTGATGGCGATGATGGTGATGCTGTTTATGTTGTGTGCTGTGGCATAAGCAACATTATAATGTATGCATTCCCAGCTGGAAATTGTTTGTTGAATACTTTTATAGTTTCTTTGATGTTTTCAATTTTGCAAAAATTGATTGTCAAAAGCAAATTATTAATTCTTCTGTAGTAAAACTAGGAAATATTTATTTCTTTTCTTATTTGTAAAAATGATTCTGGCAAAAGTGGATGAATGGCAACTAGAATTGGCATGTTTGTGACATGTCCATTTCATTCGAAATGTCTGGTTCGAATGTACGACGTTTGTGAGGTTCAGTAGATCTTAGAAATTCCATATAGGTGACCACTGTCTTTAGATTCATATACTTAATTCCAAGATCCTTCACGCCTAGGAAAAATGTTATTGCGAGTGGTTTATTTTGTGTTCTTTCTGTTCGATTTCAATTCTGATTTTAAACGATTCGAAAGCAAAAGAAGGAAAGTTATCCCTTCGTTCTCTATTTTACACTTTACATACATGTATTATTTACAAATAATGGTAGCAATGCATACGTTACATGTGTCATGTATATCATCACTGTTAATGTCATTTGAAACTCATTTCCATTTGGGAGACTCATGCATACATATATATCATAGACGATATATAGTTCAGTGTAAGAATGTATTATACATACTATTAGCGGCGGAAAATATACATAAATCCTGATGTTCTTTGGTTTAGTGTTTTATTCTTTCATTCTGTCTCCCGAAGTAATCAACCAAACAACTAACCAACCAACCATCATTAAACGATAAACCATCCACAAATGTATGATAATAAAATGAGCAATATACATACGTATGTACCGACATTTATAAATAAGAGCAATAAAAAGAGAATATCTCTTTATCATCCCAAAGGAAATTCCAAATGAATATGTGGTAGAAATATCAAAAAATAAATGCACTTTATTTTCTACATAACATCTAATACCTACTCTATACATTGGCGTGCAAAGATGTTGTGTTATAGATTTTAATTGAAATTTGGTTAATTCAAGGCAAAGAATATGCAATTGTTTATTTCATTATTGTAATAGCTACATATGTGTAAGGAACAACAAAAACCGTTTAAAATTAAATGTATTGGAACAAACAAAAAAATTATTGTATAATTTATATACATGCATATGCAATACCAACATACCTATATACAAAGAATAAGAGAAAGAAATCATAACAAATATTCCTACTCATACATATGAGAAATATATGAAAACAACTTTACATAAATCATTTTCAAATACCACCCTAGGGATAATAAAAACATACATGTATTCTCTAAGTATGAGTATATTCTGTGTATGAGTATAGGTGTAATCAGAACAGGTAAGCAAAATGGTGTGATGAAGCTGAATTGCAAACGAGCGCTTATTCAGAAAATTGTAATATCAAACAAATATCAGATTATTTATTATATAAACATACAGAAATAACAACAATAATAACTCATTTGTGCCGACATACAAACAAACAAGTATGTATCTTACATGTATGGTCAATTACTCATCCTTAAATTATTATTTATTAATGTTATTATAACATAAAGTCTATTTGGAGTAAGTTCCACTTGTAATGACCATTTGTAGTCTTGAGCACGAAAAAAAAATATTGTTATATTTAGCTGTTTGAAGAAATAAAAACAAATAGCAAAGCTTGATTACCGATTCGAGCTGATCGCTGTGTAAAGTATGACCAGCCCGCATTAATTTTTCCTTGCTCCTCTACTTCAATCACCACTGAAGTAGTATTTAGATAATCATTTTGAAAAACAGTGAACTTTATTCAAGGAATTCTGATTTTAATATTTTGGATTGTGATAAAAATGATGACAATTCCCACAAAAACAAATGAGAAATATTTGCAATAAATTAACAAATTAAATTTTTTGTGATAATAGTTATCATATTAAATTTCTATGATCATACTGCGTAAAGAACAAATTTGCAATGACACTAGAAATACCTACTCGATAGTGTGTCACTCAAATGTCAAATGTACCGTACATGTTTTATCAAAATGATGTTGATGTCAAGTAGTATGTACTATTTACGTGTTCATATACATATTCTGTATACTCATTTATACACAGACAGGTACTATAGTATTTGTATAGTTCCCATTAGTATTGGGTAAGTATTTGGAATGAAGACTTCAAGCACATCAACATCAAGAACCATAAAAAAAATAATAATAATAATAATAATAACAAGTAGTAATAACAATTTTATAGTGATATTAATTAACCGCATAATTTAATAAATAAGTACGAGGAAAATGAACAGATATAATATTATGCAATTTCGACGAATGCTCAATAAATGAGCGCTGGTAACAAGTGAAGCGAAAAATTTAACCACTAGTAGTGAATTAGAAATGAGCTGATATTAGAAATACTTCGTTGTCTTTATGTTGTCTGCGGCAGGTACAAATTCAATAAGACACTTTTAAAGCATTGTTGAAAAAATACAGTGAAACTAATTTTTATTGGTAGTTATTTAGTTAGGTATCATTTTTAAAGCAAAATGTGCTTAACTTCACATCACCCTTGGTAGTACTTGTTTTAGAGCTTCTTTAAAATTTGTGTAAAGCTCCTCGATATTGCTGATATTCTCGTGGTTAGTCGAGTTCATATTAGGCGATGGGCAATCCATCATATAGCTACATACAATTTTACTCACAATATCTTGTAGTTGGATCGGATTGGATTCGATCATTGTTCTACGGCATTGTTGGCACACGGTTGGAACAAAGAATATATTCCCATTCATTTTGTCTTACTATGAGTGTTTTTAAAACGTTTTATACAAATCTCAAGAAATATTCATAAGAATTTTAAAATCTTATTCTTTCACGATAATAGTACTTTACTTCAAATTCCAAATTATTTCGTAAAAAATCCAATTAAGTTCTTAGTGAAAATGTGCATCTTTTAAAACAGCATATTTGTATGGAAGATACCATTACTTTTCCACACAGTATTCTTAAACTCTGGAAATCATATTTTTTTACGAAAATATAATTACAATCAAAATACAAAGTCACACTGTTTATATTTACACACAATTAACATAATTTAGAACAAAATCTAAGCTTCTATTAAATGCATCAATCAACAACATTGGAAATTTAATTTCTCCATCCAAACAAAGTATACAATGATTCCCTTTATTAATAAATTGAGTCCTGATACAAAAATTACATTTTTTAGAACAAAAATCTATTCATTTGAATCGAACGTATTAATGCAAAACTATGGGAATCTTAAATTTCTACAAAAATAGCATTTCAAATAGAATATAAAATTTTTAAATAAAAATCTACAAAATTGTATGAATCATTTCTTCTTCATGTGTTACTTTGAAACCATGGGCATTTTAATTTCTTGACAAAATCGTATTTCAAATAAAATTTATAAATAAACAAAGGTTCCATACAATTTGAGTATTTATATAGGTAGAAGGTACCATTCTTTTTCAATATGTCATTCTGGATATCCTATTTTTTCACAAAAATAGTGCTTCATGAAAAACTTCAGATAATTTCGTTTATAAAAAATTATATTGAATCCCCATATAGAATTTGCGTTTTTAAAAAAATTCCATGAATTCATATGAAATATAGTATTTTTTTATCAAACATTTTCTTACTATGGGAATCTTTCTTTTTCAACAAAATAATACTCCGAACTCAGTGGTTAGTGTGTTCGCCTTCTGATCTGTAGGTCGTGGTTCAATCCCCGGCTGATGCATAACAAATTTAATATCGATAAGATTTTTCTTTCGAATGGTACCCACCTGTCGGCAAGCAATTGGCAATTCTTCCGACAGTAACAACTTGCCATGAAAAAGCTTCTAAAAGAACTCTGTGACAAAGCTCAGAAAAAGTGATGTCACAAGTGTTCTGCCGTTCGGAACCGGCTAAAATAAGTAGGTCCCTTCTAATACTGCCAAAAAATTTAAGACGCACAACAGTAATGGAAGAGAAGCTCGGCCAATGAGCCCTTTGGGGCTTTAAGAGCCACATATATATATAATACTCCGAACAAAATATGAATTGACTTCGTAAATAAAAAAAATATAGTCGTCATATGAAATGTTCGATTTTTAAAACAAAAAATTCTATATTTTTCCTGTAATTATGTAAATTATCTTGTTAAAATTTTGGGTAATATTTTTCAATCTAAAAGTGACAATAAGTATGAGAAATTTTCTTTGAATTCACATACCGTTTTTGTAGCAAGTAATCAATTATGTAAAATTAATGTGCAAGCTTAAATGGACTATACTTTTATAAAAACAAAAATACTTATATACGACACAATACATAAATAAATATACGATAAATGCTTTTATTTCCTGTTTCCTGTAATAGAAACTAATTTAAATGTGAATACATACAATAATTCAATTTGAAATTCCCGCCTTACAAATACTAACATTCGAGAGGTTATAATTTATTATCAATACATAGAATAATTATGACTACCTAGGGTATGAGTTTGCTAATATTCTTATAAATACCATATTCTAATCCGACAATCTCTCGACTCTCAACGTCAAAAGCAAAGTGCTACGCTAATCAATTATTGTAAATATAAAAATTAATTCCTTCGTTTTCTTTTTTTTTCTTCTTCTTCCTTTTCTAATATTTCCAATTTAACAAGCCTTCTAGGAATACATATTCAAATGTGTCAGCAGAAAATGGTGAGAGTGTGAATTGTTGCCACACTACAACAACGTTTACGATGAAATAAGCTTCGGAAAGTCAACAAGCAGCAAAAATAAACAAATTTGCATGTGTATGTGTGTGTGTGTGGGTGAGTATGTATGTTCTAATTTTCTGAAAGAACATAAATTATTATTTTTCATGTTTCATCGTTTCATTTCTGTGCTTAAGTGTATTCACTGGCTGATTACTTCTCACATTAATATTAGGTATAAATGAACGCATGAAGTCGATTTACTGAAAAATTCAAAATAATATCAACAACAGCAACATAAACGACAGAAGGAAAAAATTTAATAATATAACGTTGAAAAATAAACTCAATATATGTATATGTATGTGTGAACTCTCTATACACATACATAGTATACCTTAGTATGAACAGGGATATGTCTTACAATCATTTGTTCCCAGTTGGTAGTCACGTCCTCATTGTCAGTGGCATTTAGAATGATTTTGATGACACTAATACAAACACTTCATGCATATGACTTAACACTGAAAATTCTAGGTACAATAAACATGCTTTAACTATCCCTCTGAACAATGGAAGGGGTGATCTTATATATCCATGTCACATTTGACTTGTCGTCAAATGTGACATGGGGATGTAGGACTTCTTCAACATCTGTATTATGATTAACAAAGGATCATTAACCGTTTTGACAAATCTTGCATGCTGCGCTCAAGACATCTTCACTGAATTTCCAATTGGGTTCATACACACAAATATATCTACTGACACTATGTGATTATGATACTATATATTTTCGTGTGTGTGTTTGTACGAGTCAGCATACTTATATTTATTTGTATTCATTTGCTAATGAGCCCCGTATAATTTGTCAACGAAACAAATCCGCGCACCATTGCCATTAATCATGGTGTTGCGTTTTGTTCATTCGTTCATCTGTTCTGTTTGTTAGCTTGTACGTACGGATGTATATTTCAATAAGTATATGTGTTTGAACGTTGTGCTTAACGCCTATACAATTTCAAACAAACAAATATAAAATATATGTAAACAGGATGTTTCCGTATGATAAGGTTGCTGGAAAGACTCTAGCCTCAAACTGCAGTTAACAAATGTTGAGGGCATACAAAATACTGCCACAGAACTAATCATACAAAGAACGAGTCTACGCTAAATATCCAATATTTAAAACAAATGATAGAAAAGAAAAACTCATAGGTTATTCTTCTGAAGTATTTTTGGCAAACAGCTATCATCAGAATGAGTGCCCTGAGGTTTAAAGATAAATAGATGAATTTGTAGGACATTATATCGTGCCTGCAAATACAAGTCTTGTTAAATAAATATTTTTGATATCATCAAACTGACATCAGTCAAAAATAATAGCGATGGAGTTGGTCTAAATGCTGCCATATCGAGGTCAAAATTCAAAAATTTGCAGGAAAATTGCTAAATAACTCCATCGGCACGCAGGAGTCACTCTTAGAGTTGCTAAATATATGAGCGAGTTCACTTTTTGGGGAAATCCGTTACCAAATTGGCCTTTTTTTTATAAAATCTATTTCTACACCTCCCAAAGTACCGCTAGATAGGTGCAATACATGTATGTCTATCATTTACGGTTGCTCTGTTCTAAAATTAATGTAAGAAGACTTGAAAATTGACAAATAGTCCTTTAGCTACCCAGAAATCACATCTAAGTAGATGAAGCTTAAGGCCGACTTCCATGAACTTTTTCTCTCCAATATTTTCTTTAGGCATACTAACCTTTTTTCCAATTTACGACCCCCACGATGGTTAAAATATATACAATATACACAGACGCCAACGTATTTTTCCTCTATAATATTTTTTTTTATTATATACTACGCCTTTGGGGAGCTCTTCTACAAAAGGAATGTAAAAACACTTGGAAATTAAAAAATATAGCCGTAGCTAACAGAAATCCACTACAAAATGAGCATAAAACTACTACAAATCAACAAATATGATTTTTTCCAGAAATCGAGGATTGAGATTGAGAAAAAGTACAATCGTCCCTATGTCTGCCCATGAAGTAATTTTAGATCATATCGTCGACCACGACTAACTATTCCGTCAAAACATTTAAGGCGATCATACTGAACTCCTATCTCTATCCCTTATTGGGGCAATAATAATGCCTTTCCAAAATTGTTTCTCACTGCTCGCTCTTTTTTCATTCCAAGCATTTTTCCTGAACCTAGTATATACTTCCTATCTCCTATACAAAAATAAGGCAACTTCTATATATATTATAGAAAGGAAAATTCTTTAAAAACCACATTTTGAATTAGAAGTATTTTGTAAACTAAAAAATAAATATTAGAATCATTAAATAATTGTATAATACAAGCTTTTTTCCATTTCCTTCAAAAACTATTTTTACAGTAGTTTTTCAAACGAATATCTCTCAAAAAGCTTTAGAAGATGCTTCCAAAATTCCAATGGTTGTATAGTTTACAAAAATTTATTAAAACCAACTATTTCTTAGATAAATATTTTTATGTATATCTTATTAGTATTCAAGTAATACAATTTTATTTGTGTCACCCTGTATGCACAAATTTATGTATAAATAAATATATTTTTATACATACACACACTTAGAGCGGTTGCCGGTAATATACGTTCAAATTGTAAGCCATTAAAATCAGAAGCTTTTGTATTTCGGTATGTACATATCGTATGTGTGAGTGTGTAGAAGTATATGTTTTCGGATTTTGGTATTTTCCATTCATTCATTATTTCATTCAATCATATACATCTACATTTATTTATTACGACGTTCTTATGTTCACTATCACAAAGAAAAAAAATGGTGGGAACAATTTCACACATACATGCATAAACAAGCATTACCGTCGTCGTTTGACGTACTTATATTTTTGAAGCAAGTAAGAAAATAAATAAATAAAAAATATGCAAAAGAAACAGCGAATTATAATGAAAAATGCAAATACATAACACACAGGCAGAGTAGTGTGGAGTGTGGGTGTGAGTGTGTATGAAAATATGAAACAAAGATATGCGTTCATGCATAAACCATATATACAAAAGCAAGCCAGCATCCAGGCAGGCAGGCAGGCACTTATGTAAATCCAACAACAACAACAATGGCAAATTGTTAACAAGCAAAAGTTGAAAATTATTTCAACCTGTTGGTTAATTTTATACACACACACATACATCCGCACATGTGCATGCAATATTTTCGGATACATGTATGTATGAAAGAGTGGGCTGATATGTATTATTTCAAATTTTGCTTTATGTAAATGATAAATAATACAAAAGAGATAAGATAATTGCAAATGGCAGAAAATCATTTAAATACTTCAGCTCAACATTACATATCAAACGACAACAACGAAAGTAGTTGTATTAATATTAAACGCTCATATGGATATGAACATATATGTACAATCGTCATACAGGTTAATAAATTGTTGCCAACATTTTACAAGGTTATGGCAGTCACTTTGTTCATTCACTTGGTCGACTGATTGGTTGATAAAGGAACAAGATATCTTACTCGTACATTTAAAGCTCTACCGACCCATGTGTCATGTGCTGTGGCTCAGAACGACCAAGAGGCAAACAAAACTTAATGATACATACATACGCGAGCATCTATATCAACAAAAATAAGAATGTATGCCACAACCCTACTACTCACTCATGATTGCTTCAAAAGAGTTTATGCAAGGAATGATGGTTGGCTGGTCGATTGTTTCTGGTTTACTTTTTCTGTTTTTTTCCTGTTTTTTTTTTTTTTTGTTTCTTACGGATAGTGAAGTGATTATAATAAATCGCTTGGATGTACGTTGAAAAATGTTACTTGCAATATTACCACAAACATTGTCTTTTTTATTCCCTGCTCACTTATTTATACTTATGGTTTATTCTTTACAGTTTATCTTGGCATTCATTTCTTCTGCGTATGGCTGTGAGTGTATATACTTATTTAAAATTCATTTCTTTAGTTTAATTTAATATTTAATCTTGAAGTATTCGTAAATGAGGTTTGTGAAAATATATTAAATTACCCAGGCTCGAGGGAGACTAAATCAAAAAAATGTTGTACAAAATTGCAAATAAGAGAAATACTTCTTTAAACTTTAAAGTTTTTCCATGATGGGGAAATAAATACATTTTTACTGAGCTTTTCGGTGTCACACTTTAATCTAATTATTTGACAGAAAGTCCGTATTTTGGTTTCCAAAAGCCAAAGGTACATTGTATATTGTGTTTGGTCTTTCTTTTTAAAACCCCAAATGGAGAGATGAATAGGTACGGAAAAGTCTTGTATATATCAGAAATCCATTATTTTTAAAATAGATGGTTTTCGTAATCTGTATTTCGCGTTGTATAAGTGCGATTGGTTACGCTGGAGTTAGAAATAGAGGATTTCGTACTAAATAAACTTTTCAGGCTGTTTTGTGATTGCTTGAATCAGTATTGTTTGAGCACGCGTCAAAGATGGACACCAGTAAAGAGAAAATGCACCATGTGCATTTTTGGTTTACATTTTTGGTTTCATCGATTCCGTTCCGGTAATTTAGATGTCAAAGATGCTCCACGCTCTGGAAGGCCAATTGTCGAAAATATCGATAAAATAATGGAAATCGTCGAGTCTGTAAGCACTGTTTCTATTACCCAGGGGCTAAACATTGCACAAAAAACCGTTTGGAACCATTTAAATAAGGCTGGATACAAAAAGAAGCTCGATGTATTTGTGCCACACGAGTTAATGCAAAATAACCTCATGGACCGAAAATCCATCTGCGAATCGCTGCTGAATCGCAACAAAATCGATCCATTTCTGAAGCGGATGGATACTGGTGATGAAAAGTGGGTCACTTACGACAAAACGATAGTGACTCGCCAAAAGCTCCGGGAGCTTGATTGGGAAGATTTTATGCATCCACCTTAAAGCCCGGACCTGGCACCGAGTGATTACTACCTGTTCCTATCTATGGCGAATGATTTTGCTGGTGAAATATTCGCCTCAAGAGAATTTTGTGTCTGTCCCAGTTTTTTGCCAATAGGTACGAGGGTCTCTATGAGAGTGGCATTATGATATTACCTTCAAAATGACCTAAATCGGATTATTCTAACTATGCTAAATAAAACCTTCAATTTAATCCAAATATAATGGATTCCTTTTTACTAGACCTTATATATTTAATTTTTGGTCAATAATTTGGTGAGTGAAACAGCTATGTTTCAGATTTCAATTTTTGCTTGATTAACATGTTTTTGCATAAATAATTTTTCATTGTTTGATTATTTTCTTACGTATACTTAAACTAGTTAGTTTAGTATCCAAATGTGTGTTCTCATATATACTTTTACTATGAAGTGCTAAATATATAAAATTACTATTTTCACTTGGTAGTTGAAGAAACTTGTAGATTTTTTTTGTAGATCGTATAAAAGTTTAAAGAAATATTCAAATAATCATGGTTGGGTGGGCAATAGCAAAATTGACTGATCGGTGGCAAGTTCATTTTTCTACGTTCTCTTCCCCGTCCTGTTTTCTTTTATTTCCGTTTCCTTCCATTATTTTCTTGTATTGTTCTTATTCATCCCCCTTATAGTCCGGAACTGGCACGAAGTGATTACTACTTGTTCTTGTCTATGTAAATGATTTTGCTGATGAAAAATTTGCCTCAAGAGAAGCTTGTGGAAATCGACTGACAATAGTCAATAGGGACGAGAACTTTGAGAACTAATTTACTCCCGAAATATGGTTGACTTTGACGATGTACTTTGTAAGTTATGGGGGTTTTAAACGAAATAATTAAAAGGGGGTTTTTAAGATAATTCTCATGCTTAGTATGGAAGTTATATAAAAAGTGGGCGTGGTTTACCAACTTATTGTAAATCTAATTAATTTTACAATGTTGTCCTACGTTCAATAGTTCATAAGTAATAGCGGTTGAAATTTTTTTAATTTTCGCAACTTTGTATTATGAAGTGGGCATGGCATGATGATTTTTTGCTAGATTATTTCCGACTACCATATTAATCTAAGTGTCAATTATAGGTCTTCTAGACAGAAGATTGCAGAAGTTACAGCTGTTTCAACTTAAAAGAAATTCGGTCATTTTGTATGGGGGCTACTATAAACAGTGGGATTGGCGCGTCCATTTCCTGTGAGTCTAGTTGCTCTTACGATACAAATCAACACGTTCTATGTTGAATAGTTTGCAAGTTATGACGGTTAACATTTTTTTTTCCGCAAGTTTGTATGGGAGCCCCAATAAGAGTGGGCGTGGTACGCTGATTTTTTGCCAGATTATTTCCGACTACCATATTAATCTAAGCGTCAATGATAGTTATTCCAGCCGGAAGATTGCAGAAGTTACAATTTAAAAAAAGTTCTGTCACTTTGTATGGGGGCTACTATAAACAGAGGGCGTGGCGAGTCCATTTTCTGTGAGTCTAGTTGCTCTTACAATGCTAATCCACACCTTAAACCTCGTTGTTCTACGCAAAATATTTTATAAGTTATGGCGCTTAAAATTTTTGTTTAATTTCCTCGACTTTGTATGGGAACCCCAATAAAAAGTGAGCGTGGTACGCTGATATTTTGCCAGAATATTTCCGACTATCATATTAACCTAAGTGACAATTATGGATATTTTAGACAGAAGATGGTAGAAGTTACAGCTCTTTGAATTTAAAAGAATTACAGACACTTTGTATGGGAGCTACTATAAAAAGTAGGCGTGGCTCGCCCATTTTTGGCGAGGATATATAGTAGTATAGTGTAACTCTATGTGCCTATATATTGTTGTCCCAGGTGGTATATTAAGTGAGCTATACCAAGATAAAGATTTTGAAAATTCCGAGGTTAGTCGTTTTGAATGCTTGGTGTGGGCGTGGCTATTGACCGATCTTGCAAAATATCAGTCCCTCCATACCCTTGGATCATAGGTTACTTATGCCAAATTTTGTCAAAATAGCTCAATATTTGCTCAAGTTATTGTGCGAACCAATCAGGTGACGGACAGAAGGACGAGAGATGAAGGTTAATGAGTTCCACATAAATGTTTCTCGTAATATTCTCTATAAGATTCCTAAACACACCCTACACCTTACAAGTAAGGATCGCATTGCAGAAGAACTGATTTAAGACAGTACTTCAACGAATGAATAAAATGACTATATCATTCTCATCGTCATCATTAGCATACGTGCCTTAAATGCTTAATCGAACATTAGACTATCACAACGGCCGCTCTGGATCGAATTCAGTTATTAGATATATCGAACGGAGTTCCAGTTGATATTTTCGTGATTCTTCCAAACTGAATTGTCTGTCTTGATTCCTTTTGTTCCGTTCCGTTCAGAGAGATAACCATCTTCTTCTATATACAGTATTGGACCAAAATATTCGAACTTCAATAAAGATATTAGCCGCCTAGCTTATGAAGACGTATATAGTAGAACTTGCTGTAACATTGGATTTTTGTGACACCACACGTTACACCACACTACCCAATATATTATCATAACAAAGATAGTGCTTGCATTTTTAATTCGACAGGAAATAAGTTATATGCTGCTTTTTGCAATTTTGCTGCCAAAGAGTATGAACTCGTGGACTTTTTCTAGTGTATTATCAAATTTAGGCACAACTTGTATCAATTAAATCGTTTGTTCTTCTCAAAAGTAAATACATATTAAAAGTATAGAAACTTGTTGCTCGCATGCACATGTCATAAGCATGTATGTACAATATATAAATAATATACTATTCCAATGATTCAATATAAAATTTTGCACACCTACTCATATCCTTGGAAGTTATTCTAACAATTGGTGTTTTCGATGTTGATACAAAAAAAAATATAAATAATAAAAACAGAAAATGAATAAAACCACAACCAAAAAAGAAATAATAAAAAAAAAACAACATCAACTTTCAGTTTATCTTTGGCAATTGTTATTATTGTTGTTGTTGTTTTGTTGTTATTAGCAATTGTCAAAATCATTAAACCAGAAAATACACCACAATGAACACAAAAATGAACACACCGATACACCTACATATACATTCATACATATATTGTGTGTGTGTATATGGACTTGTAGTACTTACTTATATTTATATTCATTCCCTCATTCCTTACTCATACTAAGTAGGTAAGTAATGTGCCATTGTTGCTCTGGTTGGTTGATTCGATGGCTGGGTAGATTGGTTGTTATGTACACGATGGTTCACAGTGTTGATTTTATTTGTAGGTACCTTTGCTGCCATCATGAAGATCATGATTCTTGTTATTTTTATATTTAGCCGATTCACTCGGTTGTACATACCTATACATTCTTCGGTTTCACATTGAGCAGATGAAAATAAAAATAAAAATAAATATTTTA
Organism: Megamerina dolium; assembly: GCA_963854835.1. Lineage (NCBI taxonomy): Eukaryota > Metazoa > Arthropoda > Insecta > Diptera > Megamerinidae > Megamerina > Megamerina dolium. The sequence continues at coordinate 63,879,344 of OY978526.1, read as the reverse complement.
CGTTGTCTTTACTTGTTTTCTGCTTGGTTGATTTGTTGTGTCTGGTATGTTGTTTGAGCCGATATTTTTTTGGTGGAACATTTTGGACTATGGCTTTACTTCTACAGTATGACTATGTGTGGCTACATAAGACTGAGAGTAGTAATGGTGATATGAAAGGTGTCGGACAATTGAATACATTTTTTCGTCCATTTTCTATTTCTATTGTGATTTGATTGTATTGTATTATTTGATTGTTGTTGTTTTGTAATTTTCCTATAATAAATTTACTTAGTTTTGTAAGCATTTCATTTTATTTCTATTTCGATTCAATTTGACAGCACTAAATTTGTGTTTATATCCTGCAAAAAATTGTGCGACGACTCTCTAAAGAAAGTATACCCGGATTAGTCTCGACAGGGTACAGTTGGGCTATAATTAGTCCCAAACTAATGCCTTTCGAGTAAAATTGGAGATTGGTTGGTTCTAACCTGTTTAGACCTGTTTTGTTCACAAAAATAAAAGATAATCGACTGCGGTAACCCAACCCAATTATTATATAAATATATAATTTAAAGGGTTATCCATTTCGCGGTTTCAAAAGTATAGGGCTAGAATTCGACATCTGTCAAACTGAGTTGTTAAAACAATTTCTTTCTTTTTCAGTTCAAAGTCTGACATTTGCGAAAATGGATCGCTTAACTATCGCACAACGCATTAAAATTGTAAAAACCTACTACAAATATGGTGATTCTGCCACAGCCACATATCATGCTTTAAGAGGAGATTATGGTTTACATAATCGTCCAACTACGCAAGCAATTGGCAAAATTGTGAAGAAATATGAAGAGACTGGATCGGTTACAGATATTGTAAGGCCTGTGCATCATCGTTTCGCCCGTACCACCGAAAGTATCGCTGCTGTAAGTGAAAGTGTTGCCGAAGACCCGAATGTGTCGATTTCTCGTCGTTCTCAGGAATTAGGAATGTCTTACGGCACATTATGGCGTATTTTGCATTTGGATCTACACCTACATCCATATAAAATCCAGCTCACTCAACAACTGAAGCCAGCTGACCATTCACAACGTCGTAGATACGTCGAATGGGTGCTTGAACAACAGGCGGTGGACGGCGATTTTTCGAATAAAATTTTCTTCAGCAACGAAGCACATTTCTCACTCGGTGGGTATGTTAACAAACAAAATTGTCGTATTTGGGGTTCTGAGAATCCTCAAGTAATTGAAGAGAGGCCACTACATCCACAAAAAGTCACTGCTTGGTGCGCTCTTTGGTCCGGAGGTGTGATTGGACCTTACTTCTTCGAAAACGACGATGGAACGACTGTCACCGTCAATTCGGAGCGTTATGGTCATATGATAACCGACTTTTTTTTGCCTGCTATTGAAGAATACGACTTAGAGAATATGTGGTTTCAACAAGACGGTGCCACATACCACACAACTCGAGCGAATATGGCTTTATTGCAAGAGAAATTTTCTGGCCGCGTAATTTCTCGTCGTAGCGATATCAAGTGGCCACCAAGATCATGCGATTTGACACCGCTTGACTTTTTTTTGTGGGGCTACGTGAAAGACCGTGTTTATGCAGATAAACCTTTAACTCTTGAGCACTTAAAAACCAACATTCGTCACGTTATGGCTGAGATACCGCCCAATATGTGTCAAAAAGTGGTCGAAAATTACCTCAAAAGAATCGATGCTTGCAACAATTCGCGTGGTTGTCATTTAAATGATGTAGTATTTCACACATAATGTCAACGTTCAAACTTTATAATAAAAAAGAAATATCATGAAAAAAATTTTTTATATGTGTTTTATTTACATTTACTTTTGAAACCGCAAAATGGATAACCCTTTATAATAAATCCGCCCAAATAAATCTCTTTATTTCATATTGAGCCACGCATTATACTTATACTCAAACAATCTATCACACCCAAACTACTTCAATTACCTTCCTTTTAATAAGCAAACTTTTCGTTATCGCAACAATACATTTTCTTAGTTGTTATCACAATTTTCGAGACAATAATATTAGATGCTTTGCTTGCATGCTAATGCTAATTTGATGTTGTTTGCCGCCGAGTAAACATGGAACATTCAAAATCTCAAAAGAAATAGCCAACTTAAAAGTGGACAAAAATGTTTGTCAACTTTCAATAGTTTTGCAAACTGTTGAAAATTCAACCGATCGTTTCGATTTGTTGGCAGCGTGTAGCCTGCTGAATTGATTGCGATGCAAATTGAGTATTCGATCGACACTCTGCTTACACTGTGTATTCCTTCGGGCTACGTTACTAATTATTAAAAAAAATGGTTAATAAATTAATAATAACCAAATCAACATCAAATCAAAAAGTTGAAATTTTTTTATTGTGTTTCAAATTGAAAAGGGCTAGAAAAAAAATTAGTGTCCTCACCATGAACAAAGTAAGTAAACGCCACATTAGACGATTAGTGCATAAGGAAAGGGAGAAAAATGCAAAGCGATTAATGCTATGTGCAAGTGAAGTGGGTGTCGTGTCTGCTATTGCACCATTTGTCAGAAGTGAACAAATTGCAAAAGATCTGCATGTTGTTGCAACAGATTGCTCATCAGCAGTACCTTCTCGTGAAACGTTTAAAAAGTGGGCTATTCGTAATAGAATAACTCATAAAAGCCTGTCAGAACTTCTGACACTTCTGGCAAATGAGAACTTGAATGTTCCTCAAAGTGCGGAGTCCCTTTTATACAATCCAACTATATATATATTTTAGGGATTAGCCGAATCAGACCACTTATATGGGTCCCTTTTCGTCCCTCAAATCGTGTGTAAATTATTTGTTCGGTTGCAGAATTCTTCTACTTCCTTCCTCATAATAACATCACGCGTTATTTCAAGCATGTCTTTGTGGAGTATGTTCCACATTTCGAGTTCATCAATAAATTGGCAACCCAGTGTGGACATCCACCTTCTTGCCAATGCAGGACACTGGCACACTATTTGCGCCGCTGTCTCTGCCTCTTCCATGCATAATCTGCAAATATCAGCATTCGCCCCATCAACAAGACCCATCTTGCTGAGGTGGTACCTGAAATTGCCATGCCCAGTTATTAATGCAGTCAACCAGCTTAGAGTCATTTGTCCTAGACTGAGAGCTCTCCCCGATTCACTGCCCTTTGATAGCCTCAACGAAGCCTTTGCCTTGTCTAGCCAAGGCGTCTGCAGCTTCATTCTGTTCTATGCCAATGTGTCCCTTCACCCATATAAGAGTAATCGCATTACTACCACAATCCAACTAAAATGATAGCTAAAAATATAAGTCCGGGATTTTATTGCAACATTGGTTTTAAAACGCAAATGAAAAAACTTTCTGATAAATTAAAAGAATATGACTCCTTTATTGTAGACGTTAACATTGATGGGTTGCCTTTATATCGTAGTTTCAGCATGCAAGTATGGCCGGTTTTAGTTCGTATTGTCAATGTTCCAAATATTTCTGTCTGAAGTAAGCCAAATTCGATAGAACAATTTTGCTTGAATTTATTTACGAGGTCGCAGAGCTTCAAGGTAATGGTTTCGATTGTACTTTTTTCCTTGTGGGATATCAGGCCACACTTGCGTTATTAACTCTAGAATACTAACCTTATTTTTTACCCCTTAATACTAACGTTCGCCTGTGAGGCTACTTTGAAAAGAAGTACAAATTTTGTCTTTTTAAAACCTTCAATTTATTCAAAAAAAGGGCTAAAACATATTTTATATGTTTCTAAAGTAAGGAAATAAAATAATTCAATTTTTTTTAATACTAATAAAAATAATTCGTTTTTAAGAGGAACACATTTTTTATCATCTTTTTGAAAGAGATCATTTTAAATAAATTTTAAAAAAATTTTAATGCAAACGAACTTAAGTAAGCCATATATCATAATACACAGTAATATATCAGTAATACACACTCATATGTTTTTTTTTCGCTGGACAAAAGCTGCAAAGTGACCGCTTTCCTTTTTTTATTTCACGTTCGCCAGTATTATCTTCCTGATTTTCAGAAGTCCCATCGTGTTATTTATTGCCTCAAGAACTGTTTTATACAGCCATATTCATCATACCATAAAATACGCAAAGTGGCCAGCGTCGTGTTTTGCGGTTACAACTTGAGTGACCACACATCTGATCATATATATCAACAGCTCCTTTTGTTTCATTATAACACTCGATTATTGATGGTTTCTTCGATATTGAGTCAATGGCAGGGTTATCATGCATGGTGGAGGGTAACAAAACAGTTTTTTGAGGTTTTGGCTTGTAGCTAACTAGTGTCAGCTTATCATGAAAGCCAAACATGGACGTTCCAGCACGACGGGATGCATTATGTTTAAACTCTTCTGCAACTTCTTTTTTGTTATTCCTGATTGTCCCGACGATGGTTAGGTTATACGGATCAGCAAGCAACTGCTCAGCTAAAGGTATAGATGTAAACCAATTTTCAGCAGTTAAATTTCGATTGGTTCCGTGTATAGTTTTCGTGAGCAACTTGCAATAATATGTGCCCAAAGGCTCGCCAATAGTTGCACCGTTGTTCTTTCCCAAATATGGACAAGCGTCAAACATATAGTTAGTTCTAACATCGCACACTAAAACAGTTATTATTCCGTATTTTGTATTATTCGGTATATACATTCGAAACGGACACCGACACTTGAATCCCAACAGCTGTTCATCTATGGTTACGTATGAACCAGGCTTGTAAAGATCTCTGCACTGTGTGATGAAGATTTCCCAAATATTTCTGATCGGTGTAAATTTGTCGCTTTTCTTTCGGCTTTCTCGAGTTTTACGATCATCAAAATGTAGACATCTTATGAGGAATTCAAATCGCTCCATGCTCATGACTGCAATATTTTGAGACCCACAAAGCGTAGGATCAAAAAGTTCTTTGCTCGACAAGTGATTGTTCTTCATAGCGCCGCTCAAAATCAATAAACCAATTAAAGCGCTAAGTTCCTCTTTTCTAGTCTGTGATATAGTTTTAGTCTGCCTCTTATACTTGATTGCCTTGACCACAATATCTTCGTTGGTGCGAATAAGTATTTCATTCATCATATCTGATGTGAAAAATTTTTCAAAACACTCCAAGGGCATTATGAGATTCCTGCTTCCTTATTTTGGTCCTGGCATAACATGAACTATGTTCCTCGCAGGAGTTCTCATTGATCTTTTTCTCGACGAAGATGGCTCAGAATGCCAAACGAAATTATTCTTGCCTCTTCTAATAGGTGTGGAAGGCTTAATAATAAGAGTCTCGCAGCAATCTGATGGCGTTTCCCTATTCGATGTGGTTGCGATTTGATCTTGGTGGACAAAGCTCGACGTTGGTTTACTTATAACTATATGGTTCGTGTCATCGTCAGATTCAGCAATATAATTAGGGTCAGCAAAAGGGGTCAAGAGGGTGTACAACTCAGCCGCTCAAAGGCACTGTACAATGTGCGTCTACTCACAAGCTCGTACAGCGCTAAACTGAGTTGGCGTAAACGCTTGCTTTGATCGCTAAAGGCGTTCGTGAAATATCGAGAGAAAATCGAATTCGTTCCGAATTATAGGCGAAGGTTAGCATTCTAGGGTTAAGGAATTGAACTAGAAGCTAAAGAAGGAATCAAAAATTAATATATCCACAAAATTAATGGCTTTATACAACATCACCAAAGAATTTGTTAGAAAACCCAGAAGTTTGGAGGAAGTTAGTAATTGGAAAGCTACAGAGTTCCATATGATGAAGTTCCTAACGATGTGTACTACGAATTCCTTCTTCTACATTGTGGTTGCAGACTATTTATTCTGAACTAAATATCTATTATAAAAATTATATTATATCATAGATGTGGGAAGAGATATGTTACAACTATTTATAGAAACATTTTCAGTATTTTTCAATTTTTCAATAGTTTATCTTACAACGTACATAGATTACTCCATATTTCAGATGATATTAAAGAGATGGTCATACCTTCAAATTACTCTGCCTATTCATTTGAAAACTACCTCCACATTCTATAATTATACGTGAAAAAGCCAACCCAACAACAGACTATAAATGCGGTATAACATGGAAACATAGGAATATGTACTGCAGACAGCAAACCGTCGTGGAGGAAGAATTTTCATTGCACGATGTGGAGTATCATGCGTAGGAAAACTCTTGCGAACAGGTGTTACTATGGGCTGAGTAAGCAACTGAATAGTCGAGCCCTCTCTCGAAGATCGATAATCATACTCCACAAATCCCTCATTATTTCTGTCCTAACATATGGCGCAGAAGCCTGGACAATTTCCATCACGGTTGAGAGGATGCTTGCAGTTTTCGAGAGGAAAGTTCTGCGCAGAGTTTTCGGACCTATTTGCGTTGATGGCGAGTATCGAATAAGGTACAGCGATGAGCTGTATGAGCTGTACGCTGATATTGACATAGTCAGGTGAAGCAAAATCCAGCTTCCTCGTTGGGTAGGTCATGTCGAGCGAATGGAAGAAGCCGCTCCAGAGAAGAGCGTATTTAATTCGGCACCCGCTGGAGGACACAGAAGAAGAGGAAGACTAAGCCTCCGTTGGAAGGACCAAGTGTTGGGTAACCTGGCGGAGCTTGGAATATCCAATTGGCACCAGCAAGCGAAGAACAGAGAAGACTGGCACACTTGTATGTTGTTATTTAACATCTTCCAATATTTTATTATATATGAAAATTTACATATATTTATATGTAAGAGTATTCATTAATTTTTTTTTTTTTGCCCGAATCGGCTCATGTGGCTCATGTAGCAACACAACAAAAATGTAAGTTTACGTTTTTTAATAATAATTATGAAACATTTCTAAAAATATAAATTCTTCTAGATCCGACTGCGTTCAGTTGATCGAGGGAAACCGAAAACGAATATGCTATAGGCAAACAAATGTTCTTGTAAAAGTATATAGAACACAAAAGTTGGTAACAGAATAATTGGTGCAGCAAGTCAGAAAAAACACCAGTTGCAAAATATTTTCCGTTGAGTAGCTTAGAAGAACTAAGCCAAAAGAAAACAAACTTTCTTTATGTATGTAATTTAAAAACTTTCCTTATAAATTTATAACATAATTTATTTGTGTGTTTTTCCAGGAACCAGCGATTTCTTCCATGAAATCAAGAATATAGCACTAGTGTTTAAGATGCAGCTAAGCCAGCAAATAAATGTTGACGGATCACATGGTAAAGTGGGGCTAATATAGTTTCGAAAGGTATAAATGACGCTTATTTAACATTCATGTTTTGTTTATTTAGCATTTTTTGTTAACCTTTCAGGAGCTATTTCCAAATTGCCGTACAAAGAATTAACTCCTAAAAAAATTATAGCCTATCTTAGCAAAGCAGTTTAAATGCCTTTATAGGGAGAAGAAGAAGCAACCATGAATTCATTTAGAATTGTAAAAAATAAAAATAATATAAAATAATAAAAAATAATAAGATTTTTGATTTCCTTTTGACTAATTATATATATATTTATATATATATATATATATATATATATATATATATATATATATATATATATATATATATATATTTATATATATATATATATATATATATATATATATATATATATATATATATATATATATATTCTAAATATGAATCTATGGATTTCAATTTCTTATCGTTCTTATTTATTTTGATTACTGTAGTAATGTTATGTCAATGTTGTTGTTGTTGATATTAAATTTATATAAAATTGAGTAAACTTGAAATAGTTTGTTATATTTATTTTTTTCTGTAAATATGGGTATAAAAGGGACTATATCCAAAAGGAACAAAAAGCGATTAATCTATTTTTGTACCCATGCGGGTATAGAAGCGACTTGTCTACATTAATATCCGTTTGGGTATAAAATGGTACAATTGGTCTTCATGGGACATGCTCGAACAAAAGAAAACAGTTCATTCCATACAAAGAGATCAAAAGTGCGATTAGCCGCATATTCCTTTGCGACTGATCCCGAACACATCCCGGACAAGTCGCATTTTTTTGCAGGGTATTGCAAGGTACTATGTATGTATACAAGTATATGAGTATATGCTCGTTTCTTGCTTCATACATTTTCATTGTTATATTGTTTGTATTTTATTTATATTTTCATTTCTGTAGCAATACACTTTCTTATCATTTAATGTGTGGTTTCCAATAAAAAATGTGATAATATTAATAAACGATTGCACTTAATGTCTAATGCTAATCTGCAATTAAAAGGTGAAATTGAAAGATTTGATTGAGTGGTTGTGATAGTGGTGATGGTTACATTAGGGAATATATATGAAACCAAACTTAATCTATTCTCTTTATGACTATCTATCACTTGAAAGATTTCAATTTAATTGCAATATAAAATTATTTATCCAATAATCATCCAACATACGCACATCTAATATTAAGACTACAATACAATCCTCTAATGATAGTTCAGCTGTCCACCTAGAGCAACCACAACAAATAATAAGTATATTAGATTATACAGAAATTGTATTCCATTAGGCACACATATTCATTATTTATATGGACTTACACGTGCGAAACATATTCATTTTCATTTTGATCTTCACACCATTTTGTATTTACTAATATGATAGGAAATCTAATACAAATTGCAAATAACATTGATACTACTATTGTAGTATCTCCTTACAGTTGCGAGTATGTAAGTAATACTTACTTGCTATCGATAATATTAAATAAAAATTAATGTAATGTAGTTTAAGTGCGAGTGTAGTAGATTGGAAAAGAATACGTAGTTATATTCTTAATTGCACTATAGCAATACACTAAGGTACTACGTGTTTCATAATCATATTGTGTTGACTTACTTTTGTTACTTACATAATATATTATAGTATACTTTTGCAACTACATATAGTACATATAATTCATTTACTGATAGCAGTTAAGTAAATATGTACGTATACAGTATTGTACAAAAATTTAGCACAAGCAGAGTCAACGTGCTATTTCACACTTTGTGTTTTTCTGACATGGTCTAGGATATCTAAGCTTCGGTTTTATTTTATTCATCTTAGATCTCCATATATATTATAACTTAAACATGTTTACCATGATTTGTCCTACAATTTTGGACATTACATTATGTACGTCACTGACTATGATCGACATACTACTCGTATTTATGACACACTCTATCTTATTATTCAAACATCCTCTATTATTATTTAATGAGCAGATGTGGATACTAAGTTAGTTGATTTCTTAAAGCAAATGTTCTTCTCTTTATTTATATTTATTTTATGATATATTTATATTTATTTGTAATGTTTGTAATGTTTGTAATTTGGTTACTGGAATTATATACGATTGTAGTAATGATTTTGAGCACGGAAATATAATTTTCAGTATTAATTACAATTCAAGAGAGACGCTGTTTATTATTCCGAAATTTTCTTTAATATAACTCAGACTAGAAGAGTTGCTTCAATAGAAAATATATTGCCATCGTTTTGGTTATTTTGGAACAACTGAGGTCTTCAAAGTGGCTATGACAAATATATGTGCTTTATGTGCGATTGGGATACACGATATACTAGTCATCGGTATGCATGCCACAATTGGAAACAAAGAAATCACAACAAGTTTGAAATGGCCAACGGAATTCGTGAACCTTTGGTGACAAAACGGAAGATATTATCGCCGCCACTGCACAATAAACTTCAACTTGTTAAACGCTTCATTAAAACTGTCCCTAAAAGAGATGCGTTTGAAAGAAATTTACCCGAGGCACAGTGAAAAAAAAAAATTGAATTTCAAGAGGGAGTGGTAGGGCCAGCACATGTGGACACTTTGTGTGACTCAGTTTCTAATGATAGCGAAGATTGCGATAATGATGTCCCAAGCGCCGAATCATCACCCATCACAAGTTGCAAATTTCAAGGGGACATATTTGTTTTTTATTTTTCTCTTTCTGTAGACCTTTAGGTTCTCTGTATGATGATTTTGCCTAAGAATACCCCTAATGAATTTTTCAGGCGAATAATTAATATTTTAGAACGTTTTAACCCCCTAGCGACCTCACAAGTGCAATTTCATTCAGACTTTCCTGAAAGGTGTCAAAGCAACCCTTTCCTGAGAGAGCTCTACAAAATTATTCTTCGCGACATATCTTACTATACGCACGGAAAATACATATATCGCTCCGATAAGAATTTTAACCCATTCTTCGACTTATTCACAAAAGACTCTGACCAAAAATTGCAAACTTAATAAAGAATGCAAAAAAAATTGGAGGTTTTACGATACTGTGTTGCTGTGTTATTTGTCGGTTCTCCTAGGTTTATTACATAATTTAATACACTTTTTGTGTACCGTAGCTGAGGCATAACAAATTGAATATCGAAAAGATTTTTCATTTGAACGGTACCCACCTGTCCGCAAGCAATTGGCAATTCTTCCGACAGTAACAACTTGCCAGGAAAAAGCTTCTAAAAGAACTCTGTGACAAAACTCAGAAAAAGTGATGTCACAAGGGTTCTGCCGTTCGGAACAGACTAAAGTAAGTAGGTCGCTTCTAATATTGTCCAAATTTAACATGCACAATAGTAATGGAAGAGAAACTCGGTCAATGAGCCCTTCGAGGCTTTAAGTGCCACATATTTATTTTTATTTTTTTTTGTGTACTTTACTTTATTAGAGGATCACGTCGGTAAAGCTTACCTGGTGTTTCCGACTTTCATTAAAAGAAAATTTCAAAAAAATATGCTCTATTTAAATAGTGGTTTGGATGTGGTGGCTTAGTTCTGCCAAAACCGGTCCAACATACGTCAAATAATTTGGAGAAAACCCGAAATGTAACCACACCGGAAGTTGTCCCGGGAGACAAACTCCTGCTCATTTTTGGTACTCAATATTTCTGAAGTTATATTTGTGGCATTAATTTTGTCTTGAATCCTGAATTTCTCCTATGAATTTCCTGTTATGCCTTAGATTTGTGGAATAATTTTGAAGTGAATCTAAGAACTGTATTAAATTATAGAGTGAAGCTGCCTAAAAATTGCAAATACAATCGCAATTTTCGAAAAATATGAATTCGATAAAAAATGTCACGGCGATTAGGGGTCTCGCAAGTAAAAGAATTCAACAAATTTATCTATGCTTTCATTACTTCGCTTTACTACATTCTGCTATAAATTTTACTATCATAGTCTGTATCTGTGTGATTTTCTTCTCTGTATCTTCCTCTCTCTCTCTCTCTCTCTTTTATGATGTAGAACAATCAGTAATTTATTCCTCATGGAATGCTGCTGTAACTAAACAATCTTAAATGCTTCATTTGTCTAATATTTAAATATTTCACTAACAACATTATATAATTTCATTTTATCACAAACATATACACATATACATAAAAACAATATTTCATTACAAAATAAATAAATACCCATTCATTGCACATTTCGTCTCTTCAACCATTCTATGCAGTGCAGTTACACAATTTTGATCTGCTTTGCTCTGCACTGTCATCAAATTGAATTTAAAATTCATATCTCATGAGAGTTCACAATATTTTATAATTTATATATGCTTATATGGTATATACATATACATATTGTATAAATACGTGTGTGTGGGTGCGTATTTGTATGGATATTTTCTATATGTCCATTGCAGCTGTTGGCTGGTGTTGACTACTGACCATGGACAATGGTTTTTGTTTTTGTTCAGTTACTGTGTTGTGTACACATCAAGTTTGCCATTGTCAAAAAATAATAAAATTTTTAAGGTACCCAGGATAATCTACATATAATACAATGTATTCACATAAATACATGCATATATTTCTTGCAAGTGCAATGTGCAACAAATATTATTATTGTTGTTGATGTATGTAACTACACACCAGAAACTCCTTTTGAAACTGTCGCTCTATTATAATTTATAAGCTTTTGTATACTCGTACTCTTCATACATGTGTGTGTGTGTGTGTATGTGTGGGGATGGATAAGTAAATATGTAAGTATGGGTGTGAATCAGTGTGCGTGTATATGTGTATGTGTGAGTTGCTTAACAACATTGTTTTATCCATGTACGAAAACTCGCACATATACACATATATATTTACTTGTAAAAATGCAACTAGTTACAATGTAATCCATTTATAAAGAACAATAAAGACAGACAGATGGAGAGAGGGAGAGAGAGAGAGAGCTTGGAGACTGAGAGATCGACAAAAATGCCTTACAAATGGAATAAATTTACAGTTGAAATTGCATTCATGCATCACTGCATTATCCTTGTTTGTAATTTATTTTCTCTCCGTACTTCTGCTTCATGCTTCTAAAATGTTTCTACATGTATATATATATTTTACATATATTATTTTTTTGTGATGTATTTTTTTATGCAAACATCTTATTTTATCCCAAAAAATCTTGCATAGAACGACACTATTTGAGACATGTTGAATCCTATGGGTTATTCTAAACTACAAGAGAATGAAATGGAAATAAGTAGTAGCTGTAGTATGAATAGAGCAGAATTATGTGTGTGAGTTGCTGCTTTTAGTATCAGTTTACGAATATATTTCAACTTTGGAGGTGCTGTTGTACACAATCATTTTCATTCAATGCATATTTCTTTGCGCAATATTGCTATTTAGCGCATTGATTGCATTGAACATTTCTATAGCGTGGCTTGAGTAGCTTGAGATATATTGTTTTTCATGTTGGTATTGGTATATGTCTCAAATTCCAGTCAACTGTTGTACAACATGTCTTTATAATTTGACAAAAAAATACAAATAAAAACAAATACCAATCGATCTTATCTATTTTCTTTCAACTGAATTCATTTCGCTGCACTTTACTTCTCTCTTCTCGCTATAATACATTTTATATTTTATCATTTGTCTATATTCATTCTAAGAGCAATCCTCAGCAAACGATATTAAGCCTTATATTTTTTGGCAATTACGAGTCACATTCATTAGATAATAATTTTTTATATTTAGCTAAAATTATTCTAAAACTCTTTAAAATATCGTATAACAAAACGATGAAATAAGCGACCGAGTCGGCAGTTAATTTTGATTGGTGCTATAATGCTATAATTCTGGACTATTACAATTTCATATTACCAGTAGTCTGGACGACAGCAGAATTGCCTTTTGACAAGAAGTATTATACGCACACAATCTCTTCTTTGTCGATAGTAGATCGGGGATTCGGAAGTACATACATCGGATCATAGCAAATTTTTTCCGACGAAACTCAGTACGTAACATATTTGAATGAGAGTTCTGAAGAGTTTAATATTCAGCTTATTCAAGTGCTATGGCATAAAAGGATAGAAGGGTGCCAAAGGGTGTATCAAAGAGTGCAGTACTCACTGTTCGGCTATTCACTAGCAAATACAATAATATATGAGATATTTTTTGTTTGTTTTCGATACTTAAAATATGAAAATATACATGGGGAACCATATTTTGGTATGAGAGGTACGCTCGTTTTTATTAAAATTTGCCTATTTTTAAAGTCGATAATTTTCTCAAAAAAAAAAAAATTATATATAGCGAGTTTCAGCTATTCATGATATTTGCAAATATGTCTATTCTTTGCTAAATTTTATCAAAGACACTTATATACGAAAACTAATTTTTGTATGACATGCACGCGATATAACTTATTTTCTGATAAGTCTATTGACTAGTAAATTCATTTATATGTGCCAAGTTTCTACTTTATAAGTTTATATTTTCGCTCCCAAAGTGTGTAATCATTTACTGAAAAGCATCCTTCTGTATGGGAGGTAGATGTGAATATTATCCGATTATAAAGGGTTATCCATTTCGCGGTTTCAAAAGTATAGGGCTAGAATTCGACATCTGTCAAACTGAGTTGTTAAAACAATTTCTTTCTTTTTTAGTTCAAAGTCTGACATTTGCGAAAATGGATCGCTTAACTATCGCACAACGCATTGAAATTGTAAAAACCTTCTACAAAAATGGTGATTCTGCCACAGCCACATATCGTGCTTTAAGAGGAGATTATGGTTTACATAATCGTCCAACTACGCAAGCAATTGGCAAAATTGTGAAGAAATATGAAGAGACTGGATCGGTTACAGATATTGTAAGGCCTGTACATCATCGTTTCGCTCGTACCACCGAAAATATCGCTGCTGTAAGTGAAAGTGTTGCCGAAGACCCGAATATGTCGATTCCTCGTCGTTCTCAGGAATTAGGACTATCTTACGGCACATTATGGCGTATTTTGCATTTGGATCTACACCTACATCCATATAAAATCCAGCTCACACAACAACTGAAGCCAGCTGACCATTCACAACGTCGTAGATACGTCGAATGGGTGCTTGAACAACAGGCGGTGGACGGCGATTTTTCGAACAAAATTTTCTTCAGCGACGAAGCACATTTCTCACTCGGTGGGTATGTTAACAAACAAAATTGTCGTATTTGGGGTTCTGAGAATCCTCAAGTAATTGAAGAGAGGCCACTACATCCACAAAAAGTCACTGCTTGGTGCGCTCTTTGGTCCGGAGGTGTGATTGGACCTTACTTCTTCGAAAACGACGATGGAACGACTGTCACCGTCAATTCGGAGCGTTATGGTCATATGATAACCGACTTTTTTTTGCCTGCTATTGAAGAATACGACTTAGAGAATATGTGGTTTCAACAAGACGGTGCCACATGCCACACAACTCGAGCGAATATGGCTTTATTGCAAGAGAAATTTTCTGGCCGCGTAATTTCTCGTCGTGGCGATATCAAGTGGCCACCAAGATCATGCGATTTGACACCGCTTGACTTTTTTTGGTGGGGCTACGCGAAAGACCGTGTTTATGCAGATACACCTTTAACTCTTGAGCACCTAAAAACCAACATTCGTCACGTTATGGCTGAGATACCGCCCAATATGTGTCAAAAAGTGGTCGAAAATTACCTCAAAAGAATCGATGCTTGCAACAATTCGCGTGGTGGTAAATGATGTAGTATTTCACACATAATGTCAACGTTCAAACTTTATAATAAAAAAGAAATATCATGATAAAAAATATTTTATATGTGTTTTATTTACATTTATTTTTGAAACCGCAAAATGGATAAAAAATAAATATGTGGCACTTAAAGCCCCAAAGGGCTCATTGGCCGAGCTTCTCTTCCATTACTGTTGTGCGTCTTAAATTTTGGACAATATTAGAATGGACCTACTTATTTTTGCCGGTTCCGAACGGCAGAACACTTGTGACATCACTTTTTTCTGAGCTTTGTCACAGAGTTCTTTTTAGAAGCTTTTTCATGGAAAGTTGTTACTGTCTTAAGAATTGCCAATTGCTTGCCGACAGGCGAACACACTAACCACTGAGCTACGGCACCCATTTATATGGGTAACCGCAAAATGGATAACCCTTTATTAATGTTCTGATATATCAATTCTGCCATTAGATTAATTTTATCCACTCAGTTCTAGCTCAATAGCTTCATATTAAAGCGTGTAATGTTCGAAAATATTCGTGTAACAATATTCTTTTGTATGGGATGTAGAAATGTTTTCCATTAGTAAATGTTTCGATTTTGAGCTCGGTCGTTTAAAAATTATTCCAGATATCATGCAAAAAGACATCAGGTAGACAGATTTGCGATTTTGATCAATAACACTCTCTAGTTTTTGACATGAAATTGTTTTATGGAAATTCTAGTCAAATCTGTTGGTTAGGGGGAAGCCTAGTAAGTGGGCTGTATCACAACAAATTTTCGAAAAAATCGATATTCGCAATTTTCCACTATCCCACATTATATAGAATTTGGGTTGTTGAATCCGAATTCGAAATTAGATTTACTCCATCCCTTTTCTTTTTTTTTGTAATTTTACCAAGTTTTTGAGGTTGCTATGAAAACTGATGGACTTAGTAGATTATCGGTGCGATTCCAGTGCAATGCATCAACGGCTCAACTCCAAAGGAAGTTCATTTTTCATAAAAGTTCTAAAGTAATGCTATGTAGTTTAACATATTTTTTAGTAGGTACTTATACATAGTACATGTTTTGCCATTTTTGTTTTTGTGCTTTCATGCCAAAATATATTACGCATACTAAAACCTAGTCTATTTTATAGAGTGCACTATATGTACAATATAAGTAGATACACATCGTATATATAATATCATACAGAAGAGAAACGATATGATATTTGAGATTTTTGTTTGTTTGTTTTATTTTCTTCATTTGTAGCTGGTATAATATATCGATATTTTACATACATTCTTGCACATCGTACTTTGCCTTACATTAGCTGTATGTGTTTTTTTTTTCATTTTTTTCTGTCTCTGCACCTACTTTGTATACATTTTATTTCCTTGTACGAATAAGATTTGCTTGTGCATCCTTTACTTGTGAGTGTACTTAATGTATGTGTATTGTTGCCATACTAAATAGTATATTTGATATTAAATTGAAATGTTCTTAAATCGTGATTTGTGTTCAGTGAATAAAATTTATATACTTTTGATTTTTGTTGTTGTTATTTTCCCCTTTTTTGGTTGCAAACATATACGGACACATTATCCATAGAATAGTACAGAAACTCCCACAGCTTCTTTTGTCATTACTTTCATTTCCTTATGTTTGAAGCTCTTTATTTGTGCTATCATATCATACTATGTATGAGTATGTGTATGAGTGTATATGTGCTTAAATATATAACAATGTTGCCACTTTGATGTTGTTAAAAGATTTTTGTTTTTTCCTAAGAAATATTGGTAGAGAATTCTGGGCTCACAATATATCTACATTTAGTTGGCCAAGTTTCTGTACTACAAATTATTTTCCTCATTCCAATGAAATATTTTCCTGGCTTTGTTTATATGTATTTTATATGTATATTCATTTTTCTTTTTTCTAGTGGTTGAAGAAATATCAACAAATATCTGAAATAATACAATAAAACTAAATATGGGTTATAAATTTTCTATTAGCTTTACTTTTGAAAACTTTAATTCATGCTCAACAAATATTTATAATAGCAATTAGTTATCTATGACTGAGTACTCGTATGAGTATATACAAAAACAAAAATATATTTTTGTTAGACTTATTTTAAGACCAATGATTCTTCCTTACAACACAAATGATGGTCGGAGGTTATTGCAGGCAAGATAAGTTGTTGTTGTAAGATAAGTTGTTTAATGATTTGAAACTTTTTAGATTTCATTCAGAATTTTGTATTTTTTTTTACATTGTTCAAATATATTTACTCATTCAATGCCTACTAGTTGAGCACAATTCCAAAGGGCAGTACAAATTAATAATAAGCATTATTTAGAAATATTACTAAGGGTGAGATAGTCTTCTTCTGAGTGAGGCATATGAATTAATTGTATGTATGAACAATATAATGGTTGATGAGAGTATTATTTAGGACTTTTTTAATAGGAGGAATAAAAATATTTTAAATTATTGACAAACTCTGACCGACAGCTTTGGCTTCTTCAATGTGCTGTACATTGCCTAACACCAGGTTTTGAAATTTTATCGAAAATAACCTATAAAATATATTTAAAAAATAAATTCGTGAACTACGTATTTAAAGTTTTTCAATTTGTTTTATTTTAAAGGTCACGTCAGTAAGTACCTACACTCTTTGTTCGGGAAAACAATCTCAACTAAATTTTTGGTTAGCATTTAGTATCCATTTGGCATAATAAAAAAAAATAAATATGTGGCCACATAAAGCCCCAAAGGGCTCATTGGCCGAGCTTCTCTTCCATTACTGTTGTGCGTCTTAAATTTTGGACAATATTAGAAGGGACCTACTTATTTTAGCCGGTTCCGAACGGCAGAACACTTGTGACATCACTTTTTCTGAGCTTTGTCACAGAGTTCTTTAAGAAGCTTTTTCATGGCAAGTTGTTACTGTCGGAAGAATTGCCAATTGCTTGCCGACAGGTGGGTACCGTTCGAAAGAAAAATCTTATCGATATTAAATTTGTTATGCATCAGCCGGGGATTGAACCACCGACGTACAGATCAGAAGGCGAACACACTAACCACTGAGCTACGGCACCCATTTGGCATTTGTCAATAAAATACGTAAAGTATAATATCAACATCATGTTTATGATTATATTTATATTTATGTTCATTTATATGCAAATGCGTGTGTCTTATGACAGTCATACAAACATATATAAACAAATCGATGATGCATGGATAAATCATCATCATACATTAATCAATATCATACAAATCCATATTATAATTAATACTCATACAATATACTCGTACATATGTCCATTTCATATGAACGCTAAATGAAATATGATTTTCAATGCAGATGGATGAGAAATCAGCTTAGCTTTGGATACCTTTATTATGGATTGAAAGTTAATAAATTTATATAGCTATTGAATATAATATGCTATGTTTATATAAACGAAGCATATGATGTAGTTATTTATTTTCTATTGTTAGCAGCGTTTATTCACTCTTGCATCAAATGCTGCAAACAACAAATGAAATTAATCATAATTTGTTAGATGTGAGAAAAAACAATAAAAACAAAGAGCAAAACACTAATATATAACAGTAATAATGACACAAGCCGTGATATTTCCAACCACACATTGACATTAATATGTATGCAACAGTAGTAACTACCAAATGGGTATAGGTTAATGTTGTATTCTAAAATATGATATAATACTTATTCGACATGTAGTACCATGGGATCGAATACACATATATGTATATTAGAGTGGTCATTACTTAGAAACCTTCAATTAGAAATATACAATTTATTAAAAAAAATCATCTTGCACTCGGCTGCGCCGACCAAATTATACCCTGCATATGTAGATATATGTATAAAAAATTTACTCTAATATTCATCTTTTTCTTTTATTTCCACTTTTCGAGAAAAAATTTTTGCATTTACTGCTAATTTACACCCGAAATATGGTTGACTTTGACGATGTACTTTGTATGTGAAAAGATTCGCGATGATGTCATCAGATTAGCAGCAATCTCATTTGGGTGTGATGGTAGTCGTTCTCGATATTTTGTAGCTTTTTCTTTGATTTCGTCCTTCACTAGGAGGATTTTCAGGTCTTTATGAATTTGGGCGTTCGTTATGTACCAAGGAGCGTTAACTAGAATTCGCAGACTTTTGGATTGATATCTTTGGAGGATTTCTATGTTGGAGTTGGATGCTGTTCCCCACAGTTGAGTACCGTAAGTCCACACCGGTTTGAGCATTGCTTTATATAGGATGATTTTGTTTTCCATGGCGAGGGGAGATTGACGATTCAACAGCCAATATATGTTGTGGAATTGTATACCAAGAGCTTCCTTTTAGCAAAAATGTGTCCTCTCCATGTTAGTCGTCTGTCCAGGTGAATGCCCAAGTACTTAGCAGTTTCGGATTGGAGAACTGAAATATTTTTCAATATGATTTGGGGACATGTAAGTTTCCTCGTAGTAAATGTTATGTGGGTTGATTTCGTCTCGCTAACTTTCAATCGCCAATTCTTTAACCAAGTAGAAATTCGATCGAAACCGATTTGGAGCTTAAATGATACTACTATGGGCCTCGTTCCAGTCGTGATAATAGCAGTGTCATCGGCAAAAGTGAGAACATCATCAGTTGTAGGTAGATCGGAAGTAAAAAGCAGGTTTAGAATTGGACCTAACACACTGCCTTGTGGAACTTCGGTTTTGATTTTGTGAAAGGGAGACATTACATTGTCGTAATTCACTTAGAACAGCCGTTTATGAAGATATGATTTTATAAGCAAATAAGCGTTCAGAGGCAACATCTAGGCTTTCAATAATAGGCCTTGGTGCCATACCCTGACAAAAGCGTGGACTATATCCAAAAAGACTGCTGAGCAGAATTCTTTTCTATGGAGCGCTGTTTGAAATTTTCAACGAGCCTGTGGACTTGTTCAATTGTAGAATGCTTTTTCTAAAGCCAAATTGATGTCTTGGAATTAATTTTCTGTGCTCATTTATTATCATTAGACGTTGCAAGAATAAAATTTTAAATACTTTTGACATGATTGGGAGCAGACTGATAGGTCGGTAAGACTGTACTTCTTCGCCTCGTTTCTCTGGTTTGAAAACCATCTTGATCTCAGCAACCTTGCACTGGACCGGGAAGATAATTTTTACTAAACAAGCGTTGAACAGGTGAGTTATAAAGTTCAAAGCCTCATCAGGAAGTTTTTTCAATATTTCAGAAGTGATGCGATCATACCCCGGAGCTTTGTGGTCTTTAGATCTTCTGATTCTGGTGGCTATTTCACTTTTAGTAATTTTTTTTTATAGGTAACTCCATTTGATGCGGTTCCTCTAAAAAGGAAGAGACGTTAGTTTCTGTAAAAGGATCACCTGCCATGATGTGGAACATCATGGCAGGCATCATCACACAACTCTGTTGATAGATGATCGCCTGCACATTTTATGTAAGGCCAACACCTATTAATTTTTCCTTCGCAGCATTTCGACTGAACATATTTCGAAGTTCGTTTTTCGAACTTTTGGTGTGCTCCACTACAAAATAAGGATTTTTTTTTATATAAAATTTGAGTATACAAGTAAAATGTAAGATTAACTTCCACTATATTTGTCAATTTTACATTTTTTTTTTTAAATTCTTACCATCAATATCCATTTCTTAAGTGGGCTGCCGTAAAAAAATTCGAAATTTCCATAAAATGCGTCCCCAGCACTACGGAACTATTGAAGGGCTTAATGGCCCCCAATTAAGTTGCATTATAATATTTCCCTCAAATATACTTATCACATATATCAATTCCTACGGCGGCGCCCATACAAAATTTTTGACACATTCTTGAAGATTGACAAAACTACATTAATTTGATCTTTGCTAGATTTCTTCCAAACATATCCACTCTACTAATCAACTAATATATTTTAGAAAATTTGCTCCCACTGCTCCTAGGGTAACACTAAGGAATTAAAAATATGACCGATCTCAATTTATTTTTTCATTCCAACATTTTTCTCCAGAAAACTTGCACTCTATCTCCATCCCTTAAGTGTGTCCCCTTACAAAATGAAAAAAAGAAAACGCACATGAAAGCAAACTCATTTTTCATCGCAATTTGCTTCGAAGTTGTAGAATAGAATTTGTTTCCGAATTCGCGTACAAAATTGTAGTTCCATATATATGACGGCCACCTTAATAGACTATATATATATATATGCCTGCGATGCTTTATCCATCAGTTAGTTTCACATATTTGCAATATGATCTTTTGGTCAACATATTATATATATTATGACTATAAATATGAAATGCTTTAACGGTTCACAAATTATTGGTACCTACCTATAACCCAACCTCTACCTATATTTATCTAGTGCTTATGAATATGCGAGAGATTTTTGTACGAGTGTGATGTGGAATGTTGATTTATAATTTTTATCCATGCTTTCACCCAATATATGTACGGATATGTGTGTATGTATTATTGTTGCTTTTTAATACTGAATGTACAAATATTTTCAACCTCAACCTCAACCTCAATATCAACCTCAAAGTATACATTCGTATATGCACATGCATATAAAATGAATTAATAGATATGCCAAGCAACCGACCAACGAACGACCCGAATAAGTTCAACCCCAAAGGTGGTTTGACTATCTGTAGATATATGTATGTTCTATGTAGGTATATAAATGTACATTTGTACGATACAAGATGACGCTTATGGCCAATGCGGGTTCAATCAATTTATCACTTTAACAGGCATCAGGGGCTGTTGTATTGTGTGTTATGCACATATTACGTGTAATACTACATTCGAGCTACAAGCCACACACAGAGTTACTACATAGTGTTTATAAATAGTGGCATACTAACTAGAAACAACAACAACAGCAGCACTTGAACCCTGCAAATGTCTATGGAACTACTATACATGTACATGCGGTCACTGCAACAGAAAAAAAAAATAGCGACCAAAAATAAAATCAAATAAAATAAAATAATTTTCCTTCCATTAAAACATTTAGGCATGACCAAAAGGATATATTTTGTACTTGTATATACAATATAATATTTAATAGCAACGATAGTCATGGCTAGCAGATGACCTCCTATAAGCACACATATTTTCGCATATATAGAGAAAATGAATGATATGAAACAAAAGGTATTAAAGCTTATGTTATGAGGCTCATTGAATGTGTCGCCAAAAGAGATTTAATGGAGCATGGGTAATACATATAAGTACGAATATAGTAGCAGCATTGTATGTACGTATAGGAACAATATTCTTTCTTCTTGTGATCATTTGAGTTTCCTTGAACTTCAGAACGATAATAAATATTAGAAATGAGGCAAAATATTGAAAGAAAGTAAACATTCACATACATACCTCTACTTATGTGTTAATATATTTGTCTGTGTATGTGTGTGTTGAAGAAACCCCTGGATTTTAATAAATCATAAATGAGCATAAATATATACGCATGCATGAACTACGTAACATACAGTGTGAGCTTGAGTTAATAGAAGTATAACGTTAATGATGCAGTTAATATCCTACATTCTTTGCATTTAATATGTCTACATACAATATACTCCTCGTAATACAATACCCACATTTATATGTGGGTATGATTCCTGTTCTTTTCTCTTTCTCTTTGTTTTGTAACATACATATAGTTATGATGGGCCGAGAATAAAGATGGTTAGATAGTCATGGGAAATGGCCTATATTTATTATTGATGTGTTGCGTATGTGTGTGTGAACCTGTTTATTGTTACAGTACATACGAACAATATGCATGCGGATGATTTCTTCTTTGTATAATGATACCAAATATGTACATATGTTTTGAGGTTAAGTTTAGATTAAATTATAGTTTAATATTTGATAGCTAAAAGTGATAGATGTGGTGATGTATAACATAACCTAAATCATTTTAGAAACTGACACATTTTACGGCAGAGTACTGTGTTCTCAAAGGAATTCTATAAGAAATTGGAGTAGTATGGGATGAGAAAAATAAACGACTTAAAAAATTAACGCACCAAATATCAAAGGTTACCATCCTGCACAATGTCCATAATTGAGTATTATAAAAGAAAAACAATTGTAATTGAAGTACCTAAGAACTTTAGCTAGACGTTGTGCTATCAAGAACCATGACTTTGTTAACCAAATATATCCCACTTAAACACCTTGGCGAGAATTTGTCGAATTTTCACTTCATATCAGATGATTCATTCGATTTCGAGTTGCATGATTTCATTGAAATTACAGTAATAGAAATAATTCAAACGGGTATTTCTTTTTAGAGTGAAACAGTTTCCAAGAGGCATAAAACGGTATAGCAGTTATCAAGTCTGGTAACCCAAAAGTCATTTGTACCCATTAAGGATGTGTTGAGGTGCGTGGCACGTACTTGCTCGCCTGGTAGCAGTTCGGGAATGTGGGGGAGTTCGGTGCACTATCATCAACGACCATAATTAAAACAACAAGAAAAAGCCGTAGAGCCGTAGTAGAAAAAAATGAATGTGTAGAAAAGATATTGTTTCAATTCAATAACTTTTATTCGTAGCGATATTTGCGATCGTGATGATTTCGATACGTCTCTTGTATCACCCACCCAACCTATAGCTTCTTCCGTGGAACCAATTTCCTTTTGGCAAGAAACCCGTACTAGTAAAAAAAAGGTCTACCTACACTACTTCCAACCAAAAGAACAACATTTCTATATGTATTCAATTTATATTAACACATTTTATTTACATTAAAAAAATTATCATTCAGTGATCATTATTAGGGTGTAACATTAACAAACTTTAATTATGAATTTAAATTAAAAATTATTAGCAAAAAAAAAAAGATCAACCTAAAGAAACCTTGAGATTATTTTTCAAACGTAAGTACAACGAAGTAAATTTGAGCATACATATTACAAAAAAAAAAAACTCGAATGAACTACTCACCCATATTTCCCACGTCGAAAGGCCCTTCGTCGGAGATGGTATAGATGTTTCTATATTAGTTATTTATTTAATGGAATTTAGATACGTTTGCAAATAAAATAAAGGTAAGGTCACTTTTGGTTGTAAATACATTCTTTCTGAAATTTTTGTTATTGTTGTGATATTATAGTTTCTTGTCGTTTATAGTTTTATCATTTATATAATAGATATGTAATATGCATCAAAAAATTTTTTTCTTAGCAGTTTAATTTAAACTCTGACTGCACTTCCAGTCTTCCAATATTTATGCTATACGTAAGCTATTTCATGCTATCCTACGTTTTTGTTTCGGTACCTTTATATGTACTCATAATCTTGTGATTTAAAAAAAAAAATCACACTATCAAATTTATAATATATATATACATATATATATATATATATATATATATATATATATATATATACATATATATATATATATATATATATATATATATATACATATATACACATATACACACACACACACACATATATATATATATATGTATGTATATATATATATATATATGTATATATATATTTTTTTTTTATTTTTTTTATAGGCAAATCTTTTTTCTTCTTTTTCATGCCATTTTAATATGTAGTTAAATTAAATATTAAATACATGTATAATATAAAATATATATAAATATATATGTAATTATGTATATATTTATTTTTTTATTTATTTTATTTTTTTTCTCTGTTTTTAGCTTTAATTACTTATATATTTTAGTATGAAAAAATTTTAAGGTAATTATTGCGTGGAATCAATTGACGTTGTCTTTTATGATGTCTGCTGATGGCTGTCTGCGTCTTTCCAGTATACAAAATTTTGAAAGGAATAACCAGAAATCAGCGGGAGTGGATTTTGCTGTTAAACGTGTGTGAACCGCAATATCAGACGAAATAGAAGTGGACAATCGAACAAATGGTTCGATCATACGACAAAAAGTAGAAAGCGACATTGAAAGAAGACGAAAGCGACTGCACATAACATACAAAGGAAAAACGTGCGTTCAGATTTTGTATTATTTACATTTATGAATTATGATATTCCTGGATCATATTCAATAATATTTCTTTCTTTATATCATTTATTTAATATTATTTGTTATATAATCTTTAAATAATATTTATTAATATACAAAATTTATTTATTTCATTTAATTATTTAAAAAACATAACATCTTATTTTATAAAAAAAATTAGAATTGAAATTTACAAAATATATATTATGTGATAACATTATCTGAGAAAAAAATGCGTTATCAATATCCAGTACGCATGTGTAATCAATTTTTATTCTATCCATACATGTACATACGCACATACATATCTGCAATATAAAGGGTTATCCATTTTGCGGTTTCAAAAGTAAATTTAAATAGAACACATATAAAATATTTTTTATCATGATATTTCTTTTTTATTATAAAGTTTGAACGTTGACATTATGTGTGAAATACTATATCAGTAAAATGACCACCACGCGAATTGTTGCAAGCATCGATTCTTTTGAGGTAATTTTCGACCACTTTTTGACACATATTGGGCGGTATCTCAGCCATAACGTGACGAATGTTGGTTTTTAGGTGCTCAAGAGTTAAAGGTTTATCTGCATAAACACGGTCTTTCGCGTAGCCCCACAAAAAAAGTCAAGCGGTGTCAAATCGCATTATCTAGGTGGCCACTTGATATCGCCACGACGAGAAATCACGCGGCCAGAAAATTTCTCTTGCAATAAAGCCATATTCGCTCGAGTTGTGTGGCATGTGGCACCGTCTTGCTGAAACCACATATTCTCTAAGTCGTATTCTTCAATAACAGGCAAAAAAAAGTCGGTTATCATATGACCATAACGCTCCGAATTGACGGTGACAGTCGTTCCATCGTTGTTTTCGAAGAAGTAAGGTCCAATCACACCTCCGGACCAAAGAGCGCACCAAGCAGTGACTTTTTGTGGATGTAGTGGCCTCTCTTCAATTACTTGAGGATTCTCAGAACCCCAAATACGACAATTTTGTTTGTTAACATACCCACCGAGTGAGAAATGTGCTTCGTCGCTGAAGAAAATTTTGTTCGAAAAATCGCCGTCCACCGCCTGTTGTTCAAGCTCCCATTCGACGTATCTACGACGTTGTGAATGGTCAGCTGGCTTCAGTTGTTGTGTGAGCTGGATTTTATATGGATGTAGGTGTAGATCCAAATGCAAAATACGCCATAATGTGCTGTAAGACAGTCCTAATTCCTGAGAACGACGAGGAATCGACACATTAGGGTCTTCGGCAACACTTTCACTTACAGCAGCGATATTTTCGGTGGTACGAGCGAAACGATGATGCACAGGCCTGACAATATCTGTAACCGATCCAGTCTCTTCATATTTCTTCACAATTTTGCCAATTGCTTGCGTAGTTGGACGATTATGTAAACCATAATCTCCTCTTAAAGCACGATATGTGGCTGTGGCAGAATCACCATTTTTGTAGTAGGTTTTTACAATTTTAATGCGTTGTGCGATAGTTAAGCGATCCATTTTCGCAAATGTCAGACTTTGAACTGAAAAAGAAAGAAATTGTTTTAACAACTCAGTTTGACAGATGTCGAATTCTAGCCCTATACTTTTGAAATCGTGAAATGGATAACCCTTTACAATCAAATTGAGAAAAACTTCGCACGCATGTCAACTAACGATTGCAAACTCTCTCAATTTCATTTCTTTCTATTTGCCTATCTAAAAAGTATATGTACGTATGCTCAGCAGAATACTATATTTTTCATTGATAATTGCACACAATCGGCAACACAGCACTTGCAATGGAATTATTTGGCATATTGAAAAGATTTTGTCATTTTGCGCTGGTCCATCGATATCGCTTGTCGATATCGATAAAGTCAAACGAATGTACATGTGTTACCACATCAACGAAAATTATTTGCGCGAATCTTGCTATGCAACTCATGTTAACGAAAATAATCATTACACACCGCAAGAATGCTTGCTAATATTGAAATTTTATTACGAAAATCGTAAGTCTGTCATCCAAACTCTCAGATCGACATAATGTGCCAAACCGACCTAAATAAGTGCGCAGCAATTGGAGTTGTGTCCATCCATCCTATGGAATGACCAAGATTCTTACGCAAAATTCTTACACGTTCCTATAAGATCCAAGATAAGATCAAATGCAAAAATTGAAGCGGCAAGATCATTAATCTCGTCGTTTGTTTGACCAATGGGCAGAAAATCAACTAGAAGTTGAACTATTTTTCTATCGGAAAATTTTATTCAGTTTATTTATTTGACTCAATGGGTATGTAAACAAACAAAATTGTCGGATTTGGAGTGAAGACAATCCATAAGAAATTGTTCAGACATCCACAAAAACTTATTGTTTGGTGCGGTTTATGGACTGGTGGAATCATCGGTCCATACTTCTTTAAAAACGCGGCAGACAACAACGTAACCGTTAATGGCGATCACTCCAGAGCAATGATAACTGACTATTTGATTCGAACATAACATCGATTTATTGAAGGAAATATTTGGCGACAACATAAAATGGATTTGTGAACTATATTGCAAGATCTTGCGAGACTATTTTTTGTGGGGATATTTTAGGATGAATTGCAAGCCAACATTGAGCGAATTAGGCGATTAGGCCCCAATTGCTTAAAAAAGTAACCGAAAACTCTGTTATTTCGGGTTTCCAGAAACCGCCGCGTCCGAGGAAGCCGGGAAGGTGATATGCCCGAAATCATATTCAAACACATTTTTAATTCAGAATATTAAATTTTGTATTTTTTTCCAAAATTGAAAGTGCTTAACTCTAAAATTAATTTATTCCGTAGCTATATCAGGTACTCCGATCAGATTTCATATAAAGGGTTTTCCATTAGGGACATAACAATTTTATCTATAAATTAAAACACAGAAATATTTGAGATATTGAGTTCAAATTTATTGTGGATATATTGCAAACATTACATTTTATGAATGAAATTCGATTTCGGTCATATGACCACCACGAGCCTGTTTACAGTGGTTGATTCTTTGGACCCAATTGCTGTGTGCTGTATGGCTAGTGGCACCGTCTTGTTGAAACTACATATCGCTGATGCCAAGTTCATCCAATTCTGGCCACAAATAATCTTCCAACATAGCACGATAGCGCTCTCCATCGCTTAATCGCTGAAGAAGATTTTTCGACGAAATTCGTCATTTTCTTCAAGCTTCGTCAGAGCCCAAATGCAGAAGTTTCGGCGTTTCAAATGATCAAGTGGCTTTAGTTCTTGAATCAATTTGATCTTGTAAGCATGTAGGCCAAGATCTTTTTGCAAAATACGCCACAGTGTTGTTTGAGCGATGCCCAATTCTTGAGAACGACGTGGAATCGACTGATTTGGCTCAATTTGAATCGATGCAATTACGGCTGCGATATTTTCTTCGCTTCAAGCAGTACGATGTCTTTTTGGCAGCGGAACGTCCAATAATGAAAATGTGCACTCAAATTTATACACTATAGCATGGAGAGCCTGTCGGGTGGGACGATTATTACGGCCGAAAATTGGAGTAAGCGCTCTTAAAGTTGCGACCACCTATTCAGAATTTCGGTAGTAATTTTTAATAATTTCCAAACGTTGCTGGTTCGTGAACTTTACCACTATGAAAATGTTGTCTTTAACTAACGTTTTAACATTGACAGTTGATTAAAAACTTTTAAAGGTGCGTTCATATAAAGATACGAAATTGTTATGTCTCTAATGTAAAACTCTTTATAATGTATAAATAATAAAGGGTTATCCATTTCGCGATTTCAAAAGTATAGGGCTAGAATTCGACATCTGTCAAACTGAGTTGCTAAAACAATTTCTTTCTTTTTCAGTTCATAGTCTGACATTTGCGAAAATGGATCGCTTAACTATCGCACAAGGCATTAAAATTGTAAAAACCTACTACAAAAATGGTGATTCTGCCACAGCCACATATCGAGCTTTAAGAGGAGATTATGGTTTACATAATCGTCCAACTACGCAAGCAATTGGCAAAATTGTGAAGAAATATGAAGAGACTGGATCGGTTACAGATATTGTCAGGCCTGTGCATCATCGTTTCGCTCGTACCACCGAAAATATCGCTGCTGTAAGTGAAAGTGTTGCCGAAGACCCGAATGTGTCGATTCCTCGTCGTTCTCAGGAATTAGGACTGTCTTACAGCACATTATGGCGTATTTTGTATTTGGATCTACACCTACATCCATATAAAATCCAGCTCACACAACAACTGAAGCCAGCTGACCATTCACAACGTCGTAGATACGTCGAATGGGTGCTTGAACAACAGGCGGTGGACGGCGATTTTTCAAACAAAATTTTCTTCAGCGACGAAGCACATTTCTCACTCGGTGGGTATGTTAACAAACAAAATTGTCGTATTTGGGGTTCTGAGAATCCTCAAGTAATTGAAGAGAGGCCACTACATCCACAAAAAGTCACTGCTTGGTGCGCTCTTTGGTCCGGAGGTGTGATTGGACCTTTCTTCTTGAAAACGACGATGGAACGACTGTCACCGTCAATTCGGAGCGTTATGGTCATATGATAACCGACTTTTTTTTGCCTGCTATTGAAGAATACGACTTAGAGAATATGTGGTTTCAACAAGACGGTGCCACATGCCACACAACTCGAGCGAATATGGCTTTATTGCAAGAGAAATTTTCTGGCCGCGTAATTTCTCGTCGTGGCGAATCAAGTGGACACCAAGATCATGCGATTTGACACCGCTTGACTTTTTTTTGTGGGGCTACGCGAAAGACCGTGTTTATGCAGATACACCTTTAACTCTTGAGCACCTAAAAACCAACATTCGTCACGTTATGGCTGAGATACTGCCCAATATGTGTCAAAAAGTGGTCGAAAATTACCTCAGAAGAATCGATGCTTGCAACAATTCGCTTGGTGGTCATTTAAATGATGTAGTATTTCACACATAATATCAACGTTCAAACTTTATAATAAAAAAGAAATATCATGATAAAAAATATTTTATATGTGTTTTATTTACATTTACTTTTGAAACCGCAAAATGGATAACCCTTTACAATTAATCTTATTTGATATATGACCATTTCCTTGGTTACGTACGCACCAAGAGATCGTAGGATGTGAAATACATTCTGATCGATTTGTAGCAAGAAGCATTATACTATATGTATTACGGATGATGGCTTGATTTCAACATATCAGCCAATATATATTGAAACGGATGCGGCCAAATATAAAAATTATTTTGTGAGTCCGTATCACTTTATCTTGAATTTTTATCTAAAAATTTAACTCGTTTTAAATTTGTATCACCTTCTATTTGACGCATCATTTCAGGGAACTGTCATCAAAAGAGCATATACCTACAGCTGGCTTGAACTGAACTAATTTTAAATTCTCCATAGTAATGGTACTTTGAGTAAATTGCTCTGTATTCCGTATAAAAGTAACATATTTTTTGTACGTATTTCTTAGGTTATAGTTGGCCTACCTAGAAAAATGTATGCATATATTATTCCAAAGAATTGATGTTAAATATAATTCATTAATTCGATCAATATTGATGCGAATAGGCTGTGTCCATATTTCATGCTTTATAAACAAAAGCTATTGAAAATTATTCAGAGTTAATAAGAATGAATATATGAGCATATGGATGTGTATTCGTTTATTATATTGTACACTAAATAGTAAATGACAAACATCATAATAAATATCCTTAGGCATAATTTCCGTATAATTTCATATTCAATGGATGATATAGTACATATGTATACATTAACATAATTGTTTATACTGAAATATGTATATATCTGCAAATATGTCCCTTTTGTAGAAAATATTTTGGAAAAAGTTAATATTTGTCTTGTCGCAAAGAAATATTTTATTTATTATGCCTTTAAGGATGTACTATTATTTATTTATTTTTTTTCGTATTTTCTATGAACAGAAGTTTGTAGCCAGCCTCCCTATATCTTTATCTCATGCAAGATATTTGCAGAAAAATGTTTTTTTTTTTTTGAATTTTTCTAATATACCTCTTAATATTATTTCGAAATAAACGTTTTCTCTTTTTTATATACCAGTATGTTTATAGCAGCTTTTTCTATTTGGTTGATTTAGTATTATTTGTTATTGTTTGTATTTACAGAAAACTATTCTCAATTGTATTGTTTATGCTAATGGCCCTGTTATTGTGTTGTGTGTTCAAGTGATTGCTGGGTATGATTATATTGTATTTACCAAAATGACTAGCTTACTTGCAATATTCTATAAGTAGTATGTCACTATGCGTAATATTATAAGTGGTATATCGTGAAGTATTCAAGTAATAAATATCTATGTACTTTATATATTTGTAAATTCCCACACGTATTGCCGGCACCATTCATGTACATCCTTTATTTTATATGTCTTTTGTGTAATGTTAGATAAACGAAACAACAAAACAAAATTTTAATAAACTCAAATACCATTATTGATAATACAAAGCATTTAGAGGCTTTCAGTTAACACTTAAAAACCGAAAGCAACGAAAAAGTTGACAAGTCAAATATTTCACAACAGTCAACACTCATTGTCAGCACTTTCTGTTTGTAATGTCAACAAAATTATTACACGGTAAGAAAATAAACATAGCTTCGCATGATATGTAAGACATTGTGGAGTGTGGAGAAATTTATGTAATTATTTTTCTAAACTGACATTCTCTTGATTAGAAATAAAAAAAAAAAAAAAATTTTTTTACACATCCAGGTATAGAACAGTAATTGATCAGAGTTGTCATCCGAGTCGTTTTAGTCATATCTTTCTGTCTGCGTTTCTATCTGTCTGTATATAACTGCCATAATTGTTAAGAAATTTTATTGAAAATTGGCTCGTAATCGAATGAAAATTACGACTACCGCCCATACAAAAGTACGTAGTTGAATGTATATTTTTACACTTTATGCTCGAAAAGATAAATCTATGAAATTAATATTTGGTGTTTAAGATTTATCTACCCACATAATTGATGTGTTCAAAAATAGGCGAAATCGCATTAAAATCACACATTCTTTCCATACAAAAGTATGTTTTTAAATACATTTTTAAACACTGTTTTATTTTTTTCAGAAATATGTAATTTGTTCATTCAAAAGCACATATTTTCTTAAAAATACTGCTGGTAGCAATCGTTTTTTTTTTTTTTTGTTTTATTTAAACAATTTTTATGAAATATTTCGCAGAATAAAACTTTAGAATTTGTAAGAATACTTAACACAAAACTTCTGTTTTCAATTGCACAGCACTCGGAAACAGAAGTTGGTATTCTAAATCGTGAATCCCACAAAAAGTAATTTCTTTGGAAAACAGAAAATTCACAATAAAAGAGAAAGGAACAGTATTATTACTTGCGAGTATAAATAAGAATGTAGATAATCTCAAAGAAGAAACTAATGTATGTGTATAAATTGATATATTTGTGTTCATTTATTGCCAAGAATTGAGAATACTAAATAACGAATAACACAATAAATTGACATTGTGAAAATGACATTGACATTGATGCAGTCTCACATACGCACAAACACACGCGCACTCACGCACACACACACACAAACCTTATTGAACTAAAGCATACACAATGTCTATGAAATTATGCTCTTGTTTAGACGGAAAAAATATAACATATGAATCTATTTGATTCTATCAAATAGGCTTAGAGGATATATGTACTACTATAATATACATTATGCAAGTAGATATATGTGTATCTGTGTGTTCTTTTTCAATTTTCTCCTGTTTTCTTGTTTTTTCTGCTAAAAAAAGAAAAAAGCACCAAATATTCTTGTATACATATTTAAACAAAAATAAACATTATGTTTTATGTATACGCGCCAAAGCAAACGAAGCGTTTACAAATTTACAATACCAACAACGGCGAATATATGGTAAGAGAGCAAATGAAATCACAGAAATTCATATTTTTAAAATGTGTGTGGCTCCACTGACTCATACATTTATAATATCAACACGCGCTGTAGAAGCTGTATGTCGTATTTGTATTTAAACAATGATGAACGACTTCAATGTTTATGATGAATGTGCTTCGGTTTTGTTTTTGTTATTGTTGTATTTAGCTTCTTGTTTTGCCTTTTTGGCTTCGCCACATTTGATTTTCTTTTGTTGTTGTCGTTGTTGTTGTTGTTGTATGCTTCTATACAATTTTTTTGAAATCAATGTTACAAACAGACAAATATATGTATATATAGGCGGATAAAGCTACTGGCACTGACACTGTTAGTCATGTACAATGTATATGTATAGAATCTATACTATAGATGTAAGTGTAAGTGTGAGTGTAAATAGATGTATACACAGTCGTATTGACAAAATTGCGAATGATTTGTGCCTTTTTAGAGCGCATTCAATACGTACACATATCAGATTAAACATGAATAATAGAAAAATCTGCTAAAGAATTTTTATCAAATGCCATATGATTGGGATATGTCGTACACACTCATATGCATATATATGTATATATATATACATACACTACAAAATATAAGCCCTTACTGGAGTAAAATATACATATTCATAGCATACAAAGTATCTACTTAACTAAAATCAATCATCTCTAAGAAAATTTATCAGAATCTTGAGCTTGAGTAACTTTAACACATCCCTTTTTATTTGATTTCTTCCATTAAAATGTGATTCTTTTGTGGCACAATATATTACTGATTATAGTGTAGCAAAGAAGAAGAAAAAAATTATAATAATCTCATTTTAATTGGGTATCAATCTTGCTAAAGCAGAAGTTGTGGAACACAAGTTGCTGTATTGTACTTCATAAATAATTGATGCGTCAGCATTATTTTAGACCTTAATATGCGAAACTGCTTTAAGGTAAGAAACAGTGACAAAAACTATTTTATGATGGCTGACTCTCGAAGTGGTTCATGTTCAGTCAGAAAATCTTTGGATATGGTAATAAAATTAAAATATTATTTTATGATTCCAAAATTGTGGTGCAGAGGTGCGTTTATTGAGAAAAAAATTGGAGCTCGAAATTTTTGAATTTGTTTAGAAAAAGGAATATTTTGAATGTAGACGATATTTATTTAAGAACAGGATTACTTAAAATTTTTAATGTTTTATTTTAGGGAACAAATAATATTCACAACTTTTGGTAAAGATTTTTGTTTTAAAAAATCAAATTATGTGTGGAGTATTATTTTGACAAAAGAATGAGATTAGCAAAGTTTCAGAGTAATGTATTGAATAATAATGGCTTCTTTCATACAAATAAAATTACCATTTTGTATGGGGTTATATCAATTTGTGAGCCGAAAGTCTTCAAATTTTATTTGAAGTACTTTTTGTACAAAAAATTAAGATTTTGAGAAGTTTGAGAAGGATACATTGAAAATCCATGGTACCTTCTATACAAATTTATACATTTCATTTAATTAAAAATCTCCTTACAGTCGGCTGGGGCCGACCAAACTATACCCTGCATATGTAGATTTATATATAAAAAGTTTACTCGAATATCCAACTTTTCTTTTATTTCCACTTTTCGAGAAACAATTTTTGCATATACTACTAATTTACACCCGAAATATGGTTGACTTTGACGAAGTAAAAGGATTTTAAGATAATTCCGAGGCTTAGTATGGGAGCTATATAAAAAGTGGGCGTGGCTTACCACTTTCTAGTAAATCCAATTAATTTTTCAATGTTAATCCACACCTTAAATTTGGTGTCCTACGTTGAATAGTTTCTAAGTTATGGTGGTTAACATTTTTGATTAATTTCCTCAACTTTGTATGGGAGCTCCAATAAGAAGTGGGCGTGGTACGCTGATTTTTTTGCAGGTTATTTCCGACTACCATATTAATCTAAACGTCAATTATAGTTATTCTAGCCAGAAGATTGCAGAAGTTACAGCTGTTTCAATTTAAAAGAAATTCGGTCATTTTGTATGAGAGCTACGCTAAAAAGTAGGCGTGGCTCAACCACTTTTGGCGAGGTTATAGAGTTGTATAATATAAGTCTATGTGCAAAATATTGTTGTCCCAAGTGGTATATAATGTGAGTTATAGCAAGTTAAAGATTTTGAAAATTTCGAGGTTAGTCGCTTTGAATGCTTGGTGTGGGCGTGGTTATTGACCGATCATGCCCAATATCAATCCCCTCCGTACCCTTAGATCATAGATTACTTATGCCAAATTTCATAGAAATAGCTCAATATTTACTCAAGTTATCGTGCAAACCAGCCAGGTGACAGACAGACGGACGGACGGACGGACATGGTTAAATCGAAAATTTAATCGACGCTGATCACGAATATATATCCATGTCTATATCTTCGGAGATTCCTTCAAGTGGACACAAACATCTGACCGAAATGAATATACCATGCATATTGCATTATGCAGGGTATAAAAATAAATTTTATACGGTGACTATATTTATTTAGAACCACTACACCTTTAAGTTTTGTATGGAGAACTTTTCACTCAAAATTGCTAAATTTATTTTATACAAATTAATATTTTGTATAAAATTTGATATAAAATTTTATGCGCAGTTCTATTTTGATCAAACAACAAAGCACACAAATTTTCATGAGGATCGAATAAAACAAGCATATCGAACCAAATCACTTTTTGAGCAAAAACTTGCGTACTGTATGAGGTTATGGCCGAATCTACTTAAACTAATTAGGCAGAAATAATCTGGTTTTCGTCTTGTAACAAGTTTTTGTCAAAAATACTACAACATATGTAGATAATGCTTGAGTCTATCAGTTTTACAGATAATTTTCCGAATTAAAAGAAAGAATTTTGTGATCCATTATTTAATTGAATTTCTGTTTAAATTAAAAATGCTGAAACAATCAGCAAACAAACCAATCAATACCTTATAATTTATTTTTCATATAATACCGTTCAAATTGGTTCAAGTGTTTTTGACTTTATTAAATTTTTATTCACACTAATTCTATCATATATAACAGTATTAAGTGTCATTGTGTCAATTCTCACACAATGAAAAAAAATAACAATATATTATAAAAGAAAATCAAGAACAATTTTCCATTGATTTTTTTACTTAAAAAATATTTATACCGCAAAAACTTAATATCATAAATGAAAGCAAATAAATTTTGTCTGTTCAATATCCTGTAAATTTCCTTTCTCTATATACAAGTCATATTAAGTACGATATAATTTTCAGTGCACCATAAGCATACACATACACCACACCTACATATGTACAAGGCATCTTCAGCTATTATTTATCGCCAAATCATTTTACCAAATATGGTAGATAATCTTAATGGTTGCGGTTTTTGAGCAAATTTTTCGGTTTCCATTTAAACAATTCCTTATTTTTTTATTTTGTTGGCAAGTAAGCTGCAGCAATTTTAGTGGTTCATCGTTTAACATTGGCCTTTTATACGTATATTCGACAGTACTATTTCATTTCTCTATTGCTAAAATTGGTCGGTTGGTTCGTTCGTTTGCTGTAAAGCTCAACAAACAAACAAAAGGGAAATTGTGGGTACTTTTAGCAATGAATTTATTGAATTCACTACCAAAAATGCAGGAAATTATTTGTCATTGTAAACATAAAGCAGACAAACATATACCCTTATATATTTATATGTGTTCCATATATACTACATACTACATACACAACTATATGAATGTGTATGTACAATTTTATTCATATTCCCTTTTCCTTTCTTAACTGTGACTTTTTTCTTTCCAATTTTTGTTTTGTTCTATTTTCTTATATTGCTGACTATGGGGTAATGGTAAAATAAATGTATTGTTTGGCAACAAAGAACACTATTTTCTACATAAATTTATTACTTAAGTTCTATACGTCGAGAGTTGGGATATATAAAATTCTGTTGTACATATGATCGGTGGCCTGAACTTATGCTTTCAGCAAATAGGGAATATATAGTATATATATTCTCTTAGCATTAAATACTCTTTTAAAGGATTTGTACTGAATATCATTCAAATTGAAATAAATATCATTCAAATTATATAATATATTATTTAATTCAAATTTGTTGCGCTCACAAAAGTTTTTTCGAGAGTTTTTTGTTAAAGAATGCCTACTAAAAATTCTATATAGTTAGTTGAACTCCTATTTAAAACACTAATCACTCTCCTATTAAACCTATAGAAAGTTTCTTGGTTCATAAATTATGTCTATAATATCATTTAATTTAATACATCGAGCCTGGTGACGGTCAATTGTGACACTTTGATCCGTTTTCAGAAGAATGCTTCTTTTTCAATCCTATTAGACACACAGTATGTTGGCATGAATATTTGGTTCTGCTGCGGATGTTCTGATGTTTATGACTGTACTGTATAAATATATATATATATATATATATATATATATATATATAAACATATATATATATATATATATACATATATATATATATACATATATATATATATATATATATATATATATATACATATACATATACATATATATATATATATATATATATATATATATATATAAATATATGTATATGTCTACGCCAGAGTAAAACGCGTGACTGTTTGTTTTGCTTCATTTGAGTGGGTTGGCTTACTTATATAACATTTTTCTCTTGTTGCCGCCCGTTTTTAATATTTTATCGTCATTATCAAACGATATCCCGTAGGAAATAGACAGCCAGTGCGCGCGCAAATTTAAATCTCGCTTTATATAATTATAACGTTAATTCCCAATAAATATTGTTAATATTAAATGTCCCAAAAAGTTTTTTGTGGAGGGTAGTCTCGGATTTTCTGTGGCAACTCAGCCAGCCACAGAATTGGCAACGCTGCCAGCCTCGGGAACGGCAACCCCGCCTTAAATCGAATCGGCACCACGGTCGATTTCGGTGCTCCCAGGCATCCGAATGGCCATTAAGCCCTCCCCAAAGGTTTTTCTTCTTTCTTTTCTCTCTCTCTTTGTTGAATATCGCATATGTTTTTGCCCTAACGACTGCTTCTATTACTTCTATTATTTTAATTATATTTTGATTTATCTCCATTTTTATACCCTGCATAATGCAATATGCATGGTATATTCATTTCGGTCAGATGTTTGTGTCCACTTGAAGGAATCTCCGGAGATATAGACATGGATATATATTCGTGATCAGCGTCGATTAAATTTTCGATTTAACGATGTCCGTCCGTCCGTCCGTCCGTCCGTCCGTCTGTCTGTCACCTGGCTGGTTCGCACGATAACTTGAGTAAATATTGAGCTATTTCGATGAAATTTGGCATAAGTAATCTATGATCCAAGAGTACGGAGGGGATTGATATTGGGCATGATCGGTCAATAACCACGCCCACACCAAGCATTCAAAGCGACTAACCTCGAAATTTTCAAAATTTTTAACTTGCTATAACTCACATAATATACCACTTGGGACAACAATATTTGGCACATACAGTTATATTATACTACTATATAACCTCGCCAAAAGTGGGTGAGCCACGCCTACTTTCTAGCGTAGCTCCCATACAAAGTGGCTGTACTTCTTTTAAATTGAAACTGCTGTAACTTCTACAATCTTCTGTTTAGAATAACTATAATTGACACTTAGATTAACACGGTAGTCAGAAATAATACGGCAGAAAATCAATGTGCCACGCCCACTCCTTTTTGGGTCTCCCATACAAAGTTGCGGAAATTAAAAAAAATGTTACCGGTTATAACTTGCAAACTATTCAGCGTAGAATAACGAGATTTAAGGTGCGGATTAGTATTGTACGAGCAACTAGGCTCACAGAAAATGGGCGCACCACGCCCAGTGTTTATCGTAGCCCCCATACAAATTTTAAATTGAAACAGCTGTAACTTAGGCAATCTTATGTCTACAATAACCATAATTGACACTTAAATTAATATCGTAGTCGGAAATAATCTGGCGAAAAATCTGCGTACCACGCCCACTTCTTATTGGGGCTCCCATACAAAGTTGAGGAAATTAAACAAAAATGTTAACCACCATAACTTAGAAACTATTCAACGTAGGACACCAAATTTAAGGTGTGGATTAACATTGAAAAATTAATTGGATTTACTAGAAAGTGGTAAGCCACGCCCACTTTTTATATAGCTCCCATACTAAGCCTCGGAATTATCTTAAAATCCTTTTACTTCGTCAAAGTCAACCATATTTCGGGTGTAAATTAGTAGTATATGCAAAAATTGTTTCTTGAAAAGTGGAAATAAAAGAAAAGTTGGATATTCGAGTAAACTTTTTATATACAAATCTACATATGCAGGGTATAGTTTGGTCGGCCCCAGCCGACTGTAAGGAGATTTTTTTATATTTTTTTTTGTAATATATTCCCTAAATTCTCTCCCTTTTTTTACTAAACAGTTTTATTTAATTCGATTTATTTTAAATTTCTCTCTCCCTCTCTATTTAAAATTAAATTTAATTTTATTTAATTTAGAAAATTAATTTGTATTTTTTCTATTTCTCTCTCCCTCCAGTTTAATATTAATTTTTATATTAATTTTAATTTAATTTGTATTTAATATTAATATTAATTTTATTTTATTAGGAAATTAACTCTATTTTCTCTCTCCCTCTCGCTCCTTTTATCTCTCTCCCTCTCGCTCCTTTTATCTCTCTCCTTCTCGCTCCTTTTATCTCTCTCCCTTCATCTGTCTCCCTCCCTCTCCGTCTCTGATGTAGGTTTTGCGTCTCCCTTGCAGTAATACTATTACGTCACGTGCACTGTCTGGTGCCACCTTTATAGAAGGCGAATGCAACTCTGACTTGATCAGTCATGCTGCAACTAGCCACCGACGTAGCGTACGTACGTACCGTTCGTACGTAAGAGCAAAAATTTGTCAAAAGTTATGCCCGTAGCAGCGACGGAGAAATCGACTGTTCTTTCTTATATACATACATAACAATGTTGCCATGTAACACTGTGCGTGCATGATTTTAATCACACTTACCATTTTCATGATCAAATTTCATAATATATATGTTATAAACTAAAAAAAAAATTAATATACGTGAAGTATATTTTAATAAATAACTAAACACGATAATAGTTTTGATTAATTTTTTTTTTTTTTTTTTTTTTTTTTTGTTAGCTTATTTTTTTTTTTATTGAGTCTTTCTTAAATACAAGAAACTAACAATAAGTATTAAAATCTTACAAACTAAATAAAACTATCTGATATCCCCTACGTTCCATCACAATTTGGTGAGTCGCGAGATGTAGCAATTTTACAGCATATTCAGTGTGTCTTTTCTTTTTAATCGACGATGCCCCTTGCTCAGCAACAATTGCCTAGCAAGGGGATTCGGATGATTGTGTAATTTTTGAATGTAGCTTCTACAGGACATTGCAACTTCCTCAGAAATTGTGGATACATTTAAATCTCGATGGATGTTAACGTTCCTCATATACCAAGGCGCGTTTACAATAATTCGCAGACACTTGGATTGTATTCGCTGCAATTTTTCGATATTAGAGGGAGATGCGGTGCCCCAAAACTGAATACCATAAGTCCAGATTGGTTTCAGGATTGCTTTATATAATAGCACTTTGTATTCAAGATTCAACTTTGATCTTTTGTGTAACAGCCACCATAACTGATTCATTTTAAGCTTGATCTGAGTTTTCTTTGCCTCTATGTGATTTTTCCATGTCAGCCTTCTGTCGAGGTGAATACCCAAGTACTTTGTTGAGGAACATTGTGGAACTGATTGGCCATTAATTTTAAGTGGGGGACATGTATCTAGCCTTAGCGTGAAGGTTACATGTACGCTCTTTGATTCATTGACTTTTATACGCCATTTTGCTAGCCAGATTTCGAGAGAATCGACATGAGTCTGCAGGAGTTTAGTAGCTTCTATGGGGTTAGAGCGAGAGCACAATATTGCCGTATCATCAGCAAAGGTCGATATGAATGTATAGTTATTGTTGGGCATATCTGAAGTGTATAAGAGATACAGTAAGGGACCCAAAACGCTTCCTTGAGGAACGCCAGCGTGAATATCCAATGGATTTGTTGTGTAATCCTTGTGATGTACGAGAAATTGTCTTTTCGTGAGGTAGCTACTAAGCAATGAGGAGACATTTGCAGGCAGTAATAGTTTGAGTTTGTAAATAAGGCCATCGTGCCATACTTTATCGAAAGCTTGAGTGATATCAAGAAAGACAGCTGAGCAATACTTTTTTTCTTCAAAAGTGTTCCTTATCAGAGTTACAATGCGGTGGACTTGTTCTATTGTGCCGTGCTGTTTTCTAAATCCAAACTGATGTTGAGGAATCAGTTGGTTGAGATTAATAAATGGAGTTATATTCATGACAAGTAGCTTTTCGAATACTTTAGAAAGTAGAGGCAGGAGGCTGATAGGTCTGTACGATGCAACTTTTGTAGGGTCTTTTCCTGGTTTTGCTATCATAATAATTTTTGAAGTTTT